>CP092864.1:13416072-13445674 GCA_030710605.1 Cordylochernes scorpioides
CAGCCCTGCAGGTCAGAGGGCCACTGGATGAAGATGAATATCTCCCAGATGAGAGGCCTGATGTAGCGGCAGGACCAGTACCGATGAACCAGCGACAGGTCGCTGTATCCACAGACGACGCAAGATCTTAATAAAGCATTTTGTTGTTGTTTATATTGTAGAAATGTATTTTTTATATTTTATATATAGATCATATTAATTTTTTGATATATTTATATATTATTTATGTTTTGCTACTCTACAAGAAAATAAGACCTAATCCAAATAATTTATTAGTGTGTGACATTTCGGTAATAACATTGTCACCATCATCAGACAAAATAATAAATTGATTTTATTCTTTTGTCTGATGATGGTGACAATTTTATTGTATTATAATCTATAATCCAAATTGTGCTTTATCAATTTTGCTACTCTGGAAATTTCTCTCATTGCTTAACTTGTATCTTATAAAAGTTGATCTTGCTTTGTATCTTAAATAAACTTCTGTGTCATCCTAAAATTTGTCTTTCCTGATTTTCTACGTTACAATATTTGAATTACAAATATTATTTAAATTAATTTTAATCACAGTTTGATTAAGACTTATATAATAACATAATGTATATTTTATATAGATCAGAGAATGTAATTCTCATAAAAATTAGAATTATATTAACTCTGGAAATGGATAGAGAAATCATAGACTTATTGAGCAGTTGGATGTAGTTATGGAAAAAAATGATAAAACTCTATCTAATAATGAATTAAAATGTTCAAATATATTCTATACTAGCGGATGTACCCGGCTTCGCCCAGGTTTTTCTCGAGGGAATGTTTGTAGTCTAGTAATAAGAAAATATACTACACCTAAAAACTATCAGAGAAAAGAGAAACCACGGAAGGTGAACAGAAAAATGCTTACAATGGATGTTATGTTTACGATATCAAGTTAAATAAAAACAAAGATAAAATTTGCATATGTTGGTCACTATAAATTTGTATATTTGTTAGGCGAAATTAGAAACATGATAAAACAATTGGGTATTTAAAAACAAATGTAGAAATAAAAGGTGAAGTATAATAAACAATGTTAAAGATTAGTTTTAATTATTAATCAAGATTGTGTGTGAATATGTTAGAAAGATGTAATATCGTTGTTGTTTTCTTGGCCGACTGTTTTACATATGGTGTTATCTTAAAATTGCTTGTTTTGAATATTTTTTAGATTGAGATTATTAGCTAGTATGTAAAAAAATTGACTCTGTTGAAATTTAATTTTGTATTTATATATAAATAAAATTAACTCTGTTGATTTTTTTGTATTTAATCGATAACAGCGAAGTTACGCATGTTAATGTTAGGAAATATATTTTGATGTTAAGCAAAACCTGCTCCATCTCGTTTTACATAAATGTTGAAAATTTGGTTGAAATTGATGCATTGTAACGAAAGTTTTTAGTGATGTCCACTTATGAAATTTCCATTTTATTAATATATATATATATATATATATAATAAATAGTTGTTTAATTTTATAGTCCAGTTTTGTTTTAATCTACTTGATATGAGTTATCATTCGTATCAGTTTGCTCCTTTAGTTTTAAATTTGGAATCACTGTTATAATTTTGTTATATAGTTTTTACACTATATATATGTTATACTGAAATATTTTATTTAAAATTAGGTTATATTAAAGAATTATTTTATTTAAAAATATATATCATAGATTCAAATATTGTTAAATCGACCGCCAGAGGTCAGGCTTCCCCTATAAAAACTCGTTGTTGTTCTTCCCCGTTGGTCAATATATAAAAGTCAATTTCGTCTGTCTGTCGGTCGACATGAATCCTGCCAAGAAGAAAAAGAAGGCCTACAAGCCTACAACCCGCATCGTGAACGTCGCCGACCTGGAGAGGGAAGATGAGATGGTGATCTCACGCAACTGCAGCATCCTGAGCTCCATTGGCCATCCTGCCCTGAAATCCCTGCATGAGGACCTGATCCGCTACATCGCCTCGCGGACGGAAATGATCAAGGCCCTCGCTAACAATGTAGAGAACCTCACTGACACCCTCGAGTCCTTCGCAGAGTTGGACGAAATTGAGGAGGCCAACAAGCCCAAGACTGCTTGCCGCGGCACTCAAACCTGCCCTGCTCCTTCCTGCAATGAAACCAGCTCCCAGACTGACCCAATCAAGCCCGCCACTCCTGCTCCTGCTGCTCTCCCTGCCAAGAAGCCTGCCTCCACCCTGCCTGCTCCTGCTCCAACCAAAAGGAAGCAGTCTGAAGCTCCCAACCCGCCTGCAAAGAGGACAAACCTGAATGGTCCTTCAAAACCTGTGCCTTCCCACGTCTCCAAGCCTGCGGCCGCCCAAGTGATCCTTCATGGAGAAAAATCGGCGGCCCACACAGTGGTCATCTCAGATGACCCACAGGCTGACCCAAGGGAGATGCTGAAAACAGTCCGCGCTGCTCACACTCTCCCCCAAGGCGTTTGGGCCTCCCTGCGCACCAAGGGGAAGCTGGTCCTCCATTCCAGCAATCCTGACACCATCCCTGAGGTTACAACCTCCCTGGCCAGCAAGTTGAATGGAATGAAGGTCCGCCAGCAGAAGGAGATCCTGCCACGGATCTGCCTCTTCAAAGTGGATGAGGAGACATCCAAATCCACAATTGAAGAGACCTTCCTGGAAACCGCTGCTGTTAGAAAACTTCCTGGGGACAAGGTGGTGCGCGTGGCGCACCGTTCTGCACCCAGAAACGGGACCTGCACCGCCTTCATCGAGGTGGACCTCAAGACCTTTAGAGCCGTGGGCGTTCGCGGGAGGATCGTGGTGGATGGAGTAATCCTCAACTTCGAGGAGTCCATCCGCGCCCGCGTCTGCTTCCGCTGTTGTGGCTTCGGCCACAACTCTGCCCAATGCACCAGAGCTCCTAAGTGCTTCCACTGCGGTGAAGACGGCCATGAAGGCCGAACCTGCCCATCCATTGCTGACCAGCGCACCTCCAAATGTGCCAACTGCTGCTCCCAGGGCCTTCCTGACAAGCACGAGGCGAGAGCCTCAAGCTGCCCCATCCTGAAGTCTAGGGCCCTCAAGTTCTAGGCTTCAAGGACCTTCTGCCTCCATTTCCATCTGCCACTTCTCCTGGATTCCTGGCCTATTCAACGCACCCGCCTCACTGCACCCTGGCGCTATTCCCCTGCTTGCCCAACTTTTCCACCACCCCTGCGAGACATCTCCTGCTTCCACATCCTAGGGTCCCTTGCCACCTGACATCGATTTTGGGCTCAAAAATCATAACTTTTGGTTAGTAGCCCGTAAATAAAGATATTTTCTCTTCCCCGTTGGTCAGCTCAAACATGTTTGTAATTATGTAAATAATATTTTGTTTTATTTATTCTTACGCCTTAAGCCAGGGAGTACTTTTTACCAAATTATGTTTTTATATATTCCTTTAGCACAATAAAAGAAATTACTGATCAAAACCATTTTTATTTTCATACTTTCAAGATTATTCAACCACGACTGCACCACCATAGCATAATCATCAATATGATCAAAACACAACAGAAATCTTATCTTTTTTTAAAATATAATATATATATATATAGAATGGTCGCCTCAAGTGTTCATGGTGTAACTTTATGAATTTGAACATTTTAACTCATTATTAGAGTTTTATCATTGTTTCCATAACTACATCCAAATGATATTGTATGATGTAGAAAATGAAATGCTGGAGTTTAAACCTTAAAACCACAATTATAAAAACAAACCAATTCCGCACTTCCGATAACATCCCGATCTGTTTTCATTGCAATAGACCAGGACATATGATACGCTACTGTAGGGAACGTCGCTGATAATACCAAGAAAACAGAATTAACGGTCAGGGTCAATATTACAAAAAAGGCCGAACCTACTATAAAATAGACAATTTTTACACTCCCCAATATACACTTAAATTTGAAGCTGAAAAGAATAATAGCTTTGTTAGAACACCGACGAAATCCTAGAAGTCTATCCCCACACAAAGATCGTGCAAAAATTACAAATGAAAAACGCCAATCATAGTCGCCCATCAGGAGTATCAGCCGCTCTTCTAAGTCTATGGGCCAAGAGAACTAAGACGCGCGACCCTCAAAGGAGGTGAGATTGCCAAGACGAAAATCCTCCATTTACTAAAGCCAAATTAGATTCCAATTATCTTGTTTTAATAATCAATGACCGCATGGTTAGAGCCTCAGTCTATGGGCCAAGAGAACTAAGACGCGCGACCCTCAAAGGAGGTGAGATTGCCAAGACGAAAATCCTCCATTTACTAAAGCCAAATTAGATTCCAATTATCTTGTTTTAATAATCAATGACCGCATGGTTAGAGCCTTAGTCAACATAGGCAGATCATAATTGGTGATATATGATGTATTCCGCCGAAAATTAAAACATCACTATGCTTGAAGGACCGAGAATGACATTAAAAGTCGTTGTGTGTCTCCCATTGGAATGTGTACAAATTAACTTAAGGTTAATAATTTTCTACAACCTTTAAATTTCTAGTGCTTCCTAGCTACAGCAACGAAGTTATTTTAGGTTGGAACTTCTTGGAAGCGAATCGAAAGCAATTGTTGACTGTGCCCAATCCAAAATAGCCTTCTCAGACGAAATTAATGATGAGTCAGAAAATTTAAAATGGCTCCATTTTGTCGAGTATGATCACGTAATTCCACCTAACTCAAGCGAAATTATTACGGCCTCAACATATGAAATTAAAAGAATCAAAACTTTAAGAAATTGTACTTGGACAAAGATATGCTAATCCCAGGTTCTCTCATTATGGTATTGAATGGCAAGACGGATATTTGGGCTACAACATGCAGCACGCAAGCCAATACGATTTCCTCTGGAATGTTTTTGTCACATTTACGAGAAATTGATAATCATACTGTTTAAGCAATTGATGATTTTTTATATTCCTCTGATACTCCAACTTATAATCCACAAAATATCGAAATAGATATCAAGTCATGTTCTCCCAAGGAAAAACAAGCTCGATTGAGACTCAACCCAAAAGGTTTTGTGTGCTTCAGGTCAAATCAATTGGAAATTCAAGAACACTAAGAAGATCAAGAAGGAATTACGACAAAAAAAGAGGCCGCTGCTGAATTTCCGAAGACGACGAACCTACTACAAATAAGAAGCTTCTTAGGATTTTCATCTTGTCATAAAGGATTCACTTAAATCTATGCCGATATAGAAAGCCAACTTAACAAGCTCCTGTATAAAGAAACAACTTTCAAATGATATGAAAATAATAAAAGTTAGGCATAAAGGATAAAAGCTGGCTCTTTCATCAAAGCCTGTACTGTACCAGGAAATTTGGATGAGAATGTGCTAACATAGGTATGCAGTGATGCAAATGGATATGGATAGAAAGAGAATAAAGACCATTTTAATTCAAATACAAAGAGTGAAATAAAAACACAATGCTTATAGGTCTCACACTCTATTAAGAGACAACCACTGAAAGAAAATGTTTGGCAGCTTCGTATGGGCGATCGATAAGTTCCGACCCTAACTATTTGGATGTCCATTTAAGGTTATAACTGATCGCCACTCTAAGGGCCCATTTAGAAGATTACCCAAAAAGAAGAAGAGACGCATTAAGATGTAAATTGTCTTTTGAGGAGTCCTAGGAAAGACGAAGTTGACTAAACCTATGATGATGAGTTACCATTTTTAACAACATTTGAGAACATTAGAAAGGAACAGAAAAAAAAATTCTTTTTCATTTTAAAAATTTACAATAAGTTAGCTGAGCTGTTGCCCAAGGCAATCACTTTAAGATTTTGAAGATGGCTTAAAAGAAGATTTTTTTACCCAATTGACTTCGCTTTACTACTGGTAATTACAAAAAAACCTTATTCTTGGCATAATGAATGAACTACACTACGCTCTCACAGCATATCATCTGGGTTTTACAGAAGCCAATAAAAGTCATAAAGAAGTATTTTTGGACAGAGCTCTATCGAAGTGTTAGAAAATACTTGTGAGCCACTGCCAGAGATGTCAACAGAGGAAATGCATGCCACAACTGCAGCCTGGACACCTAGTCCCTGTACCGATCTCTAAGTAGGCAATTTCAAAAGATAGGTGTGGATCTATTGGGTCGCTTTCTATTATCGCGCACAATGAAAGATGAGTAATAGTGTCCACCAACTATATATTCATAATATAACCGACTATATTTATATTTATATACACACTTATAAAGAGCAATTAATATTAGTGGTTTGGCACTTTGAGTCTTTTGCTCAAAACTCTCCTATTCCTAAAAAAAAAAAAAAAAAAAAAAACACTCATTTCTCTTATATGGAATATTTTTAGATAAAATAAAAAAATTGTTATACAATAATTATATATATTTTTTCTCTAAAGTATTAGATATTAACCGCCTATTCTATTAAAATAAAGATTAATCAGCCCAGCATTGATGATTTTTAAAATAACAATAAAAATGATTTCAGGTCAATGCTGTTTATTGTTGCCATACTTTGAAAAGATAACATTTCGTTTTCTGCAAGTTTGATGTCTTTTGAGAGCTTAAACGTCATATAACTTAATGCTTGGGCGAATATTTAAAGTAAAATTATATTCAACAATGCCACCAACTTAGTAACAAAAGTGTAGCAGTGATGCTTACATTGATTAAAAGGAAAGTAAGTAAAAACAAACGAAGATATCAAGAAGACAATTATGATTTGGATCTTTCATATATAACGCCAAATATAATTGCCATGGGCTTTCCATCGCAAAGTTTAGAGAGCCTTTACCGAAATGATATTACTGATGTTGCAAGATTTCTTGAAGAAAAACATAGATTACAATACAAAATTTACAATCTTTGTATGACAAGAAAATATGATCACTCAAAATTTAAGTCACCAATAGTATATTTTCCATTTCACGATCATTCACCTCCGCCATTTCATATGATAATTTCATTTTGCTTAGATGTACATCAATGGCTTTCCTATCAACATGATAATATTGTGGCTGTACATTGTAAAGCAGGGAAAGGAAGAACAGGTACTATGATTTGTTCTTATCTTCTGCATTCAAGAATATGTGCAAATGCAGAGGCTGCATTAAGATTTTTTAATCAGAAAAGAACAATGGACAATCGAGGAGTTACAATTCCAAGTCAAATAAGGTATGTAAACTACTATGAAATCTATCATCATCAAAATTTAAATTATCATCAAACTACTTTATATTTAAGAGCTATGGAATTTATTGCATTTCCAGATGATCTAGAAAATTCAATTGTTTATTTTGAAGTTCATATAATGGATAAAAACGAATACACATCTCCATTTCTTAATTTAAATATCAGACGAGGTTTATTTAGATTTGATGTACCTAATTCATTAGCTATTAAAGGAGATATAAAAATGATATTTTATGAAAAATTACATTTCAAACGTACTAAATATCTTTTCCATTTTTGGTTTAATACATTTTTTATACAACATGGAAATCAAGAAAGTCAAATCAAAAACTCTAATAAATTAGATTATCAAATTTCTAAAGAAGGTATGCCATATATATTTATAGTAAATTCAATGGGAATGGATAACCTTCATACCATATTTTCACCGGCGTTTAAAATTTGCTTAGTACTTACTGATCAACCTCATTCTCCAATTGACTAAATCTCTATGAAAAAAAAAAAAAATTTCAATGAAAAAAAAAAATCTCAATGAAAAAAAAAAATCTTAAAGAAAAAAAAAAAAAGATTTATTTATTTATTGTTTTTTTTTTATATACATGTATATATATATATATTATGCTTATACAAAGAAATATTTTTTTTCATGTTCATATTTAAAAATATATATATAGCCCAATTTTTTAAAAAATATATATATTTATTTTGAAAAGTATATTTTGTATGTCCAATTATTTTTTAAAAAATAATCATATATTTTAAGGGAAAAAAATAACATTTAGTATGCAATGATAAGTGCAATTTTTGGATTTTAATAGATAAAAATAACAAGACCAAAACAAAAGTCATTTATTTTTTATCAAAATCAATCAGCAATCTAGGGCTAGACTTCTTTTAACAATTTTTTATATTTCTCAAGTTTTCTGGTCAATATGTTCTTCAACAGGAGACCTAGAAGTGAACTTCCAGCCAATTATAAACATCTAAAATCAATAAGCAATCTAGACAGCATCAAAAGTCTCAAGCTTTACAAGCTTGATACCTTAGTGTGATTTGAGTGGAGATAGAAAGAAGAAGAATAAGCAATCCAGGAACAGGTTTCTTTTAACATTTTTTAAAAATTTCTCAAGCTTTCAGGCCAATATACCCTTCAACAGGAGACCTAGAAGTGCCACTTCTAGCCAATTATACACCCCTAAAATCAATAAGCAATCCAGAATCAGGTTTCTTTCAGATATTTTTTTTTTATTTCTCAAACTTTCAGGCCAATATGTCCTTCAACAGGAGACCTAGAAGTGCCACTTCTAGCCAATTATACACCCCTAAAATCAATAAGCAATCCAGAATCAGGTTTCTTTCAGCTATTTTTTTTTATTTCTCAAACTTTCAGGCCAATATACCCTTCAACAGGAGACCTAGAAGTGCCACTTCTAGCCAATTATACACCCCTAAAATCACAAAACAACCCAGGATCAGGTTTCTTTCAACAATTTTTTTTTTATTTCTCAAACTTTCAGGCCACTATGTCCTTCAACAGGAGACCTAGAAGTACCACTTCCAGCCAATTATACACCCCTAAAATCACAAAACAACCCAGGATCAGGTTTCTTTCAACAAATTTTTTTATTTCTCAAACTTTCAGGCCACTATGTCCTTCAACAGGAGACCTAGAAGTACCACTTCCAGCCAATTATACACCCCTAAAATCACAAAACAACCCAGGATCAGGTTTCTTTCAACAAATTTTTTTATTTCTCAAACTTGCAGGTCAATATGTCCTTCAACAGGAGACCTAGAAGTAAATTAAATTTTATTGCCCTCTATCGTTAAAATTTTACACAAATAAATTTACTGGCAATGCGTTTCTTTTTTAAATCTCTACAGACCTTACTGCAATGATATGATTTAATGAATGAGAGGGCTTGGCTCATCAGTAGTGAACCCTCTCAGCGGTTTCGCCAAATTAATCTCTAGACCGCTCTACTATTGTATTGGACTGGTTTTGTTATATACCCTGCATTTTGAGCTTTGCTCGATGCAATACCTTGAAATTTATGTGTATGTACCTCTACAGACCTATAAGCTTATGTCCATAGTTCACTAAACACCATTTAGCTGCCTTCCATAGAAAATGCAAGGTATATAACAAAACCAGTCCAATACAATAGTAGAGCGGTCTAGAGATTAATTTGGCGAAACCGCTGAGAGGGTTCACTACTGATGAGCCAAGCCCTCTCATTCATTAAATCATATCATTGCAGTAAGGTCTGTAGAGATTTAAAAAAGAAACGCATTGCCAGTAAATTTATTTGTGTAAAATTTTAGACCTAGAAGTACCACTTCTAGCCAATTATACACCCCTAAAATCACTAAGCAATCTAGGACCAGGTTTCTTTTAGCTATTTTTTATTTAAAGTCATTTATAGATGATGTTTGGTAGGTTGGTTAACTGATATCTCTCATCCTTTTCAAGTGGCCATTCTAACTAGGTTAAGTTAAATTAGGCTAACAGTGCCTTTTTTAATAGTTGCTTCAGTCAAAATTTAAAATACTTTCAATTGCTGTTGACCACTAAAATGTTAGACAATGTTGCGGCAAGACCTAAAATCAATAAGCAATCCAGGACTAGGTTTCTTTTAACTATTTTTTATTTAAAGTAATTTATAGGTGATGTTTGGTAGGTTGGTCAACTGGCATCTCTCATCCTTTCCATGTGGCCATCCTGAATATGTTAAGTTAAATTTAATTAGCAGTGCGGGGGTCGGTGGAAGGATGGTCTAAACTGTTGGTTTTCGACCGACTCGACCCGGGTTCGATTCTCGCATTGGGCACTTTTTTCTAATTAAAAAAAAAAAAGTTACAATGGCCCCCGATTCTTGTAAAGGTCCAACCCCATCAGCGAGTACAAGTAACCAAACGGGGCTTTGGCACATTTGTAAGTGCAAAGTCGAACTGCTTTTCATATGTGTAGACATGTGGTGCACTTACAGTAAAGGCAGTCGCCTACTTCTACCCACCATGATTTATCATGGCTGGAACCACGTGTACTAGGGATAAGTAATATATATATATATACTAGACGTATGTGACCCGGCTTCGCCCGAGAATTCCCCCGATGGCTATTTCTTTTTTTCATTTGAAAAACTTTTTTTTTTTACGCGGAGTAATCCGGAATGGAATGAATACCCAAATATGGCCATTTTTTATAAGAATCGGTGGTTCAGTGGTAGAATGCTCGCCTGCCACGCGGGCGGCCCGGGTTCGATTCCCGGCCGATGCATTTTTTTTTTACAATTTTTAAAACTCATTTATATTATATATAATATAAATATATATTATAATATCAACTATATTAATTAAATCAAATACCTAAACACTAATATAATACAATTTTTGCCATCACACACTTTTTTCCTGTAGTTTATGTGTTACTTCTGTATTGCTATTCTATGGCACTTCTAATATTTATTATTGATGTACTTTCAGTATGAAGGAAATTGCAATCTGGGGAATTTATAATATAAATGAGTTTTAAAAATTGAAAAAAAAAAAAATGCATCGGCCGGGAATCGAACCCGGGCCGCCCGCGTGGCAGGCGAGCATTCTACCACTGAACCACCGATGCGTATAAAAAATGGCCATATTTGGGTATTCATTCCATTCCGGATTACCCCGGGTAAAAAAAAAGTTCTTCAAATGAAAAAAAGAAATAGCCAAAATTACTAATCAAAATGTAGCCGAAAATTTTCCTCAGGTTTATAAAAAGCGACATGCAAAATTTGGTACCAATTGGTTCAGTAGTTTTTGAGTTTATCGCGAAACAGACAGACAGACATTGACTTTTATATATATATATAGAGATAATATAGCAGTGCCTTTGATTCAACCATTTATTTTTTCAAATACCAATAAGGCTCTTTACCTAAATTTAACTACCTATAATTCAATCCCAACATTATTTCAACTAAATTTTTAAATCCCAATAAGGCAAATTACTTAAATTTAATTAACTATAATTCAACACTTACTTTAATTCAACCATTTTTCAACAAATCCCAATAAGTCTTCCACTTTAATTTAAACAACTATAATACAACAACTACTTTATTTCAACCATTATTTCAAATCCCAATAAGGCTTTTTACTTAAACTTAATCGACTATAATTCAACACCTACCATTTAACCATTTTTCAACAGATCCCAATAAGGCTATTTACTTAAATTCAACCAACTGTAATTCAACACTTACTTTAATTCAACCATTTTTCAACAGATCCCAATAAGGCTATTTACTTAAATTCAACCAACTGTAATTCAACACTTACTTTAATTCAACCATTTTTCAACAGATCCCAATAAGGCTATTTACTTAAATTCAACCAACTGTAATTCAACACTTACTTTAATTCAACCATTTTTCAACAGATCCCAATAAGGCTATTTACTTAAATTCAACCAACTATAATTCAACACTTACTTTAATTCAACCATTTTTCAACAGATCCCAATAAGGCTATATTTACTTAAATTCAACCAACTATAATTCAACACTTACTTTAATTCAACCATTTTTCAACAGATCCCAATAAGGCTATTTACTTAAATTCAACCAACTATAATTCAACACTTACTTTAATTCAACCATTTTTCAACAGATCCCAATAAGGCTATTTACTTAAATTCAACCAACTATAATTCAACACTTACTTTAATTCAACAATTTTTCAACAGATCCCAATAAGGCTATTTACTTAAATTCAACCAACTGTAATTCAACACTTACTTTAATTCAACCATTTTTCAACAGATCCCAATAAGGCTATTTACTTAAATTCAACCAACTATTATTCAACACTTACTTTAATTCAACCATTTTTCAACAGATCCCAATAAGTCTTTCACTTTAATTTAAACAACTATAATACAATAACTACTTTAATTCAACCATTTTTCAACAGATCCCAATAAGGCTATTTACTTAAATTCAACCAACTATAATTCAACACTTACTTTAATTCAACCATTTTTCAACAGATCCCAATAAGGCTATTTACTTAAATTCAACCAACTGTAATTCAACACTTACTTTAATTCAACCATTTTTCAACAGATCCCAATAAGGCTATTTACTTAAATTCAACCAACTATAATTCAACACTTACTTTAATTCAACCATTTTTCAACAGATCCCAATAAGGCTATTTACTTAAATTCAACCAACTGTAATTCAACACTTACTTTAATTCAACCATTTTTCAACAGATCCCAATAAGGCTATTTACTTAAATTCAACCAACTATAATTCAACACTTACTCTAATTCAACCATTTTTCAACAGATCCCAATAAGGCTATTTACTTAAATTCAACCAACTATAATTCAACACTTACTTTAATTCAACCATTTTTCAACAGATCCCAATAAGGCTATTTACTTAAATTCAACCAACTATAATTCAACACTTACTTTAATTCAACCATTTTTCAACAGATCCCAATAAGGCTATTTACTTAAATTCAACCAACTATAATTCAACACTTACTTTAATTCAACCATTTTTCAACAGATCCCAATAAGGCTATTTACTTAAATTCAACCAACTATAATTCAACACTTACTTTAATTCAACCATTTTTCAACAGATCCCAATAAGGCTATTTACTTAAATTCAACCAACTATAATTCAACACTTACTTTAATTCAACCATTTTTCAACAGATCCCAATAAGGCTATTTACTTAAATTCAACCAACTATAATTCAACACTTACTTTAATTCAACCATTTTTCAACAGATCCCAATAAGGCTATTTACTTAAATTCAACCAACTATAATTCAACACTTACTTTAATTCAACCATTTTTCAACAGATCCCAATAAGGCTATTTACTTAAATTCAACCAACTATAATTCAACACTTACTTTAATTCAACCATTTTTCAACAGATCCCAATAAGGCTATTTACTTAAATTCAACCAACTATAATTCAACACTTACTTTAATTCAACCATTTTTCAACAAATCCCAATAAGTCTTTCACTTTAATTTAAACAACTATAATACAATAACTACTTTAATTCAACCATTTTTTTTTTCAAATACCAATAAGGCTTTTTACCTTAATTTAACCAACTATAAATCAATACCTACCATTCAATCATGTTTTCAAATCCCAATAAGGCTGTAATTCAACACTCAACTTTAATTCAACCATTTTTTTTTCAATTCCCAATAAGGCAATTTACTTAATTCAATCATGATAAAGAACAATTTGGATTATAGATACAAGAAAATAAGACCTATGATAACAATGCTGTTGCCGAAATGTCACACACTACTAAATTACTAAAATATTGTTATTATTATTAATTGTTATTTTATTTTTATGTAAAAAATCATTTTACACATAGTACAAATAATTGTAAATATAAAATAGGCGTTATTGTCAATATTCAAAATATTCACACTCTTATTTTACTAAATTTATTTTGTCCATAATATAAATTTATATATCAATTTTTTTTCTCCCCATTGAATATAAGCAAAAATATTTTTAAACTAAATTCTATTGACGTTATGTGGCGCTGAGTTTGTTGTTGACACACTTTAAAATGTTATAATACCTTGATAAAGGTTGGCGTTCAGCCAACTGAAATATTGGTAAAATAAATGATATTTTGATCCAATATATGCCTTTTTATTTAAAGATTTATTTATGGATTGCCCTATTTTCAAAACTACTAAATTATTTGGATTAGGTCTTATTTTCTTGTATCTTTAATTCAATCATCTATAATTACACACCTACTTTAAATCAACCAAAAATTCTTTGATTCCTTGGGGTGTTGAACTAAAGAAGTTGGAGAACTGTTTACTCTTCATGAATCAATAGCACACAGTGTGGGCCTACCTGCTACATGACATCTATCATTTTTATTATTATTAAACATAATACATGTATTTAAAACCTTTTGTATTTGCACTCATGGACTTAAGAAAGTTGAAAGTCTTTGTTGCCGGTTGTCTATTTTTTTTTCTTGAAGGAGACATGAGTAATTTTGTTTACACTTGGTTATCTCATGTTACTTCAATAAAGGTCAATGTAATATCTTTCAGAGTTATTTGTCTGAATCTAAATATACATGCCAAAAGATACTACTTCTTTAATTTTTGTTCATGAGTATAAATATAATAATGCACAATTTGGATTATAGATTATAAACACAAGGAAATAAAACCATCCAAATAAATAAATAGTGTGTGATGTTTCAGTAACAACGTTGTTACCGAAACGTCACACACTATTTATTTATTTGGATTTGGTCTTATTACCTTGTGAGTTAAAATATGCGAAATAAACTCTGAGAGAAAAATGACAAAAACTATAACAAGACTTAGAACAAAACACTATAAAGGAATAACAATACATCCAGATGGCACAAGAACCTATAGGACATGCAACAATTGTCCTGGTGTGGAACTAACACCTACTCACATATTCTCATGCCCAGCAATGGCCGCAGCCTTGCAGAAAATTGACATAGACCCAGAGAAGCAACTTTACACACCCAAGATAGTGGACATTGCTGCTGCTGTGATAGAGATGCATGGAGACATCTGAAACTCTTCATTGGACACGACAATAACAACAACATTGTGAGTGTAAATATAAAAACAAAATCATGGGTAGAACATCTGGTTCTCCTCATTGTTTATATTGCGGCAACTGATTTTGTTTGTAGATTAGGTTCAGGTTAGATTTGTTCAGCTTGCATTCCCTTGGTAAATATTGAGATGGAGATGGCATTATACTTATCTGCCAAAGTCATTTTTTTGAAGGAATTGGTTAGGTAGCAAGCTCATGTGACTTCACAGCCACTTGTAGAAAAGGTGAAAACCAGTTTACTGACTTACAGTGATGATAAGGCACAATTTGGATTATTCTATATACAGTTACGAGCATCATTCCTCGTCTCCTAATCAATCAACTCTGTCACCGTTTGCTTTTTTTTGGAATGGCGCCCTCCTATTGGTTGGCTACGATCACGCCACCTTTGCCCCCCATCATGCCTCCCCCACTCGCTTTTTCGTTTTTGTAACTATTGTGTTGGAGCGGGTTGCTCCTTAAATAAATGCATATATTAGTTAACTAATATATGCATTTATTTAAGGTGCCAATTTATAATTGTAACAAATAGTATTTGAATAAAAACATTCAATCGGGTAAAACATGGGCGTTGCCCGGGTCATTCGGCTAGTAGATTATAAACACAAGATAATATGACCAAATCCAAATAAATAAATAGTGTGTAATGTTTCGTAACAGTGTTGTTATCGAAACGTCACACACTATTTATTTATTTGTATTTGGTCTTATTACCTTGTGACTTACAGTGATGTTGAATTTGATGCTTGAAATACAATAATGCAGAAGCTTCTCTGGAACATATCATACTCAGAACTAACAATAGAGGACCTTATTTTCCAGGTCTATAACTACCATCGCAAAATTGGAGAGGAGTGGACTTCAGGAGTTGGTTTAACCATGGAGATAAGCCCCACCACCACAGGGATATTACCTATAACAACATTGTTACATGATAAGGTACAATTTGGATTATTGATTAGATACACAAGGTAATAAGACCTAATCCAACAATAAATAGTGTGTGACATTTTGGTAACAACGCTATTATCGAAACGTCACACACTATTTATTTATTTGGATTTGTTCTTATTACTCTTTGTGTTTATAATCTATAATCCAAATTGTGTATTATAAGTCACCTGTTGTGTGAGTTTTCCTGTCTTAGGGGTCAATTTATAGTGGGAGCTATTTTTTTCCATTAACTTAGTTGTCTTGAGCATTTTTAACCCTGTCAAATGTATTCACATCTGATTTTTTTTTTAAGCTCCTAAGGCTAAATGTGTTAATTATTTTATATTAATAGCTTCATTGGATTTTTTTTTCATAAGAAAAAATACATAGCTTTAAGTTTGAGTAAAAAGATGATTCGTTGAATATATTTCTATAAAAAAGGGCGAAGCTGGATATGTGAAAGAAAAAATAAATCTCAAAATAATTTGAGGGATTTCTCCTTCTTTATCAATTTATTGCACAATAAAACTCCGCCTTTGCGGGTCCCAAGGCCGGATGAAAAAGGAGGAGGGGGAGCAGTAACAAGCTCTCTAAAAAACCTGGGCTCAGCTGGCCCGGCTGATAGTACTCTGTAAGGGCTCCTAATTCAGGGATACAGGATGAGCAGTGTTTGTACTCCATGTTAGGAGCGGCTGCACATGGCGTCTTTTCCTCATGTCAGAGGCAGCCATTTTTTTGGAGCTAAATCAGCCTGCCACTGAGTAGTGCTCCCAGTCTTAATGACAAAGGCAGACGCATTTTACTTCACCCAGTATGGAGATAAGAAAGAAGAAGATTGCACAATAAACTAAAGGTTTTTATATTACCAAATTCCCTGCAATAAATTGATAAATAGAGAGCAATCCTTGAAATATTTTGAGAAACAAAATTATCATTTTTCTTTCACAGATCCAGGTTCACCTTTTTCTATATAAAAGTTTTAAGTTTATTATAACCAGTTTTATTTAAACTGTCTTAGGAGTCATCATGTCTTGCAAGTGCATTTTTTGCTTGGAATCAAATGAAAACTCCCATGACAGGTTCCAATGACATCTGCCTTTGTCATTAAGACTGGGAGCACTTCTCAGTGGCAGGCCGACTTAGCTCCAAAGAAATGGCCGCCTCTGACATGAGGAACAGACGCCATGTGCAGCCGCTCCTAACATGGAGTACAAACGCTGCTCATCCTGTATCCCTGGATTAGGAGCCCTTACAGGGTACTATCAGCCGGGCCAGTTGAGCCCAGGTTTTTTAGCGAGCTTGTTACTGCCCTCCCTCCTCCTTTTTCATCCGGGCTTGGGACCAGCAAAGGCAGAGTTATGGAGATCATGATAAGGAACAATTTGGATTATAGATTATAAACACAAGGTAATAAGACCAAATCCAAACAAATAAATAGCGTGTGACGTTTTGGTAACAAAGCTGTTACCGAAACGTCACACACTATTTATTTATTTGGATTTGGTCTTATTACCTTGTGCTAATGGAGATCGTTTTAAACAACTTGAGGAATAAGCAACAACAACACTTCTTTCTAATCCCAGTACCTTGGAATTATTCTTATCTTGTGGTTTCTTGAAATGTTTATTTATTCCTTGTTACAATTGCTGAAAATTGATGTATGTACTGATTTCTTTTTTAATACTACTTTTGAAAATACTTACAAGTGTATAACCTCTTTAATTCGACACTTTCTTTATTTCGAACACTTTTTTTTTAAAATACCAATAATGCTTTTTTCTCTATTTTTTACTACTTTTAATTCGACACTGACTTTATAGATAATGTACAATTTAGATTATAGATTATAAACACAAGGTATTAGGAACAAATCTATAAAAATAAATAAATAGTGTGTGATCTTTCGCTTACAATGCTGTTACCAAAACATCACACTATTTATTTATTTGAACTTGGTCTTGATAAGGCAAAATTTGGATTATAGATTATAAACACAAAGTTTAGGACCAAATCCAAATAAATAAACAGTGTGTGACATTTCGTTAACAGCGTTGTTACCGAAACCGCACACTATTTATTTATTTGGATTTGGCCTTATTACCTTGTGTGAATTTGGTCTTATTACTTTGTGTAACACAGACTTTATAATTCAACTTAAAATTCTGATCTCTTGGAGTGTTGAATTAAAGAAGTTAAATTGTATACAGTAGAACCTCTCCATTAACATATCAATCAATGAACTCTTCCCCAGCAGATACCATCAAAAAAAGTCAAGATAGGCAGACTTTATAGGATGGAGTGGAGATAAGAATAAAGAACTTCTTTGTAAAGCGATAATGCACATTTTGGATTATAGATTATAAACACAAGGTAATAAGACCAAATAAATAAATAGTGTGTGATGTTTCAGTAACAGCGTTGTTACCATCTTCAGAAAAAAGTACTGAATCGGATTATAGATCATAAACACAAGGTAATAAGACCAAATCCAAATAAATAAATGGTCTTATTGTTAAAAAATCAATAAGCTTGAGGGATGAGTATATCTTTAGCAAATAAATTTATTTCAAGCTTTCGGGCTCAACCGCCCTTCGACAGGAAAATTACGCTACTGCGCGCTAGCGTAATTTTCCTGTCGAAGGGCGGTTGAGCCCGAAAGCTTGAAATAAATTTATTTGCTAAAGATACTCATCCCTCAAGCTTATTGATTTTTTAACATTCTATTAAGGGATTAGCCTATTAATTAAATGGTCTTATTACCTTGTGTTTTCTCTCTAAAGCACAACACTTAGTTCAGAGCCAAAGTGACCCTTAGAGAGAGGTATCCTCTTACTTGGAAAGCATCTAGGAAGTATGATTAAACATAATTTTGATTATAGATACAAGAAAATAAGACCTAATCCAAATATTTTAATAGTGTGTGACGTTTTAGTAACAGCATTGTTACCTTCATCAGACAAAAGAATAAAATGCTGATTGAAATGATTTTATTCTTTTGTTTGATGATGGTAACAATGTTGTTGCCGAAAGGTCACACACTATTAAATTATTTGGATTAGGTCTTATTTTCTTGTATCTAGGAAGTAAAAATGACAATTTAGTTGAAGAAAACTATCCTTTGTAGAGGAATGTCCTCTTACGGAGGTTCTACTGTAATTAAAAATTATTTATACTGACCCCTTATACAGTATTGAATAAAATTGAAAAAGTGATTTTTAATGAAATTGCTGGAAGGGTTCACCATTGATGAGTCATGTCCTCTTTTTTTTAAATTTTTATTTATTGCTGTATAAGGTCTATAGAAATAGTTTTTAGAAATGTAATGCTTCTTCTTCTTCTTTCTTATCTCCACTCAATCATATTAGGGTATCAAGTTGTGACCCTTGATGGTGTCTGTTTGACAACCATCATGACTGGGTAAAGTAGAATGCGTCTGCCTTTGTCATTAAGACTGGGAGCACTACTCAGTGGCAGGCCGACTTAGCTCCAAAAGAAATGGCTGCCTCTGACATGAGGAACAGACACCATGTGCACAGCCGCTCCTAACATGGAGTACAAACGCTGCTCATCCTGTATCCCTGGATCAGGATCCCTTACAGAGTACTATCAGCCGGGCCAGCTGAACCCAGGTTTTTTTTACCGAGCTTGTTACTGCTCCCTCTCCTCCTTTTTCATCCGGGCTTGGCACTGGCAAATGTAATGCTAAAATGAGAAGGGCTAAGGGCAAATATTTCTCTTACAATTGAACTTGTCTGTAAAGGAGACAGTTACTAGTTAAAGAACCAAAGTGTCCTTTAGGGAGAGATGTCCTCTTACTGGAGATTTTCTAATTATCTAAAATGTTATTTTTGGTGATTCAAACTGTCATTTGTAGTGAGGTGTCCTCTTATTATATACACCACAAACTGTTTTAACTCTTGCCTTTGCCAGTTCCAAGCCCAGATGAAAAAGGAGGGGGAGCAGTAACAAGCTTGCTAAAAAACCTGGGTTCAGCTGACTGTAAAGGCTCTTGATCCAGGGATACAGGATGAGCAGTGTCTGTACTCCATGCTAGGGGCAGATGTACATGGCGTCTGTTCCTCATGTCAGAGGCGGCCATTTCATATTGGAGCTAAGTCTGCTTGCCACTGAGTAGTGCTCCCAGTCTTAATGACAAAGGCATTCTACTTGATACTTAATACATGATAGATAAGAAAGAAGAAGAGAGACAAAGTATTATATACTTACAAAGCCTCTTAAACACAAGGTAATAAGACCAAATCCAAATAAATAAATAAATAGTGTGTGATGTTTCTGTAACAGCATTGTTACCATCTTCAGACCAAAGTACTGAATGAACTGTTGTCTGAAGATGGTAACAACACTGTTACCGAAACATCACACACTATTTATTTATTTGGATTTGGCCTTATTACCTTGTTTTATATATTGTTTATTTTCAATTCCATTTTTGAACAATTGTTGAATGATACCTAATTGTTTATTTTTCATTGTTAAACCATTGTTGAATGAGGCCTAATTGTTTTGTTTCAATTCCATTGTTGAATGAGGCCTAAATGAGTTTCCTTCTCTACTTTTCCTAACAATTGTTAAATGAAATCCATTCCCTTTCAACCCTTATATTCATTAACCATTATTTAGTGAACTAAATAGATCATTTCTTGCCAATCCATCAACATGGTTGTGATTAAAGCCATATTTATTTATTTATTTTAACCATTCTATAAAATATAAATGCTCATTTTGCCTTCAAACTTTCAGACAAAAATAGTATGTCATTATGCTACTAAATTGAAACATGAAATTGTGTCACAAAAATGTGTTACAGGAGATAGTATTAAACTATTGAAAAAAAGGCCTGTCGGGATTCAAATCTCTGATCAATAATAATATATATTACCATTGGGCCATGCCAATTCCATTCTAAATTGCATTTTTTAAACAAAAACTGACGTTTGCTAGACATGTGTTGTGCGGATCAGCAGGAGAGACATTGCTGACAGTGTTGGAGGGAAAGTTCCGGGGGATGAGATCGAGGGGAAGGAGACGACAGGGATACACAGACGATCTAAAACAATGGACTGGACGACACACCTACGAGGAGAGGATGGCGGAGAAAGTATGGAGAGACCATGTGGCCCACCCTCAGTAGAGGAAGGCATTGAAGGAGGGAGATATGGAGAGACCATGTGGCCCACCCTCAGTAGAGGAAGGCATTGAAGGAGGGAGATATGGAGAGACCATGTGGTCCACCCTCAGTAGAGGAATGCACTGAAGGAGGGAGATATGGAGAGACCATGTAGCCCACCCTCAGTAGAGGAAGGCATTAAAGGAGGGAGATATGGAGAGACCATGTGGCCCACCCTCAGTAGAGGAAGGCATTGAAGGAGGGAGATATGGAGAGACCATGTGGCCCACCCTCAGTAGAGGAAGGCATTGAAGGAGGGAGATATGGAGAGACCATGTGGTCCACCCTCAGTAGAGGAATGCACTGAAGGAGGGAGATATGGAGAGACCATGTGACCCACCCTCAGTAGAGGAAGGCATTGAAGGAGGGAGATATGGAGAGACCATGTGGCCCACCCTCAGTAGAGGAAGGCACTGAAGGAGGGAGATATGGAGAGACCATGGGGCCCACCCTCAGTAGAGGAAGGCACTGAAGGAGGGAGATATGGAGAGACCATGTGGCCCACCCTCAGTAGAGGAAGGCATTGAAGGAGGGAGATATGGAGAGACCATGTGGCCCACCCTCAGTAGAGGAAGGCATTGAAGGAGGGAGATATGGAGAGACCATGTGGTCCACCCTCAGTAGAGGAAGGCATTGAAGGAGGGAGATATGGAGAGACCATGTGGTCCACCCTCAGTAGAGGAAGGCTTTGAAGGAGGAAGTATGGAGAGACCATGTGGCCCACCCTCAGTAGAGGAAGGCATTGAAGGAGGGAGATATGGAGAGACCATGTGGCCCACCCTCAGTAGAGGAAGGCATTGAAGGAGGGAGATATGGAGAGACCATGTGGTCCACCCTCAGTAGAGGAAGGCATTGAAGGAGGGAGATATGGAGAGACCATGTGGTCCACCCTCAGTAGAGGAAGGCTTTGAAGGAGGAAGTATGGAGAGACCATGTGGCCCACCCTCAGTAGAGGAAGGCATTGAAGGAGGGAGATATGGAGAGACCATGTGGCCCACCCTCAGTAGAGGAAGGCATTGAAGGAAGGAAACTAATAAAATTATCACATTCATTGGAAGTGGAGGGAAAGTAAGCAACAAGTAGAGTTCAGAGCTGACAGAACAAAATGATTAATGTAGTATGTAAATACGAATTATATAAATAAATTGCTGCAAGGTAGTCTTGTAGAAAATTGACATGAACCCAGAACAGCAGCTTTACACACCTAAGATAGAGGACATTGAGACTGTTGTGATAGAGATACATGGAGACATCTGTTCATTGGATACAACAACAACATAAAATTGCATGGACCCAGAACAGCAGCTTTACACACCTAAGATAGAGGACATTGAGACTGTTGTGATAGAGATACATGGAGACATCTGTTCATTGGATACAACAACAACAGAAAATTGCATGGACCCAGAACAGTAGATTTACACACTCAAGATAGAGGACATTGCAACTGCTGTGATAGAGATACATGGAGACATCTGTTCATTGAACACGACAACAACAGTAGAGAATTGACATTGACCCAGAACAGCAGCTTTACACACTTAAGATAGAGGACATTGAGACTGTTATGATAGAGATACATGGAGACATCTGTTCATTGGATACAACAACAACATAAAATTGCATGGACCCAGAACAGCAGCTTTACACACCTAAGATAGAGAACATTGCGACTGCTGTGATAGAGATGTACGGAGACATCTGTTCACTGGATACGACAACAACAACAGAAAATAGACATGGACCCAGAACAGCAGCTTAACACACCCAAAATAGAGAACATAGCGACTTCTGTGATTGAGTTACTCGGGAAACATCGGAGGTTCAACATTGGACATGACAACAACATACTTCAAGTTTTTTAAAAACTCCATCAAAATTTTTAAACTCTGTCAAAGTTACCCAACACATTGTATATCTCAACATTATATTTCCAAGTCCAGAACAACTTCCTTCCATATTGCTTCATCAGGAAACTCAACATCCCCTGTGACTCAGTACAACCTCTAATTTCCTCTTCTTTGATGATATCATAGACATATGCCATAAAGTACATGATTAAAATGTTTCTATTAATGATCATGAGGAGATTGCTGGTTTCAATAATACCAAAAAGATAAAATATAATTCAGCTATCATTTATTAAAACTGAAATATAAAAGCTTTTACAAAATCCTTTCATCACCTTGATGTTTCCAGCAAAATTAATAAGACCAAATTCACACAAGGTAATAAGACCAAATCCAAATAAATAAATAGTGTTTGACGTTTCAGTAACAACACTGTTACCGAAACATCATACACTATTTATTTATATTTGGTCTTATTACCTTGTGTTTATAGTCTATAATCCAAATTGTGCCTTATAATTCTAAACAAGATACATGTAAATTGTCCCCATGACATTGTATAATGACAAAAGGGATCATTTTAAAAAATCACAAGGTAATAAGACCAAATCCAAATAAATATATAGTGTGTGACGTTTCGGTAACAGCGTTGTTACCATCTTCAGACAAAAATATTGAATGAGAAATTTTATTTTTTCTGGATCGCTACCCTTATCAGGCCAAAATGAGAAATTTTACCACAGCATGGTTTAAATAGTTACTGTTATCAAGTGTATAAACAAGATAGTAGATAAGAAGAATAAAAAAATATTTTAACGATAGATGGCAATAAAATTTAATTTACTAAGAAGGTAGTTTTCTGAGAAACACAGATAATTATCTGTGTTTAAGAACAATTATAATTATTTTCACAATTAAATGGCTCTAGAGATAGATAATCCAGGTCTGGAGAGCAGGTTGGGTAATCATGGTGGGTAGTTAGCGACTGCTTTTTACTGTAAGTGCACCACATATCTACACATGTGAAAAGCGGTGTATTGTCTTGATGGTTACTGAAACATCATACACTATTTATTTAGATAAGGGGGTCGGTGGAAGGCTGGTTAAACCGTTTGGTTTTCGACCACTACGACCCGGGTTCGATTCCCACATTGGACACTTTTTTCTTGGAGAGCAGAACGCCAACTACACAGGCTGTCCAGCTCACTAGTACAAACGAGTGTCTAGAACCTCGCCTCAGTTGCTGAGTAGAACCAGTTGACCAGGAAGATCCATGCTGGGGTCGAGTCTTGCCATAGATGTAGGAATAAGATAGGTCATTCTAAGTAGAAGGTATAAGGGCAGCTGGCATGCCTGCAGTCTATCATAATCAATTCTTATGAAATTTAGAAACTATTTTAGACGCGTAAGATTCCTTTTGAAATTAAACAATTTCTACTGTCCTTACCGCAATGGAAATATTATGTCCATAGTTCATCTAAAATACCCATTCCAAGAGTCTATCAACAGTATCACTATAAAAGGAAGATCGAAAAATGCAATATAACAGCGGTATGGTAGATTAAACTGGCGAAACCGCTGAGAGGGTTCACCACTGATGAGCCAGGCCCTCCCTTTAATTTTTCCATTGCAGTAAAGGACAGTAGATATTGTTTAATTTCAAAAAGAATCTTACGCATCAAAAATAGTTTCTAATTTTCATAACAGATGGCGCCCTAGTGTATCGTAATAATCAATTCTTGTTTGAAATTGTTAAATTCTAAAGACAACGATATAATCTCCCATATTCGCCATAGAAGAAGAAGAAACGATGGTCGGGGAAGGAAGAGAGAGATTCTTTTTACTTATCCCTAGTGCACGTGGTACAGGCCATGATAATCATGGTGGGTAGTTAGCGACTGCTTTTACTGTAAGCGCCACCACATGTCTACACATGTGAAAAGCAGTTCGAATTTGCACTTCTAAATGTGCCAGAGCCCCGTTATGGTTACTTATACTCGCTGCTGGGGATGGACTTTTGCAAGAATCGGGGGGCCATTGGAGCATTTTTTTTTTTTATCAGAAAAAAGTGTCCAATGCGGGAATCGAACCGGGGTCCTAGTGGTCGAAAACCAAACGGTTTTAAACAGCCTTCCACCAACCCCACTGACCCCCAGAGATTCTTTATATATTATAAAGAAGCTCTTCTCCCCGACTTGTGTTTTTCTTCTATGTTGATAAGGCACAATTTGGATTATAGATTATAAACACAAGGTGATAAGACCAAATAAATAAATAGTATGTGAGACAACGCTGTTACTGAAACGTCACACAGAACCTCTGACCAAGACCAGAAACTCTGCAAAGTACCATCATTGATAATAATAATCTGCTCACTGATAAATAATAATTCAACAGAAGAACACAAGGTAATAAGACCAAATAAATAAATAGTATGTGACACAGCGCTGTTACTGAAACGTCACACAGAACCTCTGACCAAAACCAGAAACTCTGCAAAGTACCATCATTGATAATAATAATCTGCTCACTGATAAATAATAATTCAACATTGAAGAACACATGGTGATAAGACCAAATAAATAAATAGTATGTGACACAACGCTGTTACTGAAACGTCACACAGAACCTCTGACCAAAACCAGAAACTCTGCAAAGTACCATCATTGATAATAATAATCTGCTCACTGATAAATAATAATTCAACATTGAAGAACACATGGTGATAAGACCAAATAAATAAATAGTATGTGACACAACGCTGTTACTGAAACGTCACACAGAACCTCTGACCAAGACCAGAAACTCTGCAAAGTACCATCATTGATAATAATAATCTGCTCACTGATAAATAATAATTCAACATTCAACAGAAGAACACAAGGTAATAAGACCAAATAAATAAATAGTGCGTGACACAACGCTGCTACTGAAACGTCACACAGAACCTCTGACCAAGACCAGAAACTCTGCAAAGTACCATTATTGATAATAATAATCTGATCACTGATAAATAATAATTCAACATAGAAGAACACAAGGTAATAAGACCAAATCAATAAATAGTGTGTGACACAACGCTGTTACTGAAACGTCACACAGAACCTCTGACCAAGACCAGAAACTCTGAAAAAGTACCATCATTGATAATAATAATCTGATCACTGATAAATAATAATTCAACAGAAGAACACAAGGTGATAAGACCAAATAAATAAATAGTATGTGACACAACGCTGTTACTGAAACGTCACACAGAACCTCTGACCAAGACCAGAAACTCTGCAAAGTACCATCATTGATAATAATAATCTGCTCACTGATAAATAATAATTCAACAGAAGAACACAAGGTGATAAGACCAAATAAATAAATAGTATGTGACACAACGCTGTTACTGAAACGTCACACAGAACCTCTGACCAAGACCAGAAACTCTGCAAAGTACCATCATTGATAATAATAATCTGCTCACTGATAAATAATAATTCAACATAGAAGAACACAAGGTAATAAGACCAAATCCAAATAAATAAATAGTCTGTGACACAACGCTGTTACTGAAACGTCACACACTATTTATTTATTTGGATTTGGTCTTATTACCTTGTGTTCTTCTACGTTGAATTATTATTTACCAGTGAGCAGATTATTATCATCAATTATGGTACTTTGCAGAGTTTCCTGGTCCCAAAATAACTTTACTAGGTACCGCTCAAAAAGAGAAACCTAGCTTATGTTATTCACAACAATGAATGATATAAGTGAAGGTTATTCACATATTAAAACAAAGTGTCCAATTCGGGATTCAATCCTGGTTCATGGCTGTCGGGAATCGAAGGTTTTAACTACTCGCCCACAGACTTCTTTTTGCAGAGTTTCAGATTGTTTTATATAAATATAGGTCAGCATATGGCAATGTGTAATATGTCGGGATTAGGAAATAAACAGTTTTCTTTTAAACTTCCCATTTACTTCTTGTTACCAAATGTCAAAACAAACTCTAGGATGAAAATTCGAAACTATTTTAGACGCGTAAGATTCTTTTTGGAATTAAACAATTTCTACTGCCCTTACTGCAATGAAAAAAATAATGGGAGGGCCTGGCTCATCAGTGGTGAACCCTCCCAGCGGTTTCGCCAGTTTAATCTACCATACCGCTGTTATTTTGCATTTTTCGATCTTCCTTTTATAGTGATACTGTTGCTAGACTCTTGGAATGGGTATTTTAGATGAACTATGGACATAAGCTTTGAGGATAGCAGAATTACATATAATATGTTTCGAGCAATCGCTCTTCTGCAAATATCAAATTGTGTCTTTTATATTAGAACATCTATATTGATGTAATTATATTGATGCATGATATAATTCATAAAACTCTAGGATGTTACAGAAAGATTGTTTGTATCCTATGTCTCGGAAACGATGGACAGCTGAAGAGGAGGTATTTCACTGTACTTACATGATACTCTTTCTTCTTCTTATTATTTTTTTAGAAACTTAACTATTATAACAAAATAGTTATGAATATAGAGGTTGCCTGGCCGACCTTCATAGTTCTTTGAATTAAAGATACTTAGACCAGTAAATATTTTTATTATCTCGACGTTTAGACAAAAATCTTTTGTCCTCGTCAGGAGAAGTAAAAATTAAAGCATTTGACAAGGCGTTAAACCCTTACAACTTCAAAATCATTTTTAACGCCTTGCCAAATTCTTTAATTTTTATTCTTTTCTGACGAGGTCAAAATATTTTTGTCGAAACTTCGAGATAATAAAAACATTTATATATATACTGGCCGAAGTATCTTTAATTCTAAGAGCTAAATAGTTATAGTGACAGAAATAATATCATAAATTACTGTTCCAAAATCACTTTATTAGATACCGCTCAACAAGAGCAACCTAGTTTATGATAATTGAAACAATGAATAATATGTAAAGGTTATTTATATATTTAAAAAAATGTTAACGTGGGATACAATCCCAGTTCATGACTGTCGGGAATCGAGGGTGTTACCCACTTGTCCACCAACTTATTTGTTAGATGCACTGACTTGAAGAGTTGGGTGTATGCACTTTTATGATAACAAAGACATCTCCTTATCGTTCAACTAAACGTTTTCACAATTCCATAAAATAACCCCTGGTATCAATATTAAGATTCCTAAATAACTTTATTAAGTACCACTCAAAAAGAGCAACACATAACTTATGTTATTTACAATGGGAAATATGAACAGGTTCTTCACAGAAAAACAGTATACAATGTGGGATTCAATCCTGGTTCATGGCTGTCGGCAATCGAGGGTTTTAACCACTCGTCCACTGACTCTTTTCTCATAAAATACTTTTTTTTTTAAAGTATATGTGTGTGCTGGTGTGGAAATATATTTATTTATGGATCTGCTAACCAAAATAGATGATTTTTGAGCCTCAATGGCCACATAAAGCGGAATATATACAAAGCACTATGACCAGGCTGGGGAGGCTAGGGAAAAAAATATGTTTCTGCCAGGGACGAACCTGGGCATTAGTTGGTGTGTGTGTGGTGTTCTACTATAAAAAAGAAAGTTAATTTTTATAATTGTTTTTATTCAATGATAACAATTCTCATATTTCTGTGTAATGCAAATATTTTTCTCCTTCTCTGAACCTATATTTAAAATATAAGTTTGATACTATATTCTAATATATATTGTTAGTTTTAAGTATTAAAATATTGAAATGAATATAAAAATACAAAAAAGACGTATATTTTATGGGTTAAAAAAATCATATTAATCTAAATAAAAAATTTACACAATTTGGATATATTATTTTGAGATACTCCGAGAATTTTTGGGAAATTGACCCTACTAAAGATCTTACATCTTAAAGAAGGAATGGAGAGGTAAACCAATGAAGAAATGGTTTGCTTATTTAATAACAAAACACATTATTGACTGTATTGACTCATCCATTGATGAGTTCTACTCTTCCCCGGCAGACACCATCAAAAGTCTCAAGCTTTACAAGCTTGATACCTTAAAATGATTGAGTGGAGATAAGAAAGAAGAAGATAGTAGGGACGTTTCTGGAATTTCAGATCCCCTCTGGACGAAATGTCATTCCATGATAACCGATTTCCCTATAGCCATACTCTATCTTCTTCTTCTTTCTTATCTCCACTCAATCATATTAGGATATCAAGCTGTGACCCTTGATGGTGTCTGTTTGACAACCATCATGACTGGGTGAAATAAAATGCGTCTACCTTTGTCATTAAGACTGGGAGCACTACTCAGTGACAGGACGAGCCATACCCTATAATAATGATGATTACCATTATCTTTTCCCACTATGTATTCTAAGTCTCATAATGGTACCAATACGATATATTACATAAAGTTTGATTTTATTAAAAGTGACTTGGTAAAAGTTATATTCAGAATTCAATTCCCATTATAATAAAGCTCGGTGATTATAGATGAAACAAACTTTATATTAGTGTATGTTTTATTCTGAATATAAGTTGCTTGCTGCCACACACTTTTAAGTCAATTCAAGTTATATAATAACCAAATTCAATATTCACATATACATTAGTTTGATTATTCGGATTTGATTAGAGTATTTAGTTTGTTAGAGAACAACGACCTTTACATTATACCTAACATTGAAAATATTTTAAAAATAGTTTATTAAAAAGTAAAATTAATTATAGCTATACGATAGGAACTTTCCATTATCAAACATGTTGTATGTT
>CP092864.1:13445774-13467907 GCA_030710605.1 Cordylochernes scorpioides
TCCAAAATGAAGAACTTATCAAACTAGCATCACTTGATTATCTATGATACAGTAAATGACGTAAAAGAATTTTTTGGAATTTTCACCATCGGGTTTTCCCCGCATTGTTCAGACGGTCTCGTCAACAGTTATCCTTCAACCTCTTTCCCAGTGTGTGTTATAATCAAACTATTTATATAAAAATAGACACTTCGGCCAGTTGGAGTTTTTTTATTTTCTTCAATGTTTCGACAAAAATCTTTTGTCTTCGTCAGGAGAAGTAAATAATATAAAATATTTGGCAAGGCGTTAAAAATTGTTCTCTTTTTGTCGAAACGTTGAGAAAATAAAAACCTCCAACTGACCGAAGTGTTTATTTTTCATATAAATATGAATGCCGGCCAGGCAGCCTCAATCTTTACAACAATAGTTCAAATGATTTTTTTATTTTTTTTATCACACACACATACATGTTGTAAAATTTGAAACTGACTTTGTCACAGTAGGCTCTTTATCCAACATGCAGTCATGCGCCATAGTTGGAGCGCACTAGCCTGAAGACAAAAGAAGATAAACAATACATGTTGTAAAATTTGGAACCGACATTGTCAAAGCAGGCTCTTTATCCAACATACAGTCATGGGGCCAGAGTGGGAGCGCACTAGCCTGAAGATAAAAGAAGATCACACACAAAGGAATATGGTTACTTCGGTTTAGAGGGGTATGCATCCGGGAAAGGACAAAGGGGGAAGTCCTTGAACTGCTGATCAATCAGACAGCATAGCAACCTAAGTACACTTGACCTAAAGTACACCTGATATAATTATAAATTTAAAAATAAGCCACACTTCATATTTCTACTATAATTTACTCCTTATGATTTAAGGTAAACTATAAAATATATTGATTTTTTTTTATATTGTCGCGCGTTGCCCCTCCGGTTCTTCGCGACGACGCCGCTTCTTCCTTCGTGATCACCTACCCCGGGGCTCCAGTTGCTCTCCCTCTGCAGTTCTACCCTTTAGACCACCCAAAGACCTGCGAGAACCACCACTCAAGTGGAACTTCTTTCTCACACGGAGATCCCATATCAGTTTCAGATCGGAAACAGACAAAAACGCCATCTATTGGCGGAGGTTGTAGGTGTTTTGAGGCATTATACGCGACAATAAGACAACAACGCGCCATCTATATTGAACGAATGAAAGTTTTTTCTAAACGGTAAAATCTTCCCAATTACATGCGTGGCAAGGATAAAATACTCAGGAGATAAGTTTCTTCATTGATTTATTAAGACATCAAGCTTTCGGGCACAGCGTGGCCCTTCTACAGGATCCTTTTTTATTTTTTTATTTTTATTTTTAATAAGACTAAATGGATCTTGTAGAAGGGCCACGCTGTGCCCGAAAGCTTGATGTCTTAATAAATCAATGAAGAAACTTATCTCCTGAGTATTTTATCCTTGCCACGAATGAAGTATTTAAGACACGAATGTTTCTTTTACACATAAAATAAACTTATACTATCCGTACTGCGATTACACTATATATTGGGAGGGCTTGGCTCATCAATGGTAAACCCTGATTTATATGTGAAAGAAATATTCGTTCTTTAATGCTATTCATTTCTTATACTATGTGAAAAAAACGATTTAAAAATATATAAAACGGTCAGGTGTTGATATTTAAAAAAAAGGCATATCCTGACCGCGTTTCACATAAACATTTTCTAGATTGGCAGAGCGCCCGAAACGCGTTCGTGGTTGACTTTTCTTGAATTATCAAGAAATTGGGTTGACCAAATATCACGGAACAAGCTAAATAAACATTTAGTTGATTTTTATTACACTAGATGGCGCGCTCGGCCATCTAAATTGTTCATGTGAGCGGTCAGGACTGCCTTTTTCTAGTTTAAAAAAATATATATATGTATATTGATTTGTTTACGAAGAAACCTGAGCACACAAAAATCCGTATTTTTAATATATGCTTAATAATTATTTCTAATATAAAAATATTTTTAAAATTTATATCAATTTGAAAGGCGCGCTTATAAAAAAAACTCGCGCGCGTTTTTTTATTTTGTAATAAAATTGCATATTTTCAAAAGTTATAGAACAAAACTTAAAACTATTTTTAAAATATAATATCAATAATTATTATTATATTATTTTAAAATCATAATATTCTCTATATAAATATATAAATTAGCATTAAAATGTTTTATAAACGTATAAAATATATTAGTATTTGCTCTAAAAAATTGAGAATTCAATTTAAATGGATTTCTCGTGTCTTCTAAAAGGTAAGGTATTAAATTTAATTTGTAAGTTGTTGACACAGTATAAGAGTTTGTATAATGCATTTTACTTGTATCTTATATGACATCAAATAATGTTGTCTTTCGTATAACGTTCCTTGTTTTATACGTATTTATACGAATTTGTTATCTACGAACGAGTCTCGAACACAATCCAATTCAAGTCTTTTCACAAGCTTTTATCTTAAAATATGTTTTATTATTGGTATTACTAGCAGATGTACCCGGCTTCGCCCGGGTTTACCCGAGTAAAGGTTTGTCTAACGAACATTTGTTAAAACAATTCTCTATAAATTAATAAAAAAAAATATATATATATATTTTATAATTTTAAACTCGTAAATTTGAATCTCTCGATAAAGTGAACATTTTTTCCCGGTCCCTTGAAAAATACTCGATAAGTTGAATAAAATCAATATTAATTGGTTCCCTCGGTAATTGGAAGTTAAAGGAATAGTATCTTGCCTTGGAATTGTATCATTATTCTTGTCTCAAATAAATTGCCGTGTCATCCTGAATTTTGTCTTTTCTAATTTCTACATTACAAAATCATCGTAATCATGATAATATTTAGAGCAGATTGTTGAATTATAACAGATAAATTAGAATATTTATAATGATTATTTTTAGGCGAGAAGTTATTTCAAAAGTTTTATTTGCTAGAAACCTTCCCAGTACTATACTAAATAACTTCCCAAAGTTTCATGGCGTTCCAATGAGTGGTTTGGTCAGGCATAAAGGACACACACACACATACATTCATTTATATATATGTCATAATATTACCCTTCCAGGCGCGCTACCTCTCTCTCGCTTGTTGCCTGAAATTCCTCTACATATTTGTGGCGTGATTATTTCACAGGATCATTTCGCGCAGAAGAGTCGACAGGATCATATCACATATATATATAGATTAATAAATATAACCATAAATCACTAATGCTTATTTCAGATGAAACATACTTTTTCTACTGTTTTTACTGCGATGATAAAATAATGGAAGGGCCTGGCTCATCCGTGGTAAATTCTTATCGATCAGGATATGTCTTTTTCTTAACTTCCTTCTGTTCTTACTGCAATGATAAATCATTGGTAGGGCTTGAATTATCAATTATGGATTAATACCATTGTTATAACCACTAGTACATCGTCATTTATATGTTTATAAGCGCTGAGTAGTATTCGCTTCACAGAGAAAACTGGAAGAAATTATATTTTAAAATATAATATTCCACGTTAGATCGTATTTGTCCCTAAATAGAATGGATTTAGGCATTTAGAGAATCCTCCTCCATATTTTACAAGCATTAATAAGTATGGAAGTCTTTCCAAACTGACGAGGGAGATATTTGCTCTCTCGCGAAACCATTGTCTTCAGGAGGTTGCTCTGAATTTACTAAAGCGGTTGAGGTGGTTTTGTAAATGACCTGAGTCCACTAGTTTACAAAGAGATGGCACTTAGTTTAAACGTTTATTTTTATCGGAAAACCCATCAAAATTGGAAGACCGTAGAAAAGAAAGAAAAAGCATCTTATATGCATTTCTCTCTTTCCTATCTCCAATTCTTTTGTGTCTTTGCCGCGTATTTTGATTGGAGAGATATCATTTTTATAGATGCAACAATAAATTGTTCTATCTGTTAATTTTAAAATTTCTTTCAAAAAAAAAAGAAGGTGAAACAAGTTGATAAAGTTGACGTAAGAAAGAACTAACATAAACATGACATCCACCAAAAAAGTTTGAAAAAAAAAACGTAATGTCGGAAGGAAAACTAAGAAAGACAATTCAACTTGGTAGCTATCAAGTTAGTATAACACATCTATTTGGATATCATAAGGGATAATTATAGAATCATAAATATCTACAAAAAAGATACAATAAACTAAATTGAAAAAACATCAGATATCTAGGGATAAAGATTTCTTTTTATTTTTTAAATTCAGATATCTCTATAGGTTTCATGCCCAAAAGCTATTATAGATTTGAATTTAAAAACCGTAAGTTTGTCCATAAATATATTCAAAATACAATTTATATATTAGAATATATATATATTATGAAAATAGAGCAATCCATAAATAAATCTTTAAATAAAAAGGCATATTATAAATTTAATTGCCATCTATCGTTAAAATTTTACACAAATAAATTTACTGACTATAGAGATAATATTTGATGATATTTAAAAAAGAAACGCATTGCCAGTAAATTTATTTGTGTAAAATTTTAAAAAAAGCATATATTTGGATCAAAATATCATTTATTTTACCAATATTTCAGTTGGCTAAACGTCAACCTTTACCAAAGTATTATAACATATCAATGTGTGTCAACATATTTTAATCCAATATATGCCTTTTTATTCAATTATATATGTATATATATAATATATATGTGAAATATTTATTAAATATATGTTTTCAAATATTTTTCTTTAATGGTTACAGAAGAGATCTTAGAGCTTGCTTCTTATGTACGAATATAGTATGGAAATATGTCGACAATAAGTGAAAGATTTTTTTTTTAAATCCGGATTTTCATAAAATTAATCCGAAATATTGAAATCAAATCATAGGTAATCGCTGTATTATACGAAGCATTGGTAATTTGAAAAAGTAGAGTTTCGAAGTTTTATTAAACGTCTTGTGCTATCTGAGATTATACCAGACCTAATTATTCAGAAATTCAATGCTGAAGATAATCAAACAACCTATACTTTGGATTCTATCATCAAATACATAAACTTGGAATCTCATTATCCTGAAAACTCGTGTGTTTACAAACTGTGCGCGGAGCGACAAGAAAAAGAAGATATGCAATAGTGTAAATATGCAAATATTAATTCCATTTCCAACCAATGCTATGTAATTTAGAATGTCTTGTTATCTTTGTGAGTATATACTGACTCAAATAAACATTTACACTCAATCATACAAGTATGTACTTGTAGTTTAAATTCTAAACGAGATTGTATTCATAGAAGCATAGGGCGCCTCTCACGTCAAAACCTGACGCCATCTATTGACCGTCGCCGCAACTAGCGGCCTCGGGTCGGTGACAAAGCCACAACACCAGCTTTGGCAAACTGAAAAGCGTCCACCTAAAGACTATGGTTTCGGGCTAATGGCCCTCGTCAGTCTAGGGCGGACTTTATTCCATGAGATCCACACGGGACCTAATGGAATCTTTACAATCTGTCAAATAGGTGTTTAGCTGGCAAGGTGGCTGGGCCAAATCTATGGCTAGAATATAGATGTAAAATTTGCTGGGAGGAAATAGATCCATAGAAGCATAAGGCGCCTCTCCCGTCAAAATAAACGTCAAAACCTGACGCCATATATTGATCGTCGCCGCAACTAGTGGCCTCGGGTCGGTGACAAATGTATGTGGTGTATTCATTTGTTTAGGAGTAGGATCACCCATATATCTAAATCTTTCTTAAAATGAGAGACATTTCGGGCATAAAAATGTTTTAAGTTTTCAAATATTTTTCTTCAATGGTCTCAGTAGAGCTGAGCTTGTTTCTTACGTATATAGTAAAGATATTGTTGCATCATGGCTGATGCATCTATTTTATTTCAATTTGTAATATTATTTTTCATATATTTTTAATTCGAATTTATATTTATTTATTTTATTAAACAGAATATATGTATTATAAAGAGATTTATGTTTTATAAAAATCACCATTTGTATTTTGGTACACTGTGTGACTTCACTGCTCTCTTTAATGTGAGAAATAAATAAATTATTCTGGAGGATACTTAAAGTAAAGTTATTTCAATATTCCCTTATATAAATTTGTAGGATGGTTGAAACACGCTCTGATAAGATGCAAGACCTAGGAGAGAATCAAGGTTGAAGAATTTGCCAAGCTGCAACCTGGTGCAACAATATATCACCAATAATTAAAATATTGCCTCAGGTATATCCAGATTTTCTTAAAATTAAGCTGAAATATCTTTTTCTTGCCTAAGAGCTCCTTATTTTGAAAAATATGAATGCCGGCCAGGAAAATTATATATTTGAACTGATATTTATATTAAAAAGCATATATCAGAATAGAAATAAATGTATTTCGATTGGCAGCATGCCAACTTGTATTAAAGTAAAACGGTAAATATTTGTAGTTTCATCTTTAGAACTAAAACAGATCAAACTATTTCTTTAAACTAGAATCACCCATAACTCTAGAGTCACCCATACTTATATTTTGAATAAAAAGAATATATATATATATATCTTTAACCTTGTATATATATTTTATATATATGTATATTTATCAATTATTTTATCTATTTATATCTATTTATTCATATATCTATCATTATTAATTAACAACAACAACAACAAAGCTTTATTAAGACCTTTTAATCTTATACAGATTCTCCAAGCAGAAATATAGGATACATGAAAGAAAAACAGTGATAGAACTTAATGGCAACATGGTATTCATATACAGGGGAAATGATATAAATACAATCAATTTACTAGATTAATCTGGGCAAATTGGAGGCAAAGAAAGTTACTATACATGGATTTACCACGGATTCTCGTGTTAGGTCTTGTGGAGTTATTAGGTAGCCGCTCTGAAACTTTTCTTAGCTATGTAGATCTTTAAAAAGAATATATTTGAATTTAGAAAATGTATTTATTTATCAAAAAATGTTTTTTTCGAGTGTCAATAGATGCCAACCTTTAATATTAATTTGTTAAGAAACACAATAAGTGTACACTATAATTGACCCAGTGTCACACAAACTCTAATATGTTTCTATAACAAGATGTGTTTTGGTCGTCTTTAAATGTAATAACAGCGTCTCCCTCCGAACTAAGAGATACTAATATTGGAAATATGCAAATACATTTCTGATTGTAATGAACCTCAATATATAACACCTTTGCAAACCTAACCTTGGATTGCGTGGTTTGTAATAAATTCAGTTTTGAACTGCATTTGGAATTTATTCACATTTAAATTCCTTCAAAGAGATTTTTACTTATCAAGAAGGTTTCTTGGAAATATGACAGAACCTCAAAATAATTTTGAGAAATAAATGTATTTGAGACTTATGTAAAAATATTATTATGTATATATTTTTTTCACCAATCAGAAAAAAATGAATTTATCATTAAAAGTAATTTTTTACAAATATTATTCGAAATTATAAATCAAAACTACAACTATGTTTTTTTTAATCATTATTATACAGTTTATCAATCAAATATCCAGTGTGACCAGGTAGATTTCAATTGTATTGTTGATTGTAACTGCTCCCTCCAATCAGGGACTAAAATAGAGGCAAGCTCCTATTCCCCAGAGCGCTCACCCCTAGCGACCAATAAATCACTGAATCCATCAATTTCCAAACAATAAACTTCCACCTAAATTGTTTGTGCTTAATCGAAGTAAGTCCGAAACAAAGCTGGACTTCTACTTAACACTTTAATTGAGGAATGCCTTCTTGGAATTGGCTTACAGTACAAATGCTTTTACTTTTACCATCAGGGATTTAGCTTCTTCTACCTAAATACCAATTCCATGTACGTACCTTCTAACAAAGTCAACAAACAATCCAGATTTCTTTAACTATTTTTTTATTTCCCTAGCTTTAAGGCCAATATGCCCTTCAACAGGAGACCTAGAAAAGTGATATTCCAGCCAATTATATACACACACACATCGAAAATAAAGAATTATCTATTTATGTGTAGAACGACATTTGAAAATTATCCCGCATGTGTTTCTTTTGAACGAAAAATCGAAATTTATTTTAAGGAGAGAAATAAACGATTATTTCTAACCTTAAGGATGAAGTATGCAAATATGAATTGTGGAGTAATGATAAACGGGAAAATAAAGTGTCCAGGGATGGGAATATATGTATATGTGTATGTGTGTGTGTGAAAAACAGATTTTTTTTATTCGTGGTTGACTTCTCTTGATTTATCAAGAAAGTGTTTTGGCCAATTATCACGGAGCCAGTTATATAAACGTTTAATTTATTTTTGCTCCACTAGATGGCGCTCTGCTATCTAGAAATGCTCATTTGAGCCTGGTCAGGATATGCCTCTTTTGTTTTTAATATACACACATATGTATATAGATGGAAAATTTGCCGGGTGGAAATTAATCCATAAAAGCGTAGGGCGCCTCTCCCGTCAAAATAAACGTCAAAAACTGACGCCATTTATTGACCGTCGCCGCAACTAGCGTTGCGTCAATAGTTTTGGTCGCAGTGGTTACAGCCTTCTCCACGCTGACGAGCGCCAACAGCGCCAAACGCGTTCGTGGATGGCTTTTCTTGATTTATCAAGAAATTGGGTTGGCCAAATATCTCGGAGCAAGCTAAATAAACGTTTAGTTTATTTTTGCTCCACTAGATGGCGCTCTGCCATCTAAAAAGCACATGTGCTCGTGGTCAGGAGATGCCTTCTTTATTTTTAGTATCAACACCTGACCCACTTATTATTTTTTTTTATATTGTTTTTCATATATATATATATATTAAAATTAAAAAAGGCATACCCTGACCAGGAGCACATGTTCTTTACAGATGGCAGAGCGCCATCTGGTGGAACTGATATCAACTAAACATTGATTTAGCCTGTTCCCTGATATTTGGCCAACCCAATTTATTGATAAATCAAGAAAAGCCATCCAAGAATTTTTTTTCTATTATTATTTTCATATATATATATGCTAAAATTTATTTTATATATTTCAAAATCTTCTTTTTGTTTACTTCACCGATTACTAACTCTTTAAATTTGCCATAGAGAAACTTGGTAATCTTATGGAATAGCTTCATTTTTTATATATTTACAGTAAGTAGTCATAGTATCGGGAAATCATAGTAAATGTCACATTTTTAAATTATTAATCAAGTTATATAATGGTTAGGAAAATTTTTACTTGTGTTTCAGAGTATAAACTTAACTCTTCTCTCATTTTTAGTCATTGAAACCCCATATAGATTCAGAAAAAGGCATCTTCTGATCGTGAAACTAAAGGATGTGCTGATGGCTTGCGCCATCTGCCAGAATAAATATTAACTAATCGTTGATGATAAATTATTCCAGAATTGGCCACAAATACCCATTCTTGATTAATCAAGAAAAGCTAGCTGGGTACGAGTTACGGGCTGTTGGCCTTCATCATTTTCTAAGACCAATATATATACATATACAATATATATATACATATACAATAATGAAAACGGAAAAATAAAGTGTCCAGGGATGGGAATATATGTATATGTGTATGTGTGTGTGTGTAAAACCGATTTATTTTTTATTCGTGGTTGACTTTTCTTGATTTATAAAGAAATTGTTTTGGCCAATTATCATATATATTTGGTTAAAAAATGTATGTAGAAATTGTTGGTCATTGTTTTACATAATTCTTTATTTTGATTTAAATCTGTGTATATATATATTGATTCGGCAACACTGTTGTATATATATATATATATATTTTGTCATTCTAGTTTAAGTCAGTCATAAATTTCATTGGTGTAGCTAATTCAAGGAAAATTAAATTTCATAGGTTCCTGATCGATTTGCGTGGAGTTTCCCTTTATTCAAGTTAATCATTCAAGTTATTCATCGCTGTACCGTAGCGCATAGGATTTGAGCTCGGTAGTTAACGCGAAAACAATACATATATATAGGCCTTTGGAAATATTCATTGTTAATTTGATCAGAAGGTGATCATATTATTAGGAACACACGATTGATTGATTATTTTATGATTAGTAGCGTAGAAAATTAGTCTTTGGATATTTTGAGATGTAAGCGTATTTATTGATGACGTGTTGACAATTATCAACCAAACTCAACCCAACTATCTACAGCTAGAGAATATCGAACAAGCAAGTTAGGTAACTAAATGATGAGATTTACAAATATAAAATAATAAATATGTTTCAACTAATTTCAATTCATTCTCCTGGATTCCTGGCCTATTCAACGCACCCGCCTCACTGCACCCTGGCGCTATTCCCCTGCTTGCCCAACGTTTCTACCACCCCTGCGAGACATCTCCTGCTTCCACATCCTAGGGTCCCTTGCCACCTGACATCGATTTTGGGCTCAAAAATCATAACTTTTGGTTAGTAGCCCGTAAATAAAGATATTTTCTCTTTCCCGATGGCCGGCTCAAAACTTTTGTACATTATGTAAATAATATTTTGTTTTTCTTATTCTACTCGCCTTAAGCCAGGCAGTATTTCACCAAATTATGTCTTTTAAATATCCCTTAGCCCAATTAAAGCAAAAACTAATTCTATATAAAACACAATTAAAATACAAACAGAAAATCTCATCTCTTTTCTATTTATAATATATATATATGTGAAAAAACAATAGAAAAAAAATAATAAAAAGGCCAGGTGTTGATATTGAAAATAAAAAGGGCATATCCTGACCAGGAGCACATGTGCTTTTCAGAAGGCAGAGCGCCATCTGGTGGAACACACACAAGAACTCTGTGATATTATCTAAAAATCAAAAGTAATCATTCGAAGCTAAAAAAAAAAGCAATTTTCTTTCAATTTTATTTTTTAAATTATTTAATAAAAACAAAATCACAGAAATATATCTATCCCAAATAATATTAGTAATAAAATTTAATATGTAAATATAGTCTATGAATTTCGAAAAAAACATCAATAAAAATCATTTTAAAAAGACGAAATCTCTCGCTTAAATAAGCGATTCTATTCTGACCATCCTCTTGTTGCTAAATAATTTTTATGAAAGTCATTAAAGCCAACTTGTCAAAAATTACTAATAAGTGTCAAAAACTGTTTGGTAGATTAAAAAAAAGGTATATAATTAAAGTTAGCAAAAATCGATTGGCATTTAGAAAAAGGAAAAAAAATAGATTTTTTACCTGTTCATCTAGGAAGGAATAGAAAAAGAGATGCATACCAGTTTTAATTGACTCAAATCACTATGGTTAGTCAAATACTTACTAAAAAATTGCTTTTTCTTTTTTCTTTAAGTTGCCAGAATAATTTTTTTGTTCATTTTTGATGGCTTTAAATCTTTATTATAGCATTTAGTAGCTTGAACTGTCAATATAATTTTCTTTCGCTTTAAAGCACATGGGTAAGTAATCCAATTTTTGTAATGAGAATATAGGAATTTATTATTTTAAAGAAACTATTTATTCGATTTATGTTAATGTTTTTAATATATAGAGAAAAGATGTTATTTTAGATTCACTAAGTTACGGTAGAATTCACACGAGCTGTTTTAACATGTCTAGATCATCCTTTTATAAAAATTCTGAACCAGATATACGGTACTCAATTTTAATTCAAATAGCTTTGGTGAAGCTTTTATTATTTTATTCCGCTCTCTCTGTGTATATTTTTAATATTATTTGACCAAGTGTATCTGCTAACTGTATATATTTACTTTATATTATGATAGATTAGCACGCCATCTGTTATAAAAATTCGAAACTATTATAAATGCGTATAATTCTTTTAAAAATTAAACAATTTCTACTGCCCTTACTGCAATGGAAAACTTGATGCGAGGGCCTGGCTCATCAGTGGTGAACCCTCCCAGCGGTTTCGCCAGTTTAATCTATCATACCGCTGTTATATCGAATTTTTCGGTTTTCTTTTCATAATGAAAAAAATGTTTAATATTTAAAATTAATGTCTATGTAATTATGTATATTGTGTATATTATGTCTATGTATTAATGTAAAAATGTATTTTTCCATATTCTCACATTTCACACATATCATATATCACATATTTCACATAATGTGTGTATGGGTAACTATTAATAACATAAAAAAAAAACATATATATCAGGTTCCAAATATATATTATTGTTTCTTTTTTTTATTTTTAATTACTATTTCTTGTATAATATGTTTACAACTGTTTCTGTTTAAAAAAATGTAAATAGACGTAATTATCCCTAGCCGGGATATCGCGTTTTGTGTGTTGAAATAATATGTTATATTAAAATATTATTTCATTTAAAATTATATTTCATAGATTCAAAAATCTGTTAAATCTACCGCCAGAGGTCACGCTTACCCTATAAAAACTCATTGTTGTTGTTTCCCGCTGGCCGGCTCAAATCTTTGGTACATTATGTAAATAAGTTTTTCATTTTTTAGATTCTTACGCCTTAAGCCAGGCATTACTTTTATCAAATTATGTTATATATATATATATGTTATATTGAAATATTTTATTTAAAAATGTTATATTAATTAATTAACTTTATTAACATCATGAAACGCGATATCCCAAACTCAGGGATATTTGCGCCAATACATTTCACTGCATTACAGCAATACGGCTATATACAATCCTGTTCAATTCATTATTTTACATAAATTAACTAAAGAAAATTGTCCAAAGAGAAAAACAAACAACAAAGCAAAACACACAGAGCAAGCATCGCAGTTCTTTTTTTTTTTCTAAGATTCCTTCTCTTTTTTCCAATTCAAGAGAAAGTTGTATATGTATTTACAAAATTGATCAAAATTTTTATACTTTTCTTTTTTGTCTACAAATTCATCAAGCTGTCCAATACGACCAAATCTATTTTCCCTAAAATCCCGGAAAATTGGGCACTCCAGAAGTAGATGTCTCGCGTCTTGAATTTCACCTCCGCAGAAGCATCCTGGTTCCTTCACGGCGCCGATAGTTGCCAAAAATTTCCCAAAATTGCCATGATCTGTAATGAATTGGATATTATAAAAATTTGGACGGAAAAATCTTGGAATTCCTAATACGAAAAAGCTTCTGAAAATTTCATTAGTGTTCTCAAAAATTTCATTCATTTTTGCGTGTAAGAATGATTTGACTATACTTGGAGCATGGGGTTCGTAAGTAATTAGATCTTCAATGGACATTTGAGCTAGATCAAATTTGATTATTCTGGATTCTATATAATCTGTTAGGAGTGGAATTTTTGCCAAGCTATGCACACAGTTTGATGAAGTGGTTTTGTATGCTCTAACTGCCCATAAAATGATCTGGTACTGCATGGAGTTCAGTTTTTGTTTACAACGATTGTTTAAATATTTGAACCAAATTTCAGAACCGTATGTAAGTACAGGCCTAATGATTGTTTTGAATAAAGTTAACCTCTTTTCAGTGTCTAAACCCCACATATTGCCACTTAGTGAACATAATAAGTTTTTCATACGTCCTGCCTTACACAGAATATCATTAACATGCGGTGTAAAGTTAACTTTGTTTTTCCATTTGTGATTAGAAAATTTCATTCCCAGAATTTTTACTTGCTTGACCGGCATTATTATATTGTTATTAACCTTAATAGGTATTTTTTGTCTGTTATGTAGGTATAGCATATAAGTCTTCTCTGTACTGATCGTTAATTTATTTCTATTACACCATTGGATCACATAATTTAAGGTGTATTCACTTGCGGTTTTTAGTCCTTCAATAGTCTTATTCCAGCAAATTATTGTAACGTCGTCTGCATAACATATAATATCTGCATTCATTGAATCAAAATTTATCAACAAATCATTTAGCAAAATATTCCATAGAAGTGGAGATAAAGGTCCACCCTGTGGACATCCTTTAGTTAGTTTCTTATAAAAAGTTTCTGATTCGTATGTAAATTTCACCTCCCTTTCATTATTCAAATAAGATTTTATGATCCGTATTAAATCTGAAGGAACATCATCATTATCCATTCTTTTTATAATAGCAGGCCACCATGCATTGTCGAATGCACCCGCAATATCTATAGCTATCAAGGAAGTCAATTCTTTTTGTTTATGTTTCAATATAGTTTCTATAATTTTATCCATTCCAGTAATTGTTGATCTAGATTTCATAAAACCATGCTGCCTTGAGCTCATTAAATTATTCTCTAAATAATAGTTACTTAATTTATTTTTTATTATATTCTCAAATGTTTTAGATAGATTAGATGTCAATGATATAGGTCTATAACTTTTATTTATTTCATAATTCGTTTTGCCTGGTTTTGGAATTATTTTTAAGAATGATTTTTTCCATTCATCCGGATAATATCCCATTTCTATACATTTATTGAATAATTTATGCAGAATTGGGATTATTTTTATTTTAGCCTGTCTAATCATATTGTTACTAATGTAATCAGGGCCCGGTGCTTTTTTAATATTTGTTTTTAAAATTGTTTCCTCTATTTCCTTAGATTCGATATAAACACTACTTTTATTTTTATATTTAGGCGTATAATTTCTAATCAAAATATGATCATCTTTATCCAAACCTCCAATATCATCCTGAAATAGATCGTTCATTAAACTTTTTATTTTGTCGGTCTTTAAATGATCTGGTAAATTATCTATTAGTGGTAATCCTAAATTTCTATTTTTCGATCTCAATGACTTGAATATCCTATAAGCATTACCAAATGAGTTATTTGAATGAATGTTATTTTATTTAAAGTTATAATTTCATAGATATAAATACTCTGTTTTAATCGACCGCCAGAGGTCACGCTTCTACTATATAAACTGATTGTTGTTCTTCCCCGCTGGCCGACCCAAAACTTTGTAATTATGTAAATAATATTTTGTTTTATTTATTCATACGCCTTAAGCCAGGCTGTACTTGTACAATATTATGTTTTTAATATGAATTCATTTCTCAGCTCAATAAAGCAATATCTGATCAAGACCATTTTATTATTATACTTACAAGATTTTAACCACGACTGCACCACCATTACCATAATCCTCAACATGATCAAATATCAAGCAGAAAATATCTTTTTTTTATATTATAAGATATATATATATATATCCCCTCAGCTCAATTAAAGCAATTACTGATCAAAACTATTTATATTTTCAAGATTATTAACCACGACTGCATTGACATAGCATAATCCTCAAGATAATCAAAAATCAACAGAAATATATATTTTTGAACATATATATACACATATAATTTAGAATTAATATATATACACACAATTATTTGCAAATACACTGTTGTATATAAATCTCTCTCTCTTTCATAGATAAAATAATAATCTATAATATCAAATATAATCATTTGCTGCATATATACTGAATACAATATTTAAATCAAAGATACAATTCTTTCATTGGCCTTGTAGAACGAGAGTGGTGTACGCGTGCTCGCATGTTTTAGTGAAAAACACAAACATCCTCGATAAAGAGAGGCGAGTTTCCCCTCGAAATATTGGAACAATAAAATAACTAGAAATCCAATATATGCATCTTTTTTAAATATATATGTATAGAATTAGTTTTAATAATAAACTATCCCTCTATACCTATTTAATCATTTTCCCCTAAAGGAATAACAAGAGTTATAAAGAAAAACAAAGAGATATATACCTACATACCAATTTTAATCATTTTCTACCCAATTATTCTTGAAGAATTGCATCGCTGCCATGTCTGAAGTGTAAGGTAGACACCTGGATATAATTAATACGAAGAAGGATCTACTAATCCAATTACAGAATGGTTTCTCAGAGTTTTTGGAGAGCAATCAATTAGCGACGTATTATCGGAAACCAAACAAAGAGCGGATTAGCATCTTTCTTCTTCTCACCTCCCTCTTCTTAATCTAAGAGGATTGTGGCAAGTAATTATTACACACCACTGAATCTTCTGCTAAATATTCTTGATTTTTAGATTTGTTTCCTAATCTAACAATGGATATATTCGAAAAAATTATATACATATATATTCAAAAAAGATGCATATATTGGATTTATAATAATTTTAATGTTCCAATATTTCGAGGGGCAACTGGCCTCTCTTTTTCGAGGATGTTTGTGTTTTTCACTAAAGCATGCAAAGCACGCGTACACCACTCTCGTTCTACAAGGCCAATGGAAGAATTGTATCTTTGATTTAAATATTACATTCAGTATATATACAGATAACAATTATATATAATATTACAGTTCAATACCATTTTTTTCCCCACACATTGGGGGTGGAAGAGAGAAAATTTTATATACAACAGTGTAACTAATTGTGTGATTAATACATATATATAGGTATATATATATACCTCAACATTTTTCTCTTTATATTGATAATCAACTTTATAGATAAAGCACAAAACCAAAAAGTGTGATGATTTGAAAATAATAAAACAGCAATATAGTTCACAAATTATAAAGAGCAAGGTTAAGAAACATAGAGGGGGGGGGGATACTAAGAAAAAAAAGCTTTCTCTAATTGTGCAACTGGAAGTTACTGATGTCTTGCGCCATCTTTTGGAATAAAAATCAACTAGCCGAATGACCCGGGCAACGCCCGTGTTTTACCCGATTGAATGTTTTTATTCAAATACAATTTGTTACAATTATAAATTTGGCGCCTTTAATAAATGCATATATTAGTTAATAACTATAGCTTATGTGCTTTATCTGTCTATGTACTGTTGGCTTCCGTAGGCGTCTCATACTGGGAAAAGGAAAGAGAGGATTCCATTTAGTTATTAACTAATATATGCATTTATTTAAAGAGCGACCCACTCCAAACCAATAGTTACAAAAACGAAAGAGCGAGTGGGGAAGGCATGGGGGGGGCAAAGGTGGCGTGACCGTAGCCAACCAATAGGAGGGCGCCATTCCAAAAAAAAAAAAGCAAACGGTGACAGAGGCCGATGAGGAATGGCGCTCGTAACTGTATATAGAATATTCTCCAGAATATATTGACCAAATCCCTTTCTTTATAAATCAAGATGGCGCAAATTATCAGCACCTTTTAGTTGCACTATAAGAGAAGCTTTTCTCTTAATTTATCAACCTGATCTCAGTATAATTTCACTTTTGTAGTATCTTTTTCATATATATGTTATGATTATTTTTGTTTTGTTGTTGAAAAAGAGGTAGGGAATTGAAGGTGCAGTCGTGAAAAAGGAAAGATTGTTATTTACCTTTCAAGTATTTTTTATTTTGAATTACTTGAAGTAAATTTACATATAAAAATTATTTATCACAGTAACATAGAATTTATAAAATTAATTCTATTATTGTGATTAAAAATAATAGGTAGGTTCAACTATATATATTTACAACAATTATTAAAAAGTGGTATATTCTGAATCTATGGTAAAAAAATGTAGAACAGTCAATAAATGAAAAATAAAATATATGTTTTTAAAAAAATAAAATATTTGCATTTGAGATTATATAATTTATGACATATATATATGTCATAATAAATGCTCTTCCAGGATTAATAAAACAAACCTAGAATCAGCCAGAGAGAGATGGGTAGCTAAAGGGCGTCACTTTAGAGATCACGACATTCCAAAGGGGCGGCAAAAGGGGCCCGCCCGTCAACACCTGGGGACTATTTTGGTAGTCGGGGGGTGACCACACAAGACAGTCGTTCAGCGGACAGCCCTCTCGCTACCTCTCTCTCTCGGATGGCTTCCAGATTCCTCTTCCAACTCGTCGTGTGATTATTTCTCTCCTCACCACATTATTACCACTATATTGTCACATTGAAAGTCGACAGGATAAGACCTGGCCGGGAAGCGAATCCCTCATATACCGGAGTATGAAGAAACAAGAAGCCAAGCCACGATGATCGACCAAACCCAACTCAACTGTAACCACTCCTCTTCGAGCCCTCAACCCCTTCCTCGCCAACTTTTGAACCGTTACCCTGAAGAAGTGATCGCCAACGACGGAGATGAAGCTGCCGCCCACTTCTTCCAGCACTAGACCTGCCCAAGAACGATCTCCGTGCCAGAGCAGGACACCTCCCACCATCATGGACAAGGCTCCGCCATATCCCTGCCGCTACTGTTATGTACAACACTGGTACGCACAGTGTCACAGACAGAACTCTCCCAAAGCTCAATGAACTTACCTGCGCCCTAAACCAACATAACTCGTGAGTGTAACTGTTTTAACTCCTACCATTCATTCTTTAAATAAGTCATTCCTTGTAAATTGTCCCAATATTTACATAATTAGCTCCATTTATTTTCTCCACGCCTATTAACAATGATTTTATTCTCCATATTATTTATCTAGATATTTGTAACTCATTTAATTAGTTACCTTACCAGTAGAATTTAACAATCGTCATTTTAATTAAATAATTTCCATTTTGACGTAACTTTAAAAAAAAAGGAATTCTACCTATTAATGCTTTACGATTTTTACTATTAACAATAGATTTTTCATAATCAATTTATCTATAAAAATATGCCTCCAGCACCTAAACTTTTGTATACCTATTTGTATATGATCTCTCCTACTTGTAAGCACGGCTCACGAAAAATAATTTATTTCCCTAAACGACTCAAAATTCACCCTGTAAGTCAGGCGTCGAAGAATTTCAACCATCACGTGAGCCTTGCTTACAACCAACCCTTGGTGACTTTTATCTACCTTCCCCTTAATGTCCCACTCATTCTTACAACCTTGTTAACCTTATACCAGCTCAGGACCTTTAAAGAGAATTATTGATTAATCAATTATCAAACTTCTATATTGTCATTTCAAAATCCTAACCTTCGCCCTTCATTTATGATAATATATTTCGTAGTTCATCTCTAGCATATCCACCGACCCACACCATCTAGCCAATGGCGTGTTCGTCACAGGGTGCAGATTGACTAACCGCTAGATATTTATCAACCCCTTTTTGTTCGCACTTGAACAATCTGCATCGAGCGACACAGTTCGCCCCTTCTTCTCGCGCCACACGTTCGCCACACGGACCCTGTCTTCAAATCTATGTTTGTCCCTTGTCCAAACCAGCACGATATAGCCTACCTCCGATTTTTCCCACGGAGGTACGTTAAACATCGTCGCTGATTCTGTCCGGTCCGTCATCATTTCGCGCAGACATGGGTCTTACGTTCAACCCACCGCGAAATCATCGCCTTGCACAAGCTCCCACGACGGATCAAACACCTCGTGTCCGAGCAGCTTGTCACTTGTAACGGACAACGCAGTCCTCGTCCCAACTTTTGGCACTGTGCGCGCATACTTTCCGCAAATTAAATATAAGTCCATTCGACTTCCTCACCTACACACGGGACTTTTCCCCTCGGACTCGCTACACAAGTAACTACATAGATAAGGTAGAATGGCCCAGGGCAAGTTTCCCCTCGCCCTGTTCGCCAAGGTTCTAACATTGTATGTAGTTTTATATTTACCTCAGTCCTGAGCTCACACAATTGCCAACCTCAACCTCATTTCTCATACTCTACACCTATAGCATAGAAAGCCCATGCCAAGTTTCCCCTTGCCATGTCCGCCTGAAAAATATCTTAAAGTGTAGAGTTCCCCAGTCTTAATCATCTTCAGAATTTCATCATGTGTTTGTGACTCCCCTTCTCCTTGTTCACACTCCTCAATGTCATTTCCCATATAGTACATTAGATTTTGTTGTATATAGCCTTTTATAACCTTGATTTTTCAAAGATTTCCTTAAATGTCAAACTCTCCAGTGTTGTAAAACTGCTTGTAAATAATATTTACTTGTGTACTATACAATATTTTATTTACATAAAACTATGTCACCATTACCTTAACTAATTTCAACTGTAAAATTATTTTCTCTATTCCTGGCTTCTCCAGCTTTAAGTATACTCAAACCATGTTCAGCCTTCTTCAACGGGGGCCATATGTCATAATATATGCTCTTCCAGGATTAATAAAACAAACCTAGAATCAGCCAGAGAGAGATGGGTAGCTAAAGGGCGTCACTTTAGAGATCACGACATTCCAAAGGGGTGGCAAAGGGGGCCCGCCCGTCAACACCTGGAGACTATTTTGGTAGTCGGGGGTGACCACACAAGACAGTCGTTCAGCGGACAGCCCTCTCGCTACCTCTCTCTCTCGGATGGCTTCCAGATTCCTCTTCCAACTCGTCGTGTGATTATTTCTCTCCTCACCACATTATTACCACTATATTGTCACATATATATAATAGGTATTATCTCAAATTAAAGATAGAAGAGAGGCTGTTTAGCAAAACTGACATTTTTATTGGTGGAAAGAAAGCAAGGTGTCGAGAAGGGCGCTCTCCTATTGGCTAGAGTGACAAAACACTCGTTGCATCTTTCCACCAATAGAAGATATAAGTTTCACCCAACAACCTCTACTGTCTTTATTTTGAGATAATACAGCGTGATTGCCGCTTTTAGCAGAACACCAAAGAAGAGAAGAATAGAGGAACTACTGTCGACAATGTACCTGATGTTAGCAGAACACCAAAGAAGAGAATAATAGAGGAACTATTGTCGACAATGGACCTGATGTTAGCAGAACACCAAAGAAGAGAATAATAGAGCAACTACTGTCGACAATGGACCTGATGTTAGCAGAACACCAAAGAAGAGAAGAATAGAGGAACTACTGTCGACAATGGACCTGATGTTAGCAGAACACCAGAGAAGAGAAGAGTAGAGGAACTACTGTCGACAATGGACCTGATGTTAGCAGAACACCAAAGAATAGAAGAATGGAGGAACTACTGTCAACAATGGACCTGATGTTAGCAGAACAACAAAGAAGAGAATAATGGAGGGACTACTGTCGACAATGGACCTGATGTTAGCAGAACATCAAAGAAGAGAATAATGGAGGGACTACTGTCGACAATGGACCTGATGTTAGCAGAACACAAAAGAAGAGAATAATGGAGGAACTACTGTCGACAATGGACCTGATGTTAGCAGAACACAAAAGAAGAGAATAATGGAAGGACTACTGTCGACAATGGACCTGATGTTAGCAGAACACAAAAGAAGAGAATAATGGAAGGACTACTGTCGACAATGGACCCGCTGTTAACTGAACACCAAAAGAGAAAATATTAACGGAATTTCTACAATGTATGTATGAGCCCGCTGTTAGCAGAACACCAAAAAAGAAGGTAATCAAGACTTCTGTAGATTGCTAGTTTTTCATAAAATAATAAAAAAAAAATTAAAATTGTTAAATTTAGTTTCTACAACAAAATTAACAAAATCTTCAGATTTGCAACAAAATAAAAAATGTAATTTCATTAGCCGATAACGTGGAATGACAAATTACCCAATTTCATTAAAAGCGATTTTTCTAATTTTTTTAAGTCACCACCACTCAATCAATGGAGAAACACTCCTTGCTGTGATCAATTACAAATTGACCTCTCACTTCCTTAGTACTTACGAATAAATATTTTAAATAAGATACCCGTCGTATGTGCGATGTAGATATTCGAATATTTCTAAATCAAAATATTAAACACAATTTTTAAAATACTTAACTGAGAGAAAATGAAAATATTACAGTAAATTGTCTTTATCTACATATCGTTTTAATATTTTTAAAATCAAAATATAAACTTAGCCAGATAGTTCGCACGACACATTACCGGAGACATCACGTGGGCATCTCGTCGTTCAATCAGAAACAGAAATGGTACCTTACCGTCAGCCGGTTTATTTATGACCCCACCGTCCTCTTTGTTCTCATGAACGGTGACAATAATGGGTCATCTAGATGTTTTAGAGCAACAGAAACCTTATAATAAGACATTTTGTCTTACATAGACTCGTCCCCGAGGTACAATAAAAGAAATAATCAAACAATGGTATAAAATATCAACAAGTAAACAGGCTATCGTGTCAATGCAGTTGTGATGGATTGGTATAACAAAGACTGTGTCTATTCTAGTCATCCTTTTTCCATTTTCTAACAATATATGCTCAGCCTTTCTTTAGAACCGGTAGTACAAGTAGATAAATCTCTCATCGATCAATGGCTTAGAAAGAAGCTTGTAAATTTTTCACTTGTTTTAGTGATCGGCATGTGAAGCTGCTAAA
>CP092864.1:13468007-13495659 GCA_030710605.1 Cordylochernes scorpioides
TTTTGTTTCCCCCCCGAAGTTGATCATGTTTGTGATGTTTCTCTTGTTTAAAAAAGCAGGTAGTTAAGAACTGCGTTAATTTTGGATCTGCACGTGATTATCCAGTTCATTCTCTCATTTAAATTGAATAATTGATTTATATATTCGCAGTAATCCGAAAATGAAATGAAAGTTAAAGTGAATGTGGGCAAAAAAGTTTTTGTATTGCGGCCACGAGATATGCAGAGTGATTTTTAAATCACTTTTGTAAAACATAAACATGGATGTAAAATAAAAATGGTAAAACAGTAATAAAATTTCTGAGTTTTAGTTTAGCATTGAGTTCAGTGTTTATTACTCTTAACCGTATGCCCTTCCCATGACCTTAATGATTCATTCTCCTATTAAAAATAATTCTATATAGTATAAGGTAATAATTCGCGATCTATAACTATAAATGAAATCATTAAATCACGAATCTTGATTTTACACATCAATCATCAACAACAACAACAACAAAAAGCCTTTATTGAGGACCTCTCGTCCTATAAAGGATTCGCCAGTTTACATAGTAAGAGAAGAGAACTAAGAATACAGAGAGAAACCTATATGTAGTAGGTATAGTATAGTATTTTCTACACTGTGACTATATACAACAGCAGCAACAAGCCTTTTACTGGAATCAAAGTCCCATACAGGATTCGTCATTCTAATCCTGACATAGATTATTTATAAAATAAAATGATTTAAAAGCGCGAATGTTTCTTTTATACATAATACAAACTTCTACTGCCCTTACTGCGATGAAAAAATATGTTGGGAGGGCTTGGCTCATCAGTGGTGAACCCTCCCAGCGGTTTCGCCAATTTAATCCACCAGACCGCTTCTCAGAGCTCTAATACTGTATTGGATCATTATGCTTTTATATGCTACACTGAAGGACGCAGAATGATCCAATACAGTATTAGAGCTCTGAGAAGCGGTCTGGTGGATTATATTGGCGAAACCGCTGGGAGGGTTCACCACTGATGAGCCAAGCCCTCCCAATATATTTTTTTCATCGCAGCAAGGACAGTAGAAGTTCGTTTTATGTATAAAAGAAACATTCGCGCTTTTAAATCATTTTATTTTATATGTATAGATGGCGCGTTATTGCTTTGTGTTAATTTACATAGATTATTTGTATATAATTATTTACAACAATTAGAGTATGTATATAGCCTCACCTTCTCTTCAGCCGTCTTCCAAAATTTGAACAACGCAAAAGCTCCAACTCTGCTTCTCACCACCTCATTCAACAGGAGCTCCAAAGAGATTCCCTAAAGGCCTATTTCACTGAGGAGCACTTCTCGTTCGTCTTTCAGCCCCATACATGAGAGCAAATGGTGATGTAGCCCCGGCTCCATTCTTTTCCCGCAAATCTCGCATTTTACACATCAATCAAACTTCTACTGTCCTTACTGCGATGAAAATATATTGGGAGGGCTTGGCTCATCAGTAGTGATCGCAGTTTCATCTCAGTAAGGACAGTAGAAGTTTTTTATTATGTATAAAATGAACATTCGTGTTTTTTAATGCTATTCCTTTTTTATTCTGTATATCTATAGAAGTAAAAAATGAAAAATAAAAAGGTTCTAATAGATTATATACTTATTACTTACAATTGGGGGCATTCTCCTCTGAAAAATGTTGTAAATGGTGATATTGTTGGGCCACTCTCCGCCAAATTGATCGCCAAGCCAGATTTTGATTGTTGCCACCACGATAGAATATACTTTCCAGTTATTATTACAAGAGACTGTCTTATTAGGGGCAAGTCACAATATTTTCTTTATCTTCGTTGGTGTTTTGTCACAGTGGGTCAAGTCACATTTGAAATTGTATCCATAACTGGTGTTTTGTCATTTTCTGAAAGTTTTCTAAGCCGGTTCTATCGCTCAATTACACAGAAATGTATTTAATGCAACGTCAAATTAAATTTTATAAAATAGCAAATAGAGGCAATAAAAAAGGGGGGGGGGGGAGTTCACAATGTAGATATAAATAAATATCAAAATTAATAAACTATTAACAAAATAATGAATTCTCTGTTACAATATTTTAGTCAGATTTGAGTCACTGTTATAGATTCTATTCTTAAATATGCAAACTAGTCGATAATTTGCATATTCTTTGGGGGGGGGGGTCTGAAAATTATTATCATAAAATATTAATGAATCTTAACTTCTTATTATACTAATAATAATAGTAAAGATATTGTTATATATAACAATTATGGCTAGGTTAACATTTGCTAAATACAATATAGAAATCAAACAAAGTTACATATATATATTTACATATTGTTTAATATATAAGACTAAAATAAATAACTAACCTGTATCAAAATATTCAACCAATTAGAATACAGAGAAATAAACTAAATTTCCCATTCTCCAGAGAAATATTCGACGAACCTTTCTAATTAAATAACTATATATATTAAAGATACCAAACGAAATTATAAAAATCAATATTTGTTAACAGAAGAAAAACTATCGATATTTCAGTAACATCTCAATGGAGACAATTTATTCTTTTTCCAAATTACTAGAATTTTCTTGATGGCTTAAATTCAATAAATTTAAATTAATATCTCGAGAGAGTTGAATTCCTTTTATTTATTCCTTTTCGAGTCGCAGAGAATTCATAAATCAAAACAATTTTTAACAAAAGCGTTTTTTCTTTGATACGCCGATAAAAAATAACATCAAAAAACGATTATATTCTTTTGGTTGCTAAACTTGGAGTCATCTCTAGGGGCCATATAATTAGATAAGTGCAGAATACTGTACCTCGATCAATTATAACATTTTGTCTTCTAAATAAATGTCTAGAAAAATCTACCAACGCCGCCGCGTTAAAGAATTGGAAATGACCTCGACTGCCAATTACTGCCTATCGTCTGCGTTTCCCTAAAAAGTCTTCTGCTTACTAATTATTTCCATCCAGTCTAGATTTATTCAATGATCAATTTAGGGTAAATCTTGACTTTGAACCAATTATTAAAAGTGCCTTGAAAGTTACTTTTAAAATATAATCGATGTTGAAGTCTTCTGGGTTTTTAAATTATTTATTTTATATATTAACATGGACATATTGGGCATGTTTTGTGTGTATTGAATTTTCGTATATTTAACGTATTTAATTTTAAATTATTTTGAATTTAAAATTATTGAAAAAAAAATTGTTTTTATTAGAGATTAATAGTTTATATATATAGGCAAATAAAATGTACATAATTTTATTTTAATTTTTCTTTTGATTAAACAATTACATACATTTTAAAACAATTTTAAACATAAGCCTTATATATATGTGACGAATGGGTTATTTTCTAAATAAAAATTATGTATAGGATTTAATTTTTATACTATTTATAAATAAACATGAATAAAAATATTAATAAAATTGTTTCTTGGGGAGTCTGGTATTGATTGTTTTCTGGTGATATTGTCACTGAATAATGATTGTGAATACTTCGTTGTCAGTTTATCATCATAAATATTTGCCTAGTTATCACCCCTTACCATGCTTGTAGATTATCACTTGTAAAATGAATTGACACATTTTCAATTATATAAGTTTAATTAATAAATTATTTTTAATTAAGCTTTTGGAATATACCGTGACAATATATATTTTTAAAGTTTTAAAAATTATTTTTGTTTTTTTCGTTTGTTGAAAATAATATATGTAGTAATTTATTTCAATATACATTATATTTTCATATCTATATGGGTTGGACAAATATCAGGGAACAGGCTAAATCAATGTTTAGTTGATTTCTGTTCCACCAGATGGCGCTCTGCCTTCTGTAAAGCACGTGTGCTCCTGGTCAGGATATGCCATTTTTAATATTGATTTCAACACCTGATCTTTTTATCTTTTATTTTTTCATTCGTTTTTTAATATCTATATATATATAAATCAATGTTTGTATGTTTGTTTGTTTGTATGTCCGGTATACAAATTCGCAGTAGGTCTCTAATTCAAACCAAAATTTCCATACATAGGTAAAAAAAATACGGGGAAGACGATAGGCTATTTTAAAAAATATATAAATCAATTATTAAAACTATATATTCAAATTATTCTACTTAGCTCACGAACAGCGCCCTCTATCAAAGATTAGATTAAATTATGATGATGCAAACAAATAGATAATGCTAATAACAAGCAATTATTAAAAAAATCTTATCTAAATATATATCACTCGGGTATATATGCACACGGGTCAATCCCGGGGCGAAGCCCGGTTCACCCGTCTAGTATCTTATAATTATAAATAGCGTTATAGTCCCTAAATGTAGATAAAATTCAACCTGCCAGCTTGGCCATCAGGTAATAACAAATAAGATAAGAAAGTTTTAGTGAGAGTCCGCCGCACCCAAGACAGGGCAAGGTCCAATTCCACCAAAAATTATTCATTTCCTCCTGGAAAACTTCCAATAAGTTTTACGACCGCCACTAGAGACACCGACAAAAGGGCCGGACAACATCAGTTCTTCTTTCTTCTCATGTAGATCAGACTCTCCTAGATCTTGTCCGCGTCTTCGGCGCTGGTCCGTTTTTCTAGGGGACATCCAACCTGCCTCGTCTTTTTTGTTACCCATTGACGCCTGACCACAAGGCCCCATGACTGCTAGTGCTTGTGGTACCACATATATATATATATATTGAAAATAGAGCAATCCATATTTAATTCATTAGATAATAAAAAGGCATATATTGGATTTAATAATTATCTAATGTATTAAATATGGATTGCTCTATTTTCAAAACGATTTTAACCAGTTTTAGTACCGACGCGCTTCGCCTAGCAAGAAGGCAAAATAAATATTTTATTAAATCCAATATATGCCTTTTTATTATCTAATATATATATATGACATAATAAAAATATGATTTTTATTATTCATTAATATAATTATAATTTAAATAATCATAGAATTAACACAGAGTTAATTCTTTAAAATCCTTAACAAAAGGAGTACAACCCAAGATGTTTTTTGTATATACTTAGATTATATTTATAAAATTATATGTATGCAAACTTTTTTGTTCTAAAAATATAATCATTAAAAAAATACAATTTTGAATATAAAAGTTATCATTTCACTTCAATCCACGACTGCATGAATGAATTGGTAACGTATCTAAAATACATCTTTTTTATGACATATATATATATTAAAAATAAAGAAGGCATATCCTGACCACGAGCACATGTGCTTTTTAGATGGCAGAGCGCCATCTAAAAAGCACATGGGCTCGTGGTCAGGAGATGCCTTCTTTATTTTTAATATCAACACCTGACCCACTTATCTTTTATTTTTTTCTATTGTTTTTCATATATATATATATATGTAATATGATGATGTAAAGTTGTTATTACACTGCAATATTTGTTGTATTACACTGTTGTAGAATCCTGTCGACTCTGTGTAATATGATGCAATTGTTATTACACTATAATATTTGAAGTATTACACTGTTGTAGAATCCTGTCGACTTAACCGTTCTGTGGCAATATCGTTGCGGGGTTTCTTGTTGTTGGATGCGAATGGTGAGATTGGGTTGAAGCGCAGTCGTTGAGTGGTAAGTGAAGCACACAGTTAGGAATAATCAGGACACGTGATTGAGTTTGAAACTAAAAGGCAACTGGGTTGGAGGGAAGAAAGCTTGAGAAGAGTTGAGCGATTTGACTTATTAATTAGTTGATCACATGGCGATGATTGGATTTAGATGAAATGAGCGGAGAGAGAGAGAGATCTCTAGAGTAGATGTTACCTTGTTGGAAGCGCAGGAGCAACTGTCCGAACTCGGCGAGAGCCACTGAACAACTGTAGGTGTTGTTCCTATGAGAGCGAAAACGTAACTGACCATTCTTGCTTTTCGATTTAACACCAAGACTCAGTTTCTCTCTGATTGGTCGAGAGATGTCACCTGATCTTTCCCTATTGGTTGACCTGTTTAGATGCTATCTTCTGATTGGCCGGCGGCTTCCTTTAGTGTTAGTTACGCCCGGCCTGGGTCAGGAAGTGTCGGGTAGCTTGACGCTTATAACTTCGACGGATATTAGATACGTCCTGTCTTTGCCGGAAATATTGGGTGTTAGCTTTAACATTTATAACTTCTGGTCACTAGATACGTCCTGTTTTTCCAGGAAGTGTTGGTTTAAACTTAGCTCGCAGGGACCTGGGGTCAGAAGGTTAACTGCGTCGTTATTAATAAATATGCTCTCCTCTAGATCTACTTTCTATGTCTTTTGTTACTTTCTTTCCTCCAGTTACCTTATTCTTTTATTAAATCTTTGAAAATCATACATGGTACATACATAGTGGGTCGGGGTTGCATTTAATTATATACAAATAATGACAGATGCGCCCCCTACATGTGAAGAATTCAAGAAGGGGTTAGCCTGAGAGAATTCTGTAAAGTGAAAAATAATTTTGTGGGAAAATTAGTTGTGGGTATTGAGGGGCTATATACAAGCATTGCTGGTGACATAAAAGTAAGATAGAATGGTGTTGATGATATAGGTTGAGTATAATTAATAGAAATCAAAAATTTTTAATTGTAAGAAATCAATGAATGTTATGGTACATAGTGGGCTAAAAAAGGAAAATGTGCCTAAACGAATTCTACTCGATATAAGAAAGAAGATCGAGGGAGTTCTATTAAGGTTTTTGAAATCAAAATAAAAACAATATAAAAATAGTTGAATGAAATCAAAATTGAATGTTTTTGGTTGAAAAAGAAAAATTATTTTGTTGCATGGTGATAAGGGAAAATGCCTAGTTACTTTTTTTGCTCGAATTTGGAAAAGAATTCGAGGGAATTTCATAAGGTCTTTTGAAATCAAAATAAAATAAAATAAAAGTTTTTTGAGCGAAATCAAAGTTGAGTGCTTGGTTGAATGGCGAAAAAAAAAAGGAAAAATGCCTAACCATATTCTATTCGAGGTTGGGAATGAAATCGAAGGAATTCTATTAGGTCTTTTGAGAAATCAAAAATAAAAATAAAATAAAAGTTTTTTGAGCGAAATCAAAGTTGAGTGCTTGGTTGAATGGTAAAAAAAAAAAAGGAAAAATGCCTAACCATATTCTAGCTCGAAATTGGGAATGGAGACCGAGGGAATTTTATTAGGGCTTTTGAGAAATCAACATAAAAATAAAATAAAAATAAGAGTTGAACGAAATCAAAGTTGAGTGCTTGGAAAAAAAGAAAAATGAAAAATAAAAAGGTTTCAACAACAAAGGGTGATTTAATGTTTTTAGTTTAATCGAAAGCCAGTGAGTTTTCGTTGATAATTGAGTTGTGGTAGTTTAAGCTAAGTGGTAAATAGAATGATAATTGATAAATAAAAATGATAATATAAACTAATTGGAAAAAAAAATGATAATTAATGATTAAAATTGATAATAAGTTGGATAAATTGATTAAATATTTACAATTTTAATTGAGAAAAAATAATGAAAATGATTGATATGAAAAATAAGGTGTATTGGTTGGAACCCTTTGGTATCTACATGCCCTGATCTAAATGTATTGATTGCTCCATTTTGCCCTATAAATTTCTTGTCTTTGTGTGTATTGTGAAAAATGTTAGTAGTTTTTGGTGTAAGAAATGTGTGTGTGAATTCTATGTGTTGTCGAGATCCTAAGGTCTGTGGTATTTATGTGTAGATGGAAGGTGTAGCGTTTTTTTTTGAAAGTTTGTAAAGTATTTGATCAATTATGATGGGAGTATGAACTCATTTAAATGTGTGTGACGTCTTGTACCTTTTTTAGGTTTCCGAGTGACAGTTGATTTGACTACATTGTAAAAATCGATACGCAGGCTGGAACTGGGATCCAAAATTGGTGGCATAGAGGAATCTGTGGCTGGGGAGAGCGGTGACCTAATTTGGATGAGCGGGGCCTTGTAATGAGACGTCGGAAGCGGGGCGTGTCGGGGACGCGAGGTCCAGTCTAAACTTATCCACCCACTGTTTGCACGTAATTGGAGTCATGGCGACGTCTTTACTCTTCGCGGGAAGACATCTGCCTTGCTTCTACGTTTCCTGTCGGCCTAATTGTTTTTTTATAATTGAATCTTTTACTTTCGGCATTGGTTGCGTCGCGTGTGTGATATGTTTGGTGTACGACATTTTGTTTTGTTTGTGGGTTTTACTTGTTTGACGATGTCTTGTGTCATGTGTTATGGTCTGCCAATACATTGTGAAGAGATAAGTTGGTGTAAGTTCGACGTTATTTGTATTTTGAAAATCCGGACGTTGTATCCATTTATTAAGTTGAATGGTCGTTGTGACTTTAGTAAAAAATGCTATTCAGTGGCATTAGGGTGGAATTGAGTGAAAATGAGGCTTACGACGTGAACACGTGTTGAGTGGAGACGTGTCACAGGCGTGTTGAAAGGCGTCTGTGGCCTGAAGTGAAAAGGTTTGTGGGGTGACCTGTGACACGAATCGAAAAAAAAAATTGTGAATGAAAAGGTGTCACGCGAAATCCTTGTTTGTACAAAATTTAACCTGTTCTCACTATGAACAACAAATTTATTAAAGTCATATATCGAAATTTCTATTGTTAGTGTATATGGCATCTTTTAAGGTGAACATTTTTTTTAGTGTTTTGCGTAGACGAGATGATTGTTACTAACGACGGTGCATGCGTTTGTTCGTGGTTGTCGTCTTTTGGCGCGCGTGTTGCGTTTGTTGTGCGGATTGTGCGTGTTTGTTGTGTGGTGACGTATGGGTGCGTGTATGTTGTGAGGTACATTTGCGTAATTATGGCGTGGCGAAGTGTGGTCATGTGTGGATTTTGTGTGGTAAGTGGGTGAGCTGTGTCGGTGTACGGACACTTTTTTTGGGCATTATTGGAATTGTAGGTTGAAGTCGTGGTGGCTTTATATGTGGTGGGCATAAAGTATTGGCAATTGGGTTGAGTGAAAAGTTGCGTGGTGTGAGATTAGAATGGTGGCATGTAAATATTGGAGGTTTGGGCAATGAATGCAGGCAAGGGTTTCCATGTGTGAAAGCTTTGTGTGCTGTACGAGTCCTTTGGGACAGGTTTTGGTCTAGCCCGTGCTTGCATTCATTTGGTACATGTTTAGATACATTGTTAAAGGGGTAGGTAGGATTAGCTATGAGTCCAAAGTCAATTTCTTGACGCCATAGGGTGGGTGCCTACCTCAGTTCAACAGGTCTCCTCTGGAACGTCTTGGTTTGGGATGGTTGGCTTGGCTCGGGACTGCTCGCACCGTCCGCGAAATTGAAGTGAAGTCCGGTACTGGAAGATCATTTTGGGATCGTTGGGGCTGTCCCGGGTCGCGCGGATTGGTTTCGGGGACTGTGTACGGCATGGCGGTGGATGACTTCTCGGTGGTCGGTGTCCGGCCTTGGTGACACTCGCCTGGGGTTGGTGGGGGTTGTGTCCGTCGTCCTCCCCGGGGAATGGCGCTCCGGAATTCCGTCTCACTTTGTGGGGCGTTGACACGTCGGATGGCCACGGTCATCTGCCATATGATGGCCGCTAGAAGGCGCCTGGTCGCCTCTCTTCTTGTCCGCTTCTTCGTTGTCAGTTTCTTCTCTCTTGGTTTGTCATTGCCTTTTGTTTTGCTGGCGCCTGGGCTAATTTCCATCTTTATCCTGATTAAGTTCCATAATCTTTATCCTGTCGACTCTGTGTAATATGATGCAATTGTTATTACACTATAATATTTGAAGTATTACACTGTTGTAGAATTCTGTCGACTTAACCGTTCTGTGGCAATATCGTTGCGGGGTTTCTTGTTGTTGGATGCGAATGGTGAGATTGGGTTGAAGCGCAGTCGTTGAGTGGTAAGTGAAGCACACAGTTAGGAATAATCAGGACACGTGATTGAGTTTGAAACTAAAAGGCAACTGGGTTGGAGGGAAGAAAGCTTGAGAAGAGTTGAGCGATTTGACTTATTAATTAGTTGATCACATGGCGATGATTGGATTTAGATGAAATGAGCGGAGAGAGAGATCTCTAGAGTAGATGTTACCTTGTTGGAAGCGCAGGAGCAACTGTCCGAACTCGGCGAGAGTCACTGAACAACTGTAGGTGTTGTTCCTATGAGAGCGAAAACGTAACTGACCATTCTTGCTTTTCGATTTAACACCAAGACTCAGTTTCTCTCTGATTGGTCGAGAGATGTCACCTGATCTTTCCCTATTGGTTGACCTGTTTAGATGCTATCTTCTGATTGGCCGGCGGCTTCCTTTAGTGTTAGTTACGCCCGGCCTGGGTCAGGAAGTGTCGGGTAGCTTGACGCTTATAACTTCGACGGATATTAGATACGTCCTGTCTTTGCCGGAAATATTGGGTGTTAGCTTTAACATTTATAACTTCTGGTCACTAGATACGTCCTGTTTTTCCAGGAAGTGTTGGTTTAAACTTAGCTCGCAGGGACCTGGGGTCAGAAGGTTAACTGCGTCGTTATTAATAAATATGCTCTCCTCTAGATCTACTTTCTATGTCTTTTGTTACTTTCTTTCCTCCAGTTACCTTATTCTTTTATTAAATCTTTGAAAATCATACATGGTACATACATAGTGGGTCGGGGTTGCATTTAATTATATACAAATTATGACATATATATATATATATATAGTGTAGAAACTATATAACAAAATTATAACAGTGATTCTAATTTTAAAACTTAAGGAGCAAACTGATAATAATGATAACTTATATCAGTTAGATTTGATTAGATTAGCAAGCTAAATCTAAATTAATTATAATAATAAATAGTTATTTATTTTTATAGTCCAGTTTTGTATTAAGATTATCTTCACTATTATGATCATTTAAATTCAAATTATAAAATTTGTAAAATGTTATTAATTTGTAGATAGAGAGAGAAAAAAAAAATCCTTTACTTCTACTACATCCTCAAGTTAATTATATATTTATAATTAATAACAATAAAAATTAACAAAGTAACGTCTATTACATCGGCTTTTACACGTCATTCAGACATACTCTAATCCTATATATAGAATAATCGAAGAGAGAATATATATAATAGTTAGAAAAAAAGAGAGAAAGACAGAACCATGCACTTTTAATCAAACTAATAATAAGGAAAAAAAAAAAAAAGAGTTTTATAAAGAAGGTAGATAAGATTGTTAGTATATATATATATATATTTTTATGATTTTATATTTTATCCTTTTTTTTTAAAGATTTTTAAAGGTTTTTTTATTTTATAATATGATTATAAATAGTTGTATTTAGTAATATATCTATAGTATGAATTAACATTTGTTATAAGTTTGGATATTATGTTTTGAAACCCTAATGGTAGACCAGACATACACAAAAGACTTTAAATTTAAATGAATTGGAAAAAGAGATCTGCTGGAACGGGGATCTTCAGATAAAAATTCCAGCGAAGGGGTGAAATGTCGCTGGAATTTTTATCTGAAGATCCCCGTTCCAGCAGATCTCTTTTTCCAATTCATTTCAATTTAAAGTCTTTTGTGTATGTCTGGTCTACCATTAGGGTTTCAAAACATAATATCCAAACTTATAACAAATGTTAATTCATACTATAGATATATTACTAAATACAACTATTTATAATCATATTATAAAATAAAAAAACCTTTAAAAATCTTTAAAAAAAAAAAGGATAAAATATAAAATCATAAAAAAAAAATATATATATATATACTAACAATCTTATCTACCTTCTTTATAAAACTCTTTTTTTTTTTTTTTTCCTTATTATTAGTTTGATTAAAAGTGCATGGTTCTGTCTTTCTCTCTTTTTTCTAACTATTATATATATTCTCTCTTCGATTATTCTATATATAGGATTAGAGTATGTCTGAATGACGTGTAAAAGCCGATGTAATAGACGTTACTTTGTTAATTTTTATTGTTATTAATTATAAATATATAATTAACTTGAGGATGTAGTAGAAGTAAAGGATTTTTTTTTTCTCTCTCTATCTACAAATTAATAACATTTTACAAATTTTATAATTTGAATTTAAATGATCATAATAGTGAAGATAATCTTAATACAAAACTGGACTATAAAAATAAATAACTATTTATTATTATATATATATATATATATATATAAAGAAAAGATATTTGATTTTCTGCTTGAATTTTAGATTATGTTGAGGATTATGGTAATGCAGTCGTGGCTAAAATCTTGAAAGTATAATTACAAAAATAGTTTTGATAAGAGATTGCTTTAATTGAGCTTTAGGATAAACATAATTTGAGTAAAGTACTGCCTGGCTTAAGGCGAGTACTATATATATGTCAACCCTTTTTATCTTTCTTCATTTCTCGACATTCGGGTGACTCGCTGCCTCCTTCCTCATGAGAAATGAACGTCGTGAAAAAGGAATTTAAGAATGGTTGGCTTGTTAAGATTTATTTTATCATATACTCCTCTAGAAAAGTTTGTTATTCCCGAAAGCTTTGATATAAATATAAAATAAAACAAGAAACTCTTCATTCTCGAAAGTAATTTTGTCTATTATTTATGTGTATTGCAGAGGATTTTACTTTTCCAAATGATCGATGTGTATCTATATTTTCTTACATAAAATAAAAAAGAATATTTCTAAAAATTCCTTTGGTAGTTGTGGGATTTTGTTTTCAAAATATTTAGATATTTCGACCGCTCTTGATTTTTTTTCAATTCACAATTTTTCTGCGACTCTTTTTCAACCCTCTCAGGTATTGTATCATTAGTGGTAAAAGTTTTTTTCTTATTTTCCTTCTCATTAAAAACAACAGGCTCAGCAACGTAAACTAAATACACTTATAGACAAAACTTAAGGAAGTGGAAAGACGTTGATGTCGCTGGTTGTCTGTTTTTTAAGGAGACAGAGGCAATTTTGTTCACACTTGGTTATCTCGTGTGTCTTCAATAAAGGTCACTGTGCATTAAATATCCTTCAAAGTTATTGTCTCAATCCCGATATACATGCTAAAAAATAGAGTTTCCTTAAGTTTTGTCCATGAGTGTATTTTTATCTTATTTTACAAAGATAAAGTATAGATTAATTTAGGTATCCACAGATTGTAGAAAATTTATAAACGTATACGAATCTAATTGGAACAAAGCCAAAACTTCCTATTCTATAGTGACGCCCACGTTGTTGAGTGGACCAATCAGCATCGAGTCTGCTTCACCGGCCATTTTCATGTATCCATCCATTAGCAAAGCAATAAAAAGGTAGAAGTTATGTTGAAAAGTGACTCGCACCTCGGCTGTCGCTTAGCAACGGCCACTTCCCCCAGACATTACGTAACTGTATATAGGTTTCAGTTTTGCTTGTTGACTCACTGAGCTTACCTTCTTCTTTTAACTCTCTATTGTTTGTCATCTAAATATAATCTATTTGATAATTAAACATACTTTCTGAGATCCAACCTCTGTTTTATTCTTACATGGCAGCAGAGCTTGGTTGGTATCAAATATTTTTGTTTATCTAAGCTGAAATTCGTTTGCTTGCTCAAGATGACAACTGAACTTCCACAAATTCAAAAATTCAACGGCGATAATTTTCATCTATGGAAATTTCAAATGAAGATTATTCTAGAAGCAAAAGATCTTCTCAGTATAACTGATGGCTCTGAGGTAAAACCTGAAATAGAGGATATTGCAAAATTCTCTAACTGGAAAAAGAAAGATGCAAAATCCAAAATGCTGATCACTACTGCTCTAGAGTTTAAATATCTTCAACAGATTGTTAATTGCCAGACTTCAGCAGAAATGTGGAAGAAATTATCAACAATATATGAACTGAAATCTGAAACAAACAAATATTTGCTGCAACAAAGATTTTTCGAATATAAAATGAATCCAAATGATAACATTGCTACTCATATTTCCAAAGTTGAAACTCTGGCACAACAAATGAAAGATCTAGGTGAGCCAATCTCTGATGTTGCCCTAATTACAAAGATAATTTGCAGCTTGCCTGATAAATACAAGAATTTCATAACAGCATGGGATTCAGTTTCATCAGAAGAAAAGACACTAGAAAACTTGACGGCAAGATTACTGAAAGAAGAAAGCTTACAGGATCATTGGGATTCTTCAGGAAATTCTAAACCAGATAATGCCTTGATGACTTTTTCAAAGTTCAACAGAAATTCAACAGCTTCCAACAAACAACAGCAGCATCAACAATCCATTAAAGATAAAAAGAAGAACACACACTGTGGATATTGCAAGAAGAAAGGACATTGGTGGAAAGAATGCTATAAAAGAAAGGAAGAACAAAAAGGACAACAGCCAAGTTCTTCATCCAGAGATGATAGCTGTGCTTTTTCAGCTGAGACAAGTGCCTTCCTCGCTGAAACAAAGGATTCCTGGATTGCAGATTCTGGAGCAACGGATCACATGACTTTCAGAAGAGAATGGTTCTCTACGTTCGAAGAAATACCAGAAGGTGTTCATCCTGTGTGCCTTGGAGATGGAAAGCAGATCTATGCAAAAGGTAAGGGAAATATTGATATTCTCTCTTATGTTGATAGTCAGAAAATTAATGCAACTCTTTTGGATGTTCTCTATGTACCTGAATTGGAGACTAATCTTTTCTCAATATCTACTGCAACAAAACATGGTTTGACGCTCATTTGTAAAGGAAATCAGATAAAATTGACTAAAAATTCGAAAGTGCTAGTTACTGGAATAAAGGACAATTCAAATCTTTATAGAATTTTTATTAAAGCAAAGCAATCTTCACAAACTCATGTTGCTCAGTTAAGTCTAGATATATGGCATCAAAGAATGGGTCATGTAAATCCTATAAAATTAACCCAAATGTTTGAAAATAATGTTTTTGAAGACGACATTAAAATTAGAGAAAAGCCTGATTCTTTACTATGTGAAGCATGCATCTATGGAAAACAAAATAGAAAGGTTTTTCACGCGTCAACAAGTCCAAATTCGACCTATCCAGGAGAGCTGATCTATTCAGATGTTTGTGGACCAATGAGTAAAAGATCACCAGGTGGATCATTATATTTTGTATCATTCAAGGATGATTTTTCAAGATTTAGAGTGGCCTACTTCATTAGGCATAAATCAGATGTACTTGAGAAATTTAAAGAATTTGTAAAAAGGGTTAGGACTGAAACTGGAAATAAAATAAAAAGATTCAGAACAGATAATGGCACAGAATTCTTAAATAAGAATTTTTCTGATTATCTAAAATCTCTAGGAATTGTTCATGAACTCACTGCTCCATATACCCCAGAACAGAATGGAATTGCTGAAAGAGATAACAGAACAATAGTTGAATCAGCTAGATGCTTGTTACATGGAAGAAAAATGCCGCTTGAACTGTGGGCTGAAGCCGTAAACACAGCAGTCTATCTCTTAAATAGATGTACTACTAAAGTATTGGGAAATTCTACACCTTATGAAATATGGTACAAGAGAAAACCCTCCATCTTACATTTGAAAACTTTTGGATGTAACGCTTATGTGCATATACCAAAAGATAACAGAAAGAAATTAGACAAAAAGAGTATTCGTACTTTTTTTGTTGGATATACTGAAACTAACAAAAATTATAGAATGTGGGATCCTATTGCTAGAAAAATTATCATAAGCAGAGATGTAATATTTACTGAAGCTAATACATCAGAAAATATTCAGGATAACCAACAAGAGCAGGTAACTATATACAGTGAAGAAAGTGTTGATAACACAAATACCAGTTCCAAACCAGAAGAATCATGTCGATACCCTCTCAGGAATAGAATCAGAAAAAATGAACAAACATCAACCAGCTGTACAAGAGCTATTTCATATGCTTGTTATGTCCATGACCAAGAACCATTGAACTATGAAGATGCAATTGTAGGACAAAACTCAAAACAGTGGAAACTAGCTATGGACGATGAATTCAATTCCTTGATGAAAAATCAAACATGGACGTATGTGACACTACCATCAGACAGAAAAGCTATTGCATGCAAGTGGGTATACAAAATAAAGCAAAATGCAGATGGATCAAATAAAATGTTTAAGGCTAGACTAGTTGCTAAAGGTTATTCACAAAAACCAGGACTTGATTATGGTGAAACTTTTTCTCCAGTAGTAAAATTCGATTCAATTAGAACAATCTTATCACTTTGTGCATCACTTGATATGGAAATGATTCAGTTAGATGTAAAATCTGCCTTCTTGAATGGTGATTTGGAAGAAGAACTTTACATGGAACAACCCCAAGGTTATGAAAACCCAGATTTTCCAAATCATGTTTGCTCTCTTCAGAAAAGCATCTATGGTCTTAAGCAATCCCCCAGAATGTGGAACAAGAAATTTCATGAGTTTTTAATTAAGTTTGATCTCAAACCTAGCATATCAGATTCATGTGTCTATACAATGAAATGTAAACAGGCTTACATATTACTTGCAATATATGTAGATGATTGCTTAATCTGCAGTGTAAATAAACAACATTTAGATGATATAGTACAGTACTTAAATTCCAATTTTGAAATAAAAAATTTTACTGCCGATTATTTCCTTGGCCTACAAATATATCGAGATAGAACAACTAAAATGTTATTTCTGCATCAAGCCTCATACATTGAAAGAACACTTGAACATTACAACCTTCTTGATATTGTTACAATCTGTACCTTCTGATCCTTACTCAAAACTAACAAAAGAGATGTGCCCAAAGGATGATCAGGAAATTGAAGAAATGAACAAGATTCCATACAGACAGACAATTGGTAGTTTAATGTACCTCATGACTGGAACTAGACCTGATATTGCCTACGCAGTCAGCAGGGTTAGCCAATTTATGAACAACCCAGGACCTTCACATTGGACCGCAGTAAAGAAAATATTTGGATACTTAAAAGCTACGAAAAACATCGGTATTTGTTTTGGTGGGAGTTCCTGCACTTCAACCCTGATAGGTTTTTCCGATGCTGATTTTGCTGCAGACATATTTACGAAAGCTCTACCTCCAGAAAGGCATAAAAGACTAAGGAGCCAACTTGGACTGTTTGAAACAACGGAGTGCTCGTCAGGTGGGAGTGTTGAAAAGTGACTCGCACCTCGGCTGTCGCTTAGCAACGGCCACTTCCCCCAGACATTACGTAACTGTATATAGGTTTCAGTTTTGCTTGTTGACTCACTGAGCTTACCTTCTTCTTTTAACTCTCTATTGTTTGTCATCTAAATATAATCTATTTGATAATTAAACATACTTTCTGAGATCCAACCTCTGTTTTATTCTTACAAGTTAGAAATCCCCTGAGATGGAATCACCAAAACATTGGGAAGTAAAAAAATCAAATTCGGTTGATATAGCTAAATCTTTTTTAATACACTTATATAAGGTTTAATATATAATATTGGAGAATTATTCTTTCTTCTCTCTTTCTTTCACATAGAGTAACAGCGAAACTATATCTACATTTTATTAAATACTAGCGGACGTACCCAGCTTCGCCCGGGTTTTACCCGAGTAAAGGTTTTTCTAACGAATCTCTCGATAAAGTGAACATTTTCCCCCGGTCCCTTGAAAAATACTCGATAAGTTGAATAAAATCAATATTAATTGGTTCCCTCGGTAATTGGAAGTTGAAGGAATAGTATCTTGCCTTGGAATTTTATCATTATTCTTGTCTAAAATAAATTGCCGTGTCATCCTGAATTTTGTCTTTCCTAATTTCTACATTACAAAATCATCGTATCATCATGATAATATTTAGAGCAGATTGTTGAATTATAACAGATAAATTAGAATATTTACCTTGATTATTTTAAGGCGAAAAGTTATTTCAAAAATTTTATTTGCTAGAAACCTTCCCAGTACTATACTAAATAACTTCCCAAAGTTTCATGGCGTTCCAATGAGTGGTTTGGTCAGGCATAAAGGACACACACACACACACATACATTCATTTATATATATATAGATGGGGAATGGGCTCATATACATCGTATTCCAGAACTAATTTCAGGATTCTTAAGGTTTCTGGTATACTTAGATATTAAAGCTTATTGATCCCAAAAATCGTTTCATATCTGTTTTAAAATACTTCGGAAGAATTCTTCGGAAAGGAAACATTACAATTCTATTGAAGATTTAGATGAAAGTTTTCAGAGAGAACTTATGCAAAATTATAGGATATAAATTATACATAGGGATATAAAATGAAAGGATTTAAAAGCACGAATGTTTCTTTTATACATAATACAAATTTCTACTGTCCTTACTGCGATGAAAAATATATATTGGGAGGGCTTGGTTCATCAGTGGTGAACCCTCTAAGCGGTTTCGCCAATTTGATCCTCCCAATATATTTTTTCATTGCAGTAAGGATAGTAGAAGTTTGTATCTACTTATATAATTGCCTTATTCTCAAGCTCACGGATAGAATGCGCGCCCATTGGCTGCCGGCGAACACGTGTCCTCCCTGCCCCCCTCTAGACAACCCTGTTATCAGCTGTGTGATACATACACCTGTCTAAAGCGGCCATTCCAGACAACCCTGTTATCAGCAGTGTGATACATCCACCTGTCTATACAGACCACCCTGTCTATAGCGATCACTGACCACCCTGCCTATAGCGACCACTCTAGACAACCCTGTTATCAGCTGTGTGATACATCCACCTGTCTATACAGACCACCCTGTATATAGCGGCCATTCCAGATAACCCTGTTATCAGCTGTGTGATACATACACCTGTCTATAGCGGCCACTCTAGACAACCCTGTTATCAGCTGTGTGATACATCCACCTGTCTATACAGACCACCCTGTCTATAGCGGTCACTTTAGGCAACCCTGTTATCAGCTGTGTGTTACATTCACCTGTCTATAGCGGCCACTCTAGACAACCCTGCTATCAGCTGTGTGATACATCCACCTGTCTATACAGACCACCCTGTCTATAGCGGCCACTCTAGACAACCCTGTTATCAGCTGTGTGATACATCCACCTGTCTATACAGACCACCCTGTATATAGCGGCCATCCCAGATAACCCTGTTATCAGCTGTGTGATACATACACCTGTCTATAGCGGCCACTCTAGACAACCCTGTTATCAGCTGTGTGATACATCCACCTGTCTATACAGACCACCCTGTCTATAGCGGCCACTCTAGACAACCCTGTTATCAGCTGTGTGTTACATTCACCTGTCTATACAGACCACCCTGTCTATAGCGACCACCCAAGACAACGTTTTAAAAACATATCCGCACTCGGGTAAAACCCGGGCGTTGCCCGGGCCATTCGTCTAGTTGTATATAAAAGAAACATTCGTGCTTTTAAATCCTTTCGTTTTATATATTTAGATAGCGCGTTATTGCTTAGTATTAACATAGGGATATATAGGTCTGTCTTACTATATAGAATTTAGAAACTGATCCCAGAACGCAGCTCAGCCTGAAGAACAAACATCTATTACTAAAATATACTTATCAGGTATTTAATCATCTAATTCTGTAAAAACTTGGGATTCCAACTTTACCAAGTCACATGTATCTATGAACTGGAAGAGGAAATGACAGAAAAAGGTAATATATTGATATGTAAATATGTAAAATATGTAAAATAAAAACTATAAATTCTATAATTCTAATATTTAAACATTAAATCTATTTCCAATCTCTTTGCTGTATATATGGATGGTAAATGAATGTGTTCTCCTTGCAAAGATGTTCTCACTAAACTAAACGGAGAAGGCCTCGTCTGGTTTATATATTTTCTCTACTATTTTAAACTCTGTAAACTCTCTCTTGGCCATTAACTAGATGTCAATAAACCATTTTTAATTGTCAATTGTCACCAAACTAAACATGAACACATCAAAGATAATTAAACATGTATTTACTCCTTCTCAGCACAAGTACGTGGAAGTACTGTGTTGTTTTGATCATCGGCTGATGTGGTGTGGGTGGCCAGCGGGTTTATCTGTCAGACGACCTCTTGGACTCGTCTGATAAGACATGGTGAAGTCGTCTGGTCTTTTAAAAGGTCTTCTGGTATGGTCAAATCCAGTATAGGTATTGAGACTTCCCTCTGATTCTTGAATTGAGTTGAAATGATTTGATTGGAGACACGCTCTGTTTTACTTTTCTAGAAAAACTTATAATGTTTATTTGTAGCTAGGTTAGGATTCTTATATTCAAAACGCTTAGAGCACGCAGATCGTTGATATTTTAAATGGAATTACGAATATATGTAAAAGTAGTAGCTAAATGACACGGCTTAGCCCGGGTTCTCTACTAAAGTGAATGTTTATCCACACAATTGTGTTTTCAGATGTAGGAAAATTGCGATTTACGATTTTGATATTTTAAAATAGTGTTTCAACAAATATGAATAAAATAAATTAGGTTATTATTAGTAGTATTTATTAATGATGATGAAGTAAATACCTTACTAATAATCCTAATCATTTTCTGAACCGCATATGCAATTTTTTTTCATATATGTGATCATTTCTATAGGCTTTGAAGAACTTAGGTACGTCAAACTATATTTCCAGCTACCCTATATGCAAAATTCCTTAAAGATAAATTTCTTATTTTGAGTGGAGAAGAGTAACAAACGATTTCCATTCTACAGTTTCAAATGAAAAATATCAGACTTTCACCAAAGTGTGCCTGGATCATGGTGCCATGATCAACGAAAGCTGCACCCCTACATCCCATTCCAGCTCGAGGAGCATGAACTCATGGAATTCGTGTAATCTTTACACAAGGGGATAAGAAACAACAACAAATGAAAAAATAAACGCTTGCGGATTTCGTAACATGTAAACTATTAAAAAAACGCTATAACTGAACGTTTCGAAATTTTCAAGAAGGTTCATCAAAGGAAGTATTGATGGTGATGGTGGTGTCCATGGATCAGATCTGTCCATGCACCCTGAACGCAGTAGAATGGACCGTCCATTCCTGATTTTGTTGCTCCATGGAAAGAGGGGTGCCATTGCCCCGTTAGTCAGCCACATTTCAGAGTTCCCTGTTCACGGTTACTGTAGCGGCTCGGGGCTTACGAAGTCCCCACAGTACTTCACCCTACAGGACAGTCCCTTACTTGTGCTTCTTCTCCCACCTGCCACGTAGAGGAGGGGTTGGACTTCTGGGCGGAATCAAAGGAAGTAACAAGAGTAAAAGAAAAACATTTTTGAATAATCAAAATATCTCTCTATCGAATTTGAGCCTGAAAAGGAAAAAGATTCAAAAGTTTTGCGGGTGAATTAACAATGAATTTAAGTTAATCTTCTTTGCATTAATCGCTCAAATTTAAATCATCAAAAATGCCGCAAAATCAGATTTTTAGAATTCACTTTATTAACCTTAAACAATCTTTTGGTATATTTAAGCTATTTCATAACTCTTCTTTTATGATGTAATGAAATGGTAGCTGCTACTGTACTGATGAGGGTAACAGCGCGAAACCACGGTATGCAGATTGTTGGCTTTTATTGGATTTTACCAGAACTGTGATATCATCACCGCCCTACTTTCTGTACGAAATACATTCCAAAGAGACAAAGGTTGCCTCTCCCGTTAAAATAGACGTCAAAACTAGACGCCATCTAGTTATAATACATTGTTTTTATGTTTTTAAAAGAGAAATAGATACCTCTTTTGGGACAGGAATACCAGCCTTTCGCAACTTTGTGTTGTACATATATATATGTAGTGTATTATAATTTCATAGATTCAAATACTCTGCTAAATCGACCACCAGAAGTCATTCTTCCCCTATACAAACTCGTTGTTGTTTTATCCCAATGGCCGGCTATATATAATATATATATATATATATAATATAAAATAATTAGATTTCTGTTGTATTTTGATTATTAGAGTTATATAGAATTAATACTTGATGCTGATTATTTTGAGAATAGAGATATTTGTTGAGCAGTCATGGCATAAAATCTTGAAAAAATAATAATAAAAATGATTTTGATCAGTAATTTAATTGAGTTAAAGGAATATATAAAAAAAACATAGGTTTGAAAAAATTACTGCCTGGCTTAAGGCGTAAGAATAAAAAAGAAAAGCTTATTTACATAATGTACAAAAGTTTTGAGCCGGCCATTGGGATAAAACAACAACGAGTTTTTATAGGGGAAGAGTGACTTCTGGGGGTCGATTTAGCAGAGTATTTGAATCTATTAAATTATAATTTAAAATAAAATAATATTTTATATAACATATATATACATAACATAAGTATATATATATATACCACCTGGATGGACTACCACTTTTTCACATCTTTAGGACACGTCCTAAAAAAAAACAGGAATTTTCGAACTCAGACATACTCCGAAAATGGCTTGTTGACTGGTTCGACTCAAAAGGAATAGAATTTTTCAGACAAGGAATTCGAAAATTGCCTGAAAGGTGGTCCGAGTGTATACCAGCTAATCAGGGCAATTACTTTGAATAAAAAATCTTTTGCTTTATGGAATTGGTTAACTTTTGAATTCACTGAAAATTTTCGCGTTTCATACTAATACATCTGGTATAGATTGAATTTCAGTTGTGCGACTTTATTAACTTAAACACCTTTTGACAAATTCGTACTATTTCATTATTCTTTCCGTAGAATATTATAAATAAACAACCGCTCCTATATTGATAAGGGTCATAACCCGAAAACATGGTATACGGGTTGTTGGCTTTTTATATAAATTTGACAAAATTGTGGTTTATTTACATATTTACATTTTCAATAACCAAGTGCACAAATATAACAACACAAGGCCAGTTATATCTTTATTTTATTTATTTATTTTTTTTTTAAAACACCCAGGCTAAGTTTCGAACCAAAGTTGTGGAAATACGAAGCCGTACACCTTACCATTAAGCTACGCTTGGCATCGTTATGTCTTTATTGTTTGCGGAAGAGCATTGCTCGAAGTAAATATTTGAATGTAATTCTACTGTCCTATAAGCTTATGTCCATAGTTTTCTTGAAAACCATTTCTGAGATTCCACCCTTCAGTGCTGCATATATAAGAAGAATCGTCCAATACAGTATTAGAGCTCTGAGAAGCGGTCTGGTAGATTAAATTGGCGAAACCGCTGGGAGGGTTCACTACTGATGAGCCAAGCCCTCCCAATATATTTTTTCATCGCAGTAAGGACAGTAGAAGTTTTTATTATGTATAAAAGAAACATTCGTGCTTTTAAATCCTTTCCTTTTATAAATATAAATTAAATACGTAGTTTTTAAAACATTTAATAAATAAATTACAACTAATTATTGTGTCCTTTGAGAGAATGAACTGCTTATTCTCGTTTGCTTGTATATAAGTTGATACCAAGCCCTTTCTTTCTTCTTTCCCCTTATTTGATACATAGTAAATAACATTGCTGATTATTGTTACTGTTACTGTTATTTAATAAAAATAAAGAAGACAAGTTTATTTAATTATTTAACGACGCAAGCTTTAGGGTAAAAAACCCTTCAACAGGCAAGCTAAAGTATAAATACAATACTATGAAAGTTCATCGTGTCGTATTTATGCTTTATCTTGCCTGTTGAAGGGTTTTTGCCCGAAAACTTGCGTCGTCAAATAATTAAATAAACTTGTCTTCTTTCATGTTATTAAATCGCTACATATCTTACTGAGAAAAATTCTCTATATCTAGTTACTATTACGGTTATTCCTGTATATATCATATTCTACTCGGAGAATCTGTATAAGACCAAATATTCTTAATAAAGCTTTGTTATATAAATATAGTTCATGCATTTATTGTGAAAGGGAATTGTAACTTTATTTTCTTTTTTTGTATCTGAAAACTAACCTCTCACACTTTTACAATATATCTTTATATATTTCTAATTTATATTTGCTGTTTTTTTATCTTGATTAAATATATATATTTCCTTTCACACCGTTTTACCTCTCTATTTCTTCATTTTTTTATAGAAAAAGGTAAAAAATAAAAAGTTTCTATCTTTCTGCAGATATTTAATTCAATATATTTTCAATACATTTAAATAAGGTATTGCTGAAAAATCTTTTTCTAGGGAAGAATTTTTTTCTCGAGAAAAAAAAAGGGGGGAAAAGAGAAATGTATCCAGATCTTTTATTTTATTTTTTAAAATATAAAAAATCGATTTTTCTTTATTTTACAATTCTCAGCAAAACTCTTTTTTGTTTTAATATTTACGTTGAAAATGTATACTAAAAGGTGAGATGAATGATTTAAATATATTTTGATGGAAATTTTACCGGTAGGATATATGGCTATATGGAAATAAAGGTCGCATCTCACATTAAAATAGATTCAAAAGTTTTTTTTTTTTGCTTATCCCTAGTACACGTGGTACAGGCCATGATAATCATGGTGGGTAGAAGGCGACTGCTTTTACTGTAAGTGCACCACATGTCTACACACGTGAAAAGCAGTTCGACTTTGCACTTACAAATAAATATGCCGGAGCCCCGTTTGGTTACTTGCACTCGCTGGTGGGGTTGGACTTTTGTAAGAATAGGGGGACATTAGAGCATTTTTTTTTTTAATCAGAAAAAAGTGCCCAATGCGGGAATCGAACCCGGGTCGTAGCGGTCGAAACCCAACGGTTTATACCAGCCTTCCACCTACCCCTTGATTCAAAAGTAATAATGTTTAATTCTGTTGGAATATTACACGGAGTAACAATGGCTATAGATGAGCTCATGTTTGAAAAGGAACTTATATATAATAATTGTTTTTTGTTGTTTTCATGTAAAAATATATACCAAGATTTGTTTTGTATAATTGATATTAATAATAAATAATATGTAATGTTAAATTGGTTACGGATTCATCCTTCTTACTTACTTTAATCACATAACAAATTCTTTCTGGAATTCAACGACCAAAGATATGTTCAAAAAGACATCCTGAGAAATCAAGAAATGGGTATTTATGGTCAACTTTACATAAATACGCTATTAATATGAAAAAAAAGAAAAATAGTCTTAAAAAGGTAGGGTGTTGATATTAAAAACAAAAAAATGCACATCCTGACCACTTATATGTATATAGGTTATAGGTATTTTGTTGATCTCCTTTTTTATATGCAGATTCCTTTGAGTTATGAGGAAGAAGAGTAGAAAACAATTTTCAAAATCAACAAAAAAACTAAAGAAAGGAAGTAAAATATATGCAACTTTATAGAACTTATTTACATAGTTATCTCTTTATATGTTATAGTAGTATGTAACACACGTGAAACATTTTGTCTGTTTCCCTCAACTGTTACACGGTCTAGTTTTAATTACGGAAGCAATTTTAATTCTCTTTCCCCCAACTTTCTAATTGAAACATTCTTTCTTACTATCAAGAATGTAATTTGATGGAAAGACCATAAAAATTATTTTAAAACTGTAAAGAGTTCTCTCCAAAACTTTTGTTTTTGGAAAAGAAGTCTGAAGTTGGTAGAATGTGGATGGAAAGCATTTAGATTTAAAATGTATGGAATCTCTTTTAGTTGAAAATATATTCTTCTTTTCTCCTCTGTTATCCAGACAACAGGTTCTCTAGATAATGATAAAATATTTCCATTCTTGTTATTTTCTGGATTGGAGTTTCTTGCAGAGAGACTATACCGTGTTATATATACAAAAATTTCAACCTTTTTTTTTATTGTTCCATCATTCCGGTGACTCGCTGTTCTCTTCGTCAGAATTTCAAAACACCTTTTCCACCTGAGAAAGCTGCAATGAGTATTTTAACGTCAGAATTTCAGAACACATTTTCTACCTGAGAAGGCTGCAATGAGTATTTTAACGTCAGAATTTCAGAACACATTTACCACCTGAGAAGGCTGCAATGAGTATTTTAACGTCAGAATTTCAGAACACATTTTCCACTTGAGAAGGCTGCAATGAGTATTTTAACGTCAGAATTTCAGAACACCTTTTCCACTTGAGAAGGCTGCAATGAGTATTTTAACGTCAGAATTTCAGAACACATTTTGCCCTGAGAAGAAAAAAAACAGGTTCTGACGTTCAGAATTTCAGAACACCTTTTCCACCTGAGAAAGCTGCAATGAGTATTTTAACGTCAGAATTTCAGAACACATTTTTCACCTGAGAAGGCTGCAATGAGTATTTTAACGTCAGAATTTCAGAACACATTTTCCACCTGAGAAGGCTGCAATGAGTATTTTAACGTCAGAATTTCAGAACACCTTTTCCACTTGAGAAGGCTGCAATGAGTATTTTAACGTCAGAATTTCAGAACACATTTTGCCCTGAGAAGAAAAAAAAACAGGTTCTGACGTTCAGAATTTCAGAACACCTTTTCCACCTGAGAAGGCTGCAATGAGTATTTTAACCGCAGAATTTCAGAACACATTTTCCACCTGAGAAGGCTGCAATGAGCATTTTAACGTCAGAATTTCAGAAAACATTTTCCACCTGAAAAGGCTGCAATGAGTATTTTAACGTCAGAATTTCAGAACACATTTTCCACCTGAGAAGGCTGCAATGAGTATTTTAACGTCAGAATTTCAGAACACATTTTCCACCTGAGAAGGCTGCAATGAGTATTTTAACGTCAGAATTTCAGAACACATTTTCCACCTGAGAAGGCTGCAATGAGTATTTTAACGTCAGAATTTCAGAACACATTTTCCACCTGAGAAGGCTGCAATGAGTATTTTAAAGTCAGAATTTCAGAACACATTTTCCACCTGAGAAGGCTGCAATGAGTATTTTAACGTCAGAATTCCAGAACACATTTCCACCTGAGAAGGCTGCAATGAGTATTTTAACGTCAGAATTTCAGAACACATTTTCCACCTGAGAAGGCTGCAATGAGTATTTTAACGTCAGAATTTCAGAACACATTTTGCCCTGAGAAGAAAAAAAACAGGTTCTGACGTTTGAAGCCAAAAACTTAATATGTACACTGTGTGACAAGGAAATTACTGAAGAACTCCCCCATTACCTGCTTAATTGTACAGCCCTTGATGCAGAGAGGAAGGCCCTATATCAACAAATTAAATGTACCAACATTTCACCCTACGTATTGCTTTCAAAAATATCAGCAAACAAATCTAACGCAATAGCTTTTTATAAATTTTTTAGATCATCATCATGTAAGGACCAGTCAACAAGTGAATGACTTTGAGATGAAGAGTAAAGCCAGTTCAATTTCTATTTCATTACCTATGTAAATAACACAAGATGATTATTACCTTACCCAATTGGGAGAATCTGTATGGGGCAAGTCCCTAATAAAGGCGTTTGTGTGTATTTTAACCTGAGAAGGCTGCAGTTATATCTAAACGTCAAAATTCCAGAACACATTTTTTTACTGATAATTCTGAAGTGAGTGCCAAAACGTCAGAATTTCAGAACATCTTTTCCCTAGAAGGCTGCAATGAGTATCTAAAGGTCAGAGCAAATAAAAAAGTTGAATATTGGTTTAGGTAACTATATTCTTTATAAATGTGTGTTGTGAGAGGAGCCAACGCAGGTCTAGCTTCTCGTCCAAACTTGCAGTCATGGAGTGGGAGAATAGAGCCTGTAGACAAAAGGAAATCACGCCTAAATAAACATGATAACATTGACTAGGGGAGGAACCCGGGAAGGGATAGTCCCAGCT
>CP092864.1:13495759-13768756 GCA_030710605.1 Cordylochernes scorpioides
TGCAAGAATTCAATTGCGTTATCGATCAAATTATTCAAGGCTTAACAAGACTATATCATATTTTGATGATATTCTAGTACATGGCAAATCAAAACAAGAATGCAAGGGAAATATCTTTTTGCTTGCTTAGAAAGATTACGCGCGTGTGACTTACACCTCAACAAAAAATAAATGTATTTATTTTCAAACTAAATCGAATATCTTGGACATGTAATAGAAAATAACAAAATATTAAATCTCCTTCAAAAGTAAGGCTATCATCGACATGCACACCAAAGCATATAGCCGACTTACGCAGTTTTTGAGAATAATAACGTATTATTCTAGATTTCTACCAGATGTTTTCAACAATAACTTATCCACTTCGAAGGTTACTTAAGAAAGATAAGAATTTCTTTTGGTCAGCCAATGCCAAGCAGCATTTATCAAACTCAAGAATGAAGTTGCGAGTGACAGAGTTTTAATTCCTTTCGATACAACTTGCTGTTACCCTAACAACAGACGCAAAGCCCTGTTGGAAATCGCTGCAGTTATTGTCTCATGATATCAATAAGGTAGAACACCCAATTGCTTTTGCTCACGTTCACTACAGAGCAGAGCAAACTACTCTCAACTAGATCGAGAAGCATGGCAATTGTGTTCGGAGTAGATCATTTTTTTATTATCCTTTCGGGCATAAATTTACAATAATTACTGATAATCAACCCTTGACCAGTAATTTTTCATCCTAAATCAAAATGTCCAAAAATGACATCTGCACGTCTCTTACGTTACGCTTCATTTCTAGCAGGTTTCGACTACGTCGTGTCATTCAAGAAAGGAACTGAAAATCAAATTGCTGACTGTTTGTCACGAGCACCCACTGCCCAAGGTTATGTTACCACCGACATGAATATCAACGAGGAGGTACATCGAATATGCTCCTCAACGGTGTTCGAAATTTCTACAAAAACTTAACAGTGGAAGAAATTGTAAAAGAGACAGACAAAGAACTGTCAAAGCTAAAACGAGACATCAAATTAAATTCCATTGAGAGTGATTACACTAAATGGAGAAATCTTGTTCAAGAATGATAAAGTAGTAGTTCCAAAAAGTCTTCAACTGGAAGTCTTAAAAGACCTTCATTCAACACATCTTGGGATCGTGAAGATGACAAACTTGCCCGACGTTACTGCACTTGGAAGAATATTGACAAGGATATCGAAAATCTTGTAAAGTCATGCAAAGATTGCTTATTACTCAAAACAATCCTCCAAAAACACCTGTACATCATTGGGATCCTCCATTAACTAATTGGGAGCGCATTCACCTCGACTACGCAGGACCTTTCCAGGGATATTATTACTTAGTCCTAATTGATGCAAAATCTCGCTGGGCCGAGATCAAAGCCATCAGTGAACCTCCAACATCCCTCAACACCATCAAACTTTTAAATGACATTTTTTCAACCCATGGATTACCCTTTTGTCATGGTTTCTGACAACGCATCAATATTTACCGGTGATACCTTCTCGAACTACTGTCTTGAAAACGGGATCAGACAAAAATTCATAGCGCCCGGACACCCAGCAACAAATGGACTCGCTGAAAGGAATGTTCAAACCTTGAAAAACAAACTTAATCTATGATAAACGAAAATGTTCCAATACACCAGAAGATTCAAAAGATACTCTTCGTTATCGAGAAACTCCATTAGCAAGTGGGAGATCACCATCAGAAATGTATCTGAACAGGCAAATTCGCATAAAACTTGATGCTATGCGACCTTATCAGGAAGAAAGGTCCCAACAGCAAATTCAAACCGCGTACACGATGTCTTCAGGTAGGAAAAAGAGTTCAAGCAAGAGTTTTCATCAGCAACAAACGTTTTGGAAAATGGCCCTATTAAACAAAAGCTTGGAAATCTTCAATACATCATTGAATTAGATGAAGGAAAAATCTCTAAAACGTCACATAAACCAACTTCAAAAAGTTGAAATTAAAAGAAACAAGTCACTTTTGACGAATCTACAATATACTACCAATCGAAACCAAGCTAGTCATCACCAGACTTTGACCCGATCCAATACACTGTTTCACAGCTGAAACGAATCAACAGGAGCATCATGACCCCGACCAGAAATCTGATCAGGAACCTATATCCATGCCTGATACACCCCTACGCAGATCACACGCCAAGACGACCCCGCGACATCTTGAGGACTATGTCTACACAACCAGAAATATAAAAACAGGAAACTATCCTTAAGTGTCTTATCTAAAGTAGGGGAGACTGTTGTATATTTTTATAATTGTTAGAAATAGATTCGACAACGTTGTGTTGTAAATATAAGATGTAATCGAATAAAAATTTTCCGTTGTTTACGCCTTCGATGTCACACCTCAAGTATGTACTTTTATTGTGTGTTATATTATGTAATCTCATTCCTAGATAATTAAAACGTTTAAAATAAATACATACCTTATCATTTCAAATACAAGGCCCACTTTTATACACAACATTTATATATAAAAATTTAGTGTTTTTATTTTAATAATAATAAAATATATAATTTATATAATAGTTTAGATAATAGTTAAATGTTTAATTTTTACTTTAAAAGAACTTCTAAAACTTCTCTATGGGGGAATGAGTACTGGGTGATACACCTAGCTCCATCTATCGGATCCATAGAGAATTATTTATTAGATTTTTCTTTAATTTTTTCTTTTGATATTCTATAAAAAATGATTATTTCTCTGTTTTTTTACTTTTAAAATAATGTTAATATTTTTATATAATATATATTTTTTTTTTTAGCGTTATATTATTAAATGTGTGAAAAAAATGATTTAAAAATATAAAAAAGTCAGGTGTTGATATTAAAAATAAAAAGGCATATCCTGGGTTAGCCAAATATCACAGAACAAGTTAAAATAAATTATGAAAAAGGCATCTCCTTATCGTGCAACTGAAAGTTGCTGATGGCTTGCGCCATCTATCGGAATAAATATAAACTATTTTCGATGATTTTTAATTATTCCAGAATTGGCCAAATACCCATTCTTGATTAATAGTATAGGTGGCGTGATCGTAGCCAACCAATAGGAGAGCGCCATTCAAAAAAAAAAAAAAAAAAAAACGGTGACAGAGATGAAAACTGAAGAATTAAGAACGCATGACGCTCGTAACTGTATATAGAATGATGAGTTGGTGGAGTAGAGGTGACAGACTTTGCAGAAGGGAAGTTGTAAATAAATTCCGAAAACCCGGGATTGAATCAGGGACCTTTAAATCTTCAGTCTAGCCCTCTCCCAACTGATCTATTACGGCTTGGGGATTTATTGTTGATATAGTTTAAGGAATATTTGAACATGATATAAGGTTTTAAATGTGAAAAAAATTGAAAAAAAAGGTCAGGTGTTAATATTAAAAACAAAATATGCAAATCCTGATCGCTCAAATGAACTTTTTAGATAACAGAGTGCCATCTAGTGGAACAGAAATCAACTAAATGTTGATTTAACCTGTTCCCTGATATTTAGCCAACTCATTTTCTTGATAAATCAAGAAAATAAAACAACGAACGCGTTTCGGGCTGTTGGCCCTTGTCAGCGTGCTGCAGGCTGTATCTCTGAGACCAAAAATCTTTTGGTTCCTCTTACTATATATACACATTTTGCTCAATGCATATGTAAATATACTCAGTATGTACATACACCAATACCTCGCTTTGCGGTCGTTTCGTTTTGCGTTTTTTTCGGAATTGCGTCGCTGCTTAATTTTTACTGATTTACATGTGCGTCGTTGATTGTCGAAGTTGCGTTGTTTTGGATTCGAGTCTTTATTTTTTTTTTTCCTAAAATATGGCAACACCTTTGTTTTTGATTGCGCCTTCACTATTTTCACTTTGCGTCGTTTCAATTTGCGTCGTGTTTTTTGGAACGCAACCCCGACGTAAAGCAGGTATGGGTGCACACATTTAACACACGGTATATGTAAATGTACTCAGTATGTATAGCCAAGGTGTATGTGATACAGGAAACCTCCTCCATTCCGGGTTCTCCCACCGCTACCGGTACGTCGCTCGTGGAAGATCGGAAGTCTTCGGTGCAGCCCCAGATGCATCCTCTCTAGAACTGAAGTGTGAAGTTGTCCTGTCTCACCATTCAGCCTGTTTCTACCATCTGCAGGTATACACGACATCTTCTGTGTCAAAATTCTTCATTCAAGCAATATAGTTTTTTTTTACTTTTTTATTTTCCCATTGTATAAGTATACAAGGTCATGGAGACTATATTCATTGATCAAATTTACAATCTTGGTGGGGGTCGGTGGAAGTCTGGTCTAAACATTGGTTTTTGACCGCTACAACCCGGGTTCGATTCCCGCATTGGGCACTTTTTTTCTGATAAAAAAATGCCCCATTGGCCTTCGATTTTTGCAAAAGTCCAACCCCACCAAGGAGTGCAAGTAACCAAACGGGGCTCTGGCACATTGTAAGTGCAAAGTCGAACTGCTTTACGCATGTGTAGTCATGTGGTACACTTACAGTAACTTCTACCCACCATGATTATCATGGCCTGTACCACGTGTGCTAGGGATAAGCAAAAAAAAAAATACAATATTGGTAGGGTTGGAATGTAGGTCCTGTTTTGAGGCTTCCATACATTCCAAGAGGTGGTCTGGTGAGCCTCTTTGGTTCTGCAGATGGTGTATTGTGAGAAGGTATTAACACCATCCTGGAAGAGAAGCGGTCTTGTATAGCTGTCAGTGTATTACATATTATTATTTATATATATCCATAGCTATATGTAAAAAGTTAGTTTTACCTATAAGGCAATAAGTTAGTTATATATGAAATATTATTTATTATATGGCATAAAAATATTGAAATATATTTAGAGAACAAAATCACTATTCCGAGTTTCCTTAGAGAAATATAGAGGGTGCTGTGAGGTGATGAATGTCCCATGTGGACTGATGTTGGATGGGTATGCAGGTAAACGACTGCAATGTCAAGTCTTACGCTGGATCCCCAGGTCAAGAGCAACCGCTTCTGGAAGAAAGACCCTGGACCCGGATGTCGAAGTGAGTATTTTACCACATTTTGTCTGGATTAGCAATAATATGCAATAATATTTCTTCATGTTCTACCTCAATAATGTACATTTTCAATATTTAAAACAATAATAAATATTCTGAATATAGAGCAATCCATAGTATATGTATATTTTTAAAATAAGGCTAATTTTGGATTGTAATAAAAAATTTAACGGCAAAATACCTCGTAAAGAATGGAAGATTGGTCCATCGAAATATCGGATTAATAAATAATCTTATTACAATCCCAAAATAAGCCTTATTTTTAAAATAATAAATATATCACATATACATATTCTAAGAACGAAGTTTGACAATTATACCGCAAATGTTTCTTTTGAGTTAAAAATCGAAATTTATTTTAAGGAGAAATAGCAATCATTTCTAACCTTAGCGATGAAGTATGATAGGATGAATTGTGAAGAGTAATGACAAACGGAAAAGTAAAGTGTCCAGGGATGGGAATCGAACCCACTTTATTTTTCCGTTTATCATTACTATTCACAATTCATTCTATCATACTTTATCCCTAAGGTTAGAAATAATCGTTATTTCTCCTTAAAATAAATTTCGATTTTTCGTTCAAAAGAAACATTTGAGATATAATTGTCAAAATTCATTCTACAATCATAAGCCGCATTATATTGTATTACATATTCTATGATACATAAAATCGATATTTTTAAAATGGGACACTCTCTGTATATATTCTATGAGCCATATGCACTAATGGACAAATTTGATGTTCCCGGTCCCCTGTTTTTTTTTTTTTTTTTTTTTAAGAAGACAGAGGCAACTCAGCACACAACAAAGCACACTTGGTTATCTCGTGTGTCTTCAATAAAGGTCACTGTGTATCAAATATATTTCAGAGTTATTATCTGAATCTCGATTAAATGCTGAAAGATACAACTTCTTAAGTGTTGTCCATGAGTGTACATATGTGTATATTGTCTACTAGAATGATTAATGCCCTACACTTGAAGAACATGAAGAACTAAGTTACAACCAATTTGAAAACGTAAAATCTACAGGAGAGAATGTGTATCCAGGAATCCCGCCTGGTTCTCATTGGTTCGTGGATCACTTCAAAAAGTCCTGGCTAATTCCGAGGATCCACTTCCAGAGCTCAACCTCAAGAGAGGAATTATCTCCATGTTTGGAGTCCCCAGGATCCTGGAGTCCAGACATCAGCAGGAACATGTAGGTCCTCTTCTTCCATATCATCTCCAGGTATCAGAAATGGAAGCGTTAAAGCACGAACGTTTCTTTTTAAAATATAAAACAAAATTTTACTGTCCTTACTGAGATGAAAAAATATTGGTAGGGCTTGGTTCATCAGTAGTGAACCCTCCAAGCGGTTCCGCCTATTTGGTATTCCGTACCGCTTCTTAGAGCTCTAATACTGTATTGGACAATTCTCTTATATATGTTGCAATGAAGGGTGGAATCTTAGAATTGGTTTTCAATAAATTTTATGAGTGATATTTCTTGCCTTTTTATATTCAATCTGTAAAGTTTTACGGTGTTTCTTGATGCTGTGGTTGATGTCCAGGACCATCTTGATGTCAGAGGTTTTTGTCCTCGAGAGGTGACACGCGAGGACAATGTCATCAACGTCAGGAGCAAGTCTCTCGGTGACTGTCGCCGTCCCAGCAAACAGGACTGGCAGCTCTCGCCACTGTCTCTCTTCTGGAACATGGTAGGTACCTTGTACCGTGTAGCGTGTCCTTGGTTATACTCTTGGGGACTGGGTGAATGGATGGTTTTATCTTTGGTTTTACTGAGAACATGGTGAGTAGCTTGTATCCTTGTATACCTTAATCGGTCGTAGTCTTAGGAATTAGGAACATGGTAGGTACATTGTACCGTGGAGGTAGCGTATCCTTGGCTATACTCTTGTGGACTAGATAAATGGATGGTTTTATCTTTGGTTTTACTGAGAACATGGTGAGTAGCTTGTACCGATGCTTCCTTTATCGGCCGTAGTCTTAGGAATTAGGCACATGGTAGGTACCTTGTACCGTGGTAGCTAGCGTGTCCTTGGCTATACTCTTGTGGACTATATAAATGGATGGTTTCATCTTTAGTTTTACTGAGAACATGGTGAGTAGCTTGTACCGATGGCTTCCTTTATCGGTCGTAGTCTCAGGAATTAGGAAAATGGTATGTACATTGTACCGTGGTAGGTAGCGTATCCTTGGCTATACTTTGTGGACTAGATAAATGGATGGTTTTATCTTTGGTTTTACTGAGAACATGGTGAGTAGCTTGTACCGATGTCTTCCTTTATCGGTCGTAGTCTTAGGAATTAGAAACATGGTATGTACCTTGTACCGTGGAGGTAGCGTATCCTTGGTTATACTCTTGTGGACGGATAAATGGATGGTTTTATCTTTGGTTTTACTGAGAACATGGTGAGTAGCTTGTACCGATGTCTTCCTATATCGGCCGTAGTCTTAGGAATTAGGAACATGGTATGTACCTTGTACCGTGGTAGGTAGCGTGTCCTTGGCTATACTATTGGAGACTGGGTGAATGGATGGTTTTATCTTTTTGGTTTTACTGAGAACATGGTGAGTAGCTTGTATCCTTGTATACCTTTATCGGTCGTAGTCTCAGGAATTAGGAACATGGTATGTACCTTGTACCGCGGTAGGTAGCGTATCCTTGGCTAGGCTGTTGGGGACTGGTGAATGGATGGTTTTATCTTGATTTTACTGAGAACACGGTGAGTAGCTTGTATCCTTGTATACCTTTATCGGTCGTAGTCTCAGGAATTAGGAAAATGGTATGTACATTGTACCGTGGTAGGTAGCGTGCCCTTGGTTATGCTCTTGTGTACTGGATAAATGGATGGTTTTATCATTGGTTTTACTGAGAACATGGTGAGTAGCTTGTACGATGGCTTCCTTTATCGGTCGTAGTCTTAGGAATTAGAAACATGGTAGGTACCTTGTACCGTGGTAGTAGCGTGTCCTTGGCTATACTCTTGGAGACTAGAAATGGATGGTTTTATATTTGGTTTTACTGAGAACATGGTGAGTAGTTTGTACCGATGGCTTCCTTTATCGGTCGTAGTCTTAGGAATTAGAAACATGGTAGGTACCTTGTACTGTGGTAGGTAGCGTGTCCTTGGTTATACTATTGGAGACTAGATAAATGGATGGTTTTATCTTTGGTTTACTGAGAACATGGTGAGTAGTTTGTACCGATGTCTTCCTTTATCGGCCGAAGTCTTAGGAATTAGAAACATGGTAGGTACCTTGTACCGTGGTAGGTAGCGTATCCTTGGCTATACTCTTGTGGACTAGATAAATGGATGGTTTTATCTTGGTTTTACTGAGAACATGGTGAGTAGTTTGTACCGATGTCTTCCTTTATCGGTCGTAGTCTTAGGAATTAGAAACATGGTATGTACCTTGTACCGTGTAGCGTGTCCTTGGTTATACTCTTGTGGACTAGATAAATGGATGGTTTTATCTTTGGTTTTACTGAGAACATGGTGAGTAGCTTGTACCGATGGCTTCCTTTATCGGTCGTAGTCTTAGGAATTAGAAACATGGTAGGTACCTTGTACCGTGGTAGGTAGCGTGTCCTTGGTTATACTATTGGAGACTAGATAAATGGATGGTTTTATCTTTGGTTTTACTGAGAACATGGTGAGTAGCTTGTACCGATGTCTTACTTTATCGGTCGTAGTCTTAGGAATTAGGAAAATGGTAGGTACCTTGTACCGTGGTAGGTAGCGTGTCCTTGGTTATACTATTGGAGACATAGATAAATGGATGGTTTATCTTTGGTTTTACTGAGAACATGGTGAGTAGTTTGTACCGATGTCTTCCTTTATCGGCCGTAGTCTTAGGAATTAGGAACATGGTAGGTATCTTGTACTGTGGTAGGTAGCGTGTTCTTGGCTATACTCATGGAGACTGGGTGAATGGATAGTTTATCTTTAGTTTTACTGAGAACATGGTGACTAGCTTGTATCTATGACTTCCTTTATCGGCTGTAATCTTAGGAATTAGGAACATGGTAGGTATATTGTACCGTGGTAGGTAGCGTGCCCTTGGTTATGCTCTTGTGGATTGGGTGAATGGATGATTTTATCTTTGGTTTTACTGAGAACATGGTGAGTAGTTTGTACCGATGTCTTCCTTTATCGGCCGTAGTCTTAGGAATTAGGAACATGGTAGGTATATTGTACCGTGGTAGGTAGCGTGTCCTTGGTTATGCTCTTGTGGATTGGGTGAATGGATGATTTTATCTTTGGTTTTACTGAGAACATGGTGAGTAGTTTGTACCGATGTCTTCCTTTATCGGCCGTAGTCTTAGGAATTAGGAACATGGTAGGTATCTTGTACTGTGGTAGGTAGCGTGCCCTTGGTTATGCTCTTGTGGATTGGGTGAATGGATGATTTTATCTTTGGTTTTACTGAGAACATGGTGAGTAGTTTGTACCGATGTCTTCCTTTATCGGCCGTAGTCTTAGGAATTAGGAACATGGTAGGTATATTGTACCGTGGTAGGTAGCGTGTCCTTGGTTATGCTCTTGTGGATTGGGTGAATGGATGATTTTATCTTTGGTTTTACTGAGAACATGGTGAGTAGTTTGTACCGATGTCTTCCTTTATCGGCCGTAGTCTTAGGAATTAGGAACATGGTAGGTATATTGTACCGTGGTAGGTAGCGTGCCCTTGGTTATGCTCTTGTGGATTGGGTGAATGGATGATTTTATCTTTGGTTTTACTGAGAACATGGTGAGTAGTTTGTACCGATGTCTTCCTTTATCGGCCGTAGTCTTAGGAATTAGGAACATGGTAGGTACTGTATTGGGTAACGTGTCCTGGACCATGCTCTGTGGAACTAGATAAATGGATGGTTTTATCTTTGTTTGTTGTTTTCTAACTTGAAATATGGTGAGTAGCTTGTACCAATGGCTTTCCTTAATAGGCCGTAATATTAATATGTTTTCTTAATTTCGTTTTAAATTATTTTATATTATAAATACAAAATAACTTTACTAGGTACCGCTCAAAAAGAACAACCTAGCTTATGATATTTACAACAATGAATATAAGTGAAGGTTATTCACATATTAAAACAAAGTGTCCAACGCGGGATTCAATCCCGGTTCATAGCTGTCGGGAATCGAGAGTTTTAACCACTAGTCCACCGACTTTTTAGATCAGAAATAAAAATTTCAAAAATAATAAACAAAAATACATTAGTAAATTTGTTACAACCCACAGAAATTTCAATTTTTTAAAAATAGAATAAAGGCAGTGGAGGATTCAAGTTGATTTTGTGGTATTGAGGAACAAACCTCAAGACATCTACTGATCGATTGCCCAGCATTTCAAGATTATAGAATGAAGAATGAACTAGTTGCTTGTGAACTTAACGATTTGATTTCCGATAAAAAAATCATATTTAAAGTTCAATTCATTTTGTGAATACATTCTAAACTTTCTACAAAATCTGGATCTCTAATGTTTTTATGCTTTGAATAATGAAAATAACTTATGTAAATAAACTTTTCTCCTTGTTTGGCGCAAGTATCTCTTGCGGGATATAGCGCTTTGGATATAAAATAATTGTAATTGTAATTAGTAAATTGTTTATTTATTTTATAAAGCAAGCTTTCGGATATTTATTGTCCTTCTACAGACATACGACAATATAAATATGATTTTAAAAATAGTACAAAGGTGAAATTGAATTGGGATCAGGTAGGTAAAGGAATCACCTGATCGTGCAACTGAAAGTTGATAATGACTTACGCCATCTATCTGAATAATTATCAACTAGTCGTTTTTTTAAATCCGGAATTTGACCATTTCTGGAATCATTAATAATCAACGAATAGTTTAATTTATTTCGATAGATGGCGCAAGCCGTCAGATTTTAAGTTGCACGATCAGGTGATTCCTTTACCTACCTGATCCCAATTCAATTTCACCTTTGTACTATTTTTAAAATCATATTTATATTGTCGTATGTCTGTAGAAGGACAATAAATATCCGAAAGCTTGCTTTATAAAATAAATAAACAATTTACTAATTACAATTACAATTATTTTATATCCAAAGCGCTATATCCCGCAAGAGATACTTGCGCCAAACAAGGAGAAAAGTTTATTTACATAAGTTATTTTCATTATTCAAAGCATAAAAACATTAGAGATCCAGATTTTGTAGAAAGTTTAGAATGTATTCACAAAATGAATTGAACTTTAAATATGATTTTTTTATCGGAAATCAAATCGTTAAGTTCACAAGCAACTAGTTCATTCTTCATTCTATAATCTTGAAATGCTGGGCAATCGATCAGTAGATGTCTTGAGGTTTGTTCCTCAATACCACAAATCAACTTGAATCCTCCACTGCCTTTATTCTATTTTTAAAAAATTGAAATTTCTGTGGGTTGTAACAAATTTACTAATGTATTTTTGTTTATTATTTTTGAAATTTTTATTTCTGATCTAAAAAGTCGGTGGACTAGTGGTTAAAACTCTCGATTCCCGACAGCTATGAACCGGGATTGAATCCCGCGTTGGACACTTTGTTTTAATATGTGAATAACCTTCACTTATATTCATTGTTGTAAATATCATAAGCTAGGTTGTTCTTTTTGAGCGGTACCTAGTAAAGTTATTTTGTATTTATAATATAAAATAATTTAAAACGAAATTAAGAAAACATATTAATATTACGGCCTATTAAGGAAAGCCATTGGTACAAGCTACTCACCATATTTCAAGTTAGAAAACAAACAAACAAAGATAAAACCATCCATTTATCTAGTTCCACAGAGCATGGTCCAGGACACGTTACCCAATACAGTACCTACCATGTTCCTAATTCCTAAGACTACGCCGATAAAGGAAGACATCGGTACAAACTACTCACCATGTTCTCAGTAAAACCAAAGATAAAATCATCCATTCACCCAATCCACAAGAGCATAACCAAGGGCACGCTACCTACCACGGTACAATATACCTACCATGTTCCTAATTCCTAAGACTACGGCCGATAAAGGAAGACATCGGTACAAACTACTCACCATGTTCTCAGTAAAACCAAAGATAAAATCATCCATTCACCCAATCCACAAGAGCATAACCAAGGACACGCTACCTACCACGGTACAATATACCTACCATGTTCCTAATTCCTAAGACTACGGCCGATAAAGGAAGACATCGGTACAAACTACTCACCATGTTCTCAGTAAAACCAAAGATAAAATCATCCATTCACCCAATCCACAAGAGCATAACCAAGGGCACGCTACCTACCACAGTACAAGATACCTACCATGTTCCTAATTCCTAAGACTACGGCCGATAAAGGAAGACATCGGTACAAACTACTCACCATGTTCTCAGTAAAAACCAAAGATAAAATCATCCATTCACCCAATCCACAAGAGCATAACCAAGGACACGCTACCTACCACGGTACAATATACCTACCATGTTCCTAATTCCTAAGACTACGGCCGATAAAGGAAGACATCGGTACAAAACTACTCACCATGTTCTCAGTAAAACCAAAGATAAAATCATCCATTCACCCAATCCACAAGAGCATAACCAAGGGCACGCTACCTACCACGGTACAATATACCTACCATGTTCCTAATTCCTAAGATTACAGCCGATAAAGGAAGTCATAGATACAAGCTAGTCACCATGTTCTCAGTAAAACTAAAGATAAACTATCCATTCACCCAGTCTCCATGAGTATAGCCAAGAACACGCTACCTACCACAGTACAAGATACCTACCATGTTCCTAATTCCTAAGACTACGGCCGATAAAGGAAGACATCGGTACAAACTACTCACCATGTTCTCAGTAAAACCAAAGATAAAGCCATCCATTTATCTAGTCTCCAATAGTATAACCAAGGACACGCTACCTACCACGGTACAAGGTACCTACCATTTTCCTAATTCCTAAGACTACGACCGATAAAGTAAGACATCGGTACAAGCTACTCACCATGTTCTCAGTAAAACCAAAGATAAAACCATCCATTTATCTAGTCTCCAATAGTATAACCAAGGACACGCTACCTACCACGGTACAAGGTACCTACCATGTTTCTAATTCCTAAGACTACGACCGATAAAGGAAGCCATCGGTACAAGCTACTCACCATGTTCTCAGTAAAACCAAAGATAAAACCATCCATTTATCTAGTCCACAAGAGTATAACCAAGGACACGCTACACGGTACAAGGTACATACCATGTTTCTAATTCCTAAGACTACGACCGATAAAGGAAGACATCGGTACAAACTACTCACCATGTTCTCAGTAAAACCAAAGATAAAACCATCCATTTATCTAGTCCACAAGAGTATAGCCAAGGATACGCTACCTACCACGGTACAAGGTACCTACCATGTTCTAATTCCTAAGACTTCGGCCGATAAAGGAAGACATCGGTACAAACTACTCACCATGTTCTCAGTAAAACCAAAGATAAAACCATCCATTTATCTAGTCTCCAATAGTATAACCAAGGACACGCTACCTACCACAGTACAAGGTACCTACCATGTTTCTAATTCCTAAGACTACGACCGATAAAGGAAGCCATCGGTACAAACTACTCACCATGTTCTCAGTAAAACCAAATATAAAACCATCCATTTATCTAGTCTCCAAGAGTATAGCCAAGGACACGCTACCTACCACGGTACAAGGTACCTACCATGTTTCTAATTCCTAAGACTACGACCGATAAAGGAAGCCATCGGTACAAGCTACTCACCATGTTCTCAGTAAAACCAATGATAAAACCATCCATTTATCCAGTACACAAGAGCATAACCAAGGGCACGCTACCTACCACGGTACAATGTACATACCATTTTCCTAATTCCTGAGACTACGACCGATAAAGGTATACAAGGATACAAGCTACTCACCGTGTTCTCAGTAAAATCAAAGATAAAACCATCCATTCACCAGTCCCCAACAGCCTAGCCAAGGATACGCTACCTACCGCGGTACAAGGTACATACCATGTTCCTAATTCCTGAGACTACGACCGATAAAGGTATACAAGGATACAAGCTACTCACCATGTTCTCAGTAAAACCAAAAAGATAAAACCATCCATTCACCCAGTCTCCAATAGTATAGCCAAGGACACGCTACCTACCACGGTACAAGGTACATACCATGTTCCTAATTCCTAAGACTACGGCCGATATAGGAAGACATCGGTACAAGCTACTCACCATGTTCTCAGTAAAACCAAAGATAAAACCATCCATTTATCCAGTCCACAAGAGTATAACCAAGGATACGCTACCTCCACGGTACAAGGTACATACCATGTTTCTAATTCCTAAGACTACGACCGATAAAGGAAGACATCGGTACAAGCTACTCACCATGTTCTCAGTAAAACCAAAGATAAAACCATCCATTTATCTAGTCCACAAGAGTATAGCCAAGGATACGCTACCTACCACGGTACAATGTACATACCATTTTCCTAATTCCTGAGACTACGACCGATAAAGGAAGCCATCGGTACAAGCTACTCACCATGTTCTCAGTAAAACTAAAGATGAAACCATCCATTTATATAGTCCACAAGAGTATAGCCAAGGACACGCTAGCTACCACGGTACAAGGTACCTACCATGTGCCTAATTCCTAAGACTACGGCCGATAAAGGAAGCCATCGGTACAAGCTACTCACCATGTTCTCAGTAAAACCAAAGATAAAACCATCCATTTATCTAGTCCACAAGAGTATAGCCAAGGATACGCTACCTCCACGGTACAATGTACCTACCATGTTCCTAATTCCTAAGACTACGACCGATTAAGGTATACAAGGATACAAGCTACTCACCATGTTCTCAGTAAAACCAAAGATAAAACCATCCATTCACCCAGTCCCCAAGAGTATAACCAAGGACACGCTACACGGTACAAGGTACCTACCATGTTCCAGAAGAGAGACAGTGGCGAGAGCTGCCAGTCCTGTTTGCTGGGACGGCGACAGTCACCGAGAGACTTGCTCCTGACGTTGATGACATTGTCCTCGCGTGTCACCTCTCGAGGACAAAAACCTCTGACATCAAGATGGTCCTGGACATCAACCACAGCATCAAGAAACACCGTAAAACTTTACAGATTGAATATAAAAAGGCAAGAAATATCACTCATAAAATTTATTGAAAACCAATTCTAAGATTCCACCCTTCATTGCAACATATATAAGAGAATTGTCCAATACAGTATTAGAGCTCTAAGAAGCGGTACGGAATACCAAATAGGCGGAACCGCTTGGAGGGTTCACTACTGATGAACCAAGCCCTACCAATATTTTTTCATCTCAGTAAGGACAGTAAAATTTTGTTTTATATTTTAAAAAGAAACGTTCGTGCTTTAACGCTTCCATTTCTGATACCTGGAGATGATATGGAAGAAGAGGACCTACATGTTCCTGCTGATGTCTGGACTCCAGGATCCTGGGGACTCCAAACATGGAGATAATTCCTCTCTTGAGGTTGAGCTCTGGAAGTGGATCCTCGGAATTAGCCAGGACTTTTTGAAGTGATCCACGAACCAATGAGAACCAGGCGGGATTCCTGGATACACATTCTCTCCTGTAGATTTTACGTTTTTCAAATTGGTTGTAACTTAGTTCTTCATGTTCTTCAAGTGTAGGGCATTAATCATTCTAGTAGACAATATACACATATGTACACTCATGGACAACACTTAAGGAAGTTGTATCTTTCAGCATTTATATCGAGATTCAGATAATAACTCTGAAATATATTTGATACACAGTGACCTTTATTGAAGACACACGAGATAACCAAGTGTGCTTTGTTGTGTGCTGAGTTGCCTCTGTCTTCTTAAAAAAAAAAAAAAAAAAAAAACAGGGGACCGGGAACATCAAATTTGTCCATTAGTGCATATGGCTCATAGAATATATACAGAGAGTGTCCCATTTTAAAAATATCGATTTTATGTATCATAGAATATGTAATACAATATAATGCGGCTTATGATTGTAGAATGAATTTTGACAATTATATCTCAAATGTTTCTTTTGAACGAAAAATCGAAATTTATTTTAAGGAGAAATAACGATTATTTCTAACCTTAGGGATAAAGTATGATAGAATGAATTGTGAATAGTAATGATAAACGGAAAAATAAAGTGGGTTCGATTCCCATCCCTGGACACTTTACTTTTCCGTTTGTCATTACTCTTCACAATTCATCCTATCATACTTCATCGCTAAGGTTAGAAATGATTGCTATTTCTCCTTAAATAAATTTCGATTTTTAACTCAAAAGAAACATTTGCGGTATAATTGTCAAACTTCGTTCTTAGAATATGTATATGTGTATATATTTATTATTTTAAAAATAAGGCTTATTTTGGGGATTGTAATAAGATTATTTATTAATCCGATATTTCGATGGACCAATCTTCCATTCTTTACGAGGTATTTTGCCGTTAAATTTTTTATTACAATCCAAAATTAGCCTTATTTTAAAAATATACATATACTATGGATTGCTCTATATTCAGAATATTTATTATTGTTTTAAATATTGAAAATGTACATTATTGAGGTAGAACATGAAGAAATATTATTGCATATTATTGCTAATCCAGACAAAATGTGGTAAAATACTCACTTCGACATCCGGGTCCAGGGTCTTTCTTCCAGAAGCGGTTGCTCTTGACCTGGGGATCCAGCGTAAGACTTGACATTGCAGTCGTTTACCTGCATACCCATCCCAACATCAGTCCACATGGGACATTCATCACCTCACAGCACCCTCTATATTTCTCTAAGGAAACTCGGAATAGTGATTTTGTTCTCTAAATATATTTCAATATTTTTATGCCATATAATAAATAATATTTCATATATAACTAACTTATTGCCTTATAGGTAAAACTAACTTTTTACATATAGCTATGGATATATATAAATAATAATATGTAAATACACTGACAGCTATACAAGACCGCTTCTCTTCCAGGATGGTGTTAATACCTTCTCACAATACACCATCTGCAGAACCAAAGAGGCCTCACCAGACCACCTCTTGGAATGTATGGAAGCCTCAAAACAGGACCTACATTCCAACCCTACCAATATTGTATTTTTTTTTTTGCTTATCCCTAGCACACGTGGTACAGGCCATGATAATCATGGTGGGTAGAAGTTACTGTAAGTGTACCACATGACTACACATGCGTAAAGCAGTTCGACTTTGCACTTACAATGTGCCAGAGCCCCGTTTGGTTACTTGCACTCCTTGGTGGGGTTGGACTTTTGCAAAAATCGAAGGCCAATGGGGCATTTTTTTATCAGAAAAAAAGTGCCCAATGCGGGAATCGAACCCGGGTTGTAGCGGTCAAAAACCAATGGTTTAGACCAGACTTCCACCGACCCCCACCAAGATTGTAAATTTGATCAATGAATATAGTCTCCATGACCTTGTATACTTATACAATGGGAAAATAAAAAAGTAAAAAAAAACTATATTGCTTGAATGAAGAATTTTGACACAGAAGATGTCGTGTATACCTGCAGATGGTAGAAACAGGCTGAATGGTGAGACAGGACAACTTCACACTTCAGTTCTAGAGAGGATGCATCTGGGGCTGCACCGAAGACTTCCGATCTTCCACGAGCGACGTACCGGTAGCGGTGGGAGAACCCGGAATGGAGGAGGTTTCCTGTATCACATACACCTTGGCTATACATACTGAGTACATTTACATATACCGTGTGTTAAATGTGTGCACCCATACCTGCTTTACGTCGGGGTTGCGTTCCAAAAAACACGACGCAAATTGAAACGACGCAAAGTGAAAATATGTGAAGGCGCAATCAAAAACAAAGGTGTTGCCATATTTTAGGAAAAAAAAAATAAAGACTCGAATCCAAAACAACGCAACTTCGACAATCAACGACGCACATGTAAATCAGTAAAAATTAAGCAGCGACGCAATTCCGAAAAAAACGCAAAACGAAACGACGCAAAGCGAGGTATTGGTGTATGTACATACTGAGTATATTTACATATGCATTGAGCAAAATGTGTATATATAGTAAGAGGAACCAAAAGATTTTTGGTCTCAGAGATACAGCCTGCAGCACGCTGACAAGGGCCAACAGCCCGAAACGCGTTCGTTGTTTTATTTTCTTGATTTATCAAGAAAATGAGTTGGCTAAATATCAGGGAACAGGTTAAATCAACATTTAGTTGATTTCTGTTCCACTAGATGGCACTCTGTTATCTAAAAAGTTCATTTGAGCGATCAGGATTTGCATATTTTGTTTTTAATATTAACACCTGACCTTTTTTTTCAATTTTTTTCACATTTAAAACCTTATATCATGTTCAAATTTCCTTAAACTATATCAACAATAAATCCCCAAGCCGTAATAGATCAGTTGGGAGAGGGCTAGACTGAAGATTTAAAGGTCCCTGATTCAATCCCGGGTTTTCGGAATTTATTTACAACTTCCCTTCTGCAAAGTCTGTCACCTCTACTCCACCAACTCATCATTCTATATACAGTTACGAGCGTCATGCGTTCTTAATTCTTCAGTTTTCATCTCTGTCACCGTTTTTTTTTTTTTTTTTTTTTGAATGGCGCTCTCCTATTGGTTGGCTACGATCACGCCACCTATACTATTAATCAAGAATGGGTATTTGGCCAATTCTGGAATAATTAAAAATCATCGAAAATAGTTTATATTTATTCCGATAGATGGCGCAAGCCATCAGCAACTTTCAGTTGCACGATAAGGAGATGCCTTTTTCATAATTTATTTTAACTTGTTCTGTGATATTTGGCTAACCCAGGATATGCCTTTTTTATTTTTAATATCAACACCTGACTTTTTTATATTTTTAAATCATTTTTTTTCACACATTTAATAATATAACGCTAAAATAAAAAAATATATATTATATAAAAATATTAACATTATTTTAAAAGTAAAAAAACAGAGAAATAATCATTTTTTATAGAATATCAAAAGAAAAAATTAAAGAAAAATCTAATAAATAATTCTCTATGGATCCGATAGATGGAGCTAGGTGTATCACCCAGTACTCATTCCCCCATAGAGAAGTTTTAGAAGTTCTTTTAAAGTAAAAATTAAACATTTAACTATTATCTAAACTATTATATAAATTATATATTTATTATTATTAAAATAAAAACACTAAATTTTTATATATAAATGTTGTGTATAAAAGTGGGCCTTGTATTTGAAATGATAAGGTATGTATTTATTTTAAACGTTTTAATTATCTAGGAATGAGATTACATAATATAACACACAATAAAAGTACATACTTGAGGTGTGACATCGAAGGCGGTAAACAACGGAAAATTTTTATTCGATTACATCTTATATTTACAACACAACGTTGTCGAATCTATTTCTAACAATTATAAAAATATACAACAGTCTCCCCTACTTTAGATAAGACACTTAAGGATAGTTTCCTGTTTTTATATTTCTGGTTGTGTAGACATAGTCCTCAAGATGTCGCGGGGGTCGTCTTGGGCGTTGTGATCTGCGTAGGGGTGTATCAGGCATGGATATAGGTTCCTGATCAGATTTCTGGTCGGGGTCATGATGCTCCTGTTGATTCGTTTCAGGCTGTGAAACAGTGTATTGGATCGGGTCAAAGTCTGGTGATGACTAGCTTGGTTTCGATTGGTAGTATATTGTAGATTCGTCAAAAGTGACTTGTTTCTTTTTAATTTCAACTTTTTGAAGTTGGTTTATGTGACGTTTTAGAGATTTTCCTTCATCTAATTCAATGATGTATTGAAGATTTCCAAGCTTTTGTTTAATAGGGCCATTTTCCAAAACGGTTTGTTGCTGATGAAAACTCTTGCTTGAACTCTTTTTCCTACCTGAAGACATCGTGTACGCGGTTGAATTTGCTGTTGGGACCTTTCTTCCTGATAAGGTCGCATAGCATCAAGTTTTATGCGAATTTGCCTGTTCAGATACATTTCTGATGGTGATCTCCCACTTGCTAATGGAGTTTCTCGATAACGAAGGAGTATCTTTTGAATCTTCTGGTGTATTGGAACATTTTCGTTTATCATAGATTTAAGTTTGTTTTTCAAGGTTTGAACATTCCTTTCAGCGAGTCCATTTGTTGCTGGGTGTCCGGGCGCTATGAATTTTTGTCTGATCCCGTTTTCAAGACAGTAGTTCGAGAAGGTATCACCGGTAAATATTGATGCGTTGTCAGAAACCATGACAAAAGGGTATCCATGGGTTGAAAAAATGTCATTTAAAAGTTTGATGGTGTTGAGGGATGTTGGAGGTTCACTGATGGCTTTGATCTCGGCCCAGCGAGATTTTGCATCAATTAGGACTAAGTAATAATATCCCTGGAAAGGTCCTGCGTAGTCGAGGTGAATGCGCTCCCAATTAGTTAATGGAGGATCCCAATGATGTACAGGTGTTTTTGGAGGATTGTTTTGAGTAGATAAGCAATCTTTGCATGACTTTACAAGATTTTCGATATCCTTGTCAATATTCTTCCAAGTGCAGTAACGTCGGGCAAGTTGTTTCATCTTCACGATCCCAAGATGTGTTGAATGAAGGTCTTTTAAGACTTCCAGTTGAAGACTTTTTGGAACTACTACTTTATCATTCTTGAACAAGATTTCTCCATTTAGTGTGTAATCACTCTCAATGGAATTTAATTTGATGTCTCGTTTTAGCTTTGACAGTTCTTTGTCTGTCTCTTTTACAATTTCTTCCACTGTTAAGTTTTTGTAGAAATTTCGAACACCGTTGAGGAGCATATTCGATGTACCTCCTCGTTGATATTCATGTCGGTGGTAACATAACCTTGGGCAGTGGGTGCTCGTGACAAACAGTCAGCAATTTGATTTTCAGTTCCTTTCTTGAATGACACGACGTAGTCGAAACCTGCTAGAAATGAAGCGTAACGTAAGAGACGTGCAGATGTCATTTTTGGACATTTTGATTTAGGATGAAAAATTCTGGTCAAGGGTTGATTATCAGTAATTAGTGTAAATTTATGCCCGAAAGGATAATAAAAAAATGATCTACTCCGAACACAATTGCCAGTGCTTCTCGATCTAGTTGAGAGTAGTTTTGCTCTGCATCTGTTAGTGAACGTGAGGCAAAAGCAATTGGGTGTTCTACCTTATTGATATCATGAGACAATACTGCAGCGATTCCAACAGGGCTTGCGTCTGTTGTTAGGGTAACAGGCAAGTTTGTATCGAAAGGAATTAAAACTCTGTCACTCGCAACTTCATTCTTGAGTTTGATAAATGCTGCTTGGCATTGGGCTGACCAAAAGAAATTCTTATCTTTCTTAAGTAACCTTCGAAGTGGATAAGTTATTGTTGAAACATCTGGTAGAAATCTAGAATAATACGTTATTATTCTCAAAAATCTGCGTAAGTCGGCTATATTCTTTGGTTGTGGCATGTCGATGATAGCCTTTACTTTTGAAGGAGATTTTAATATTTTGTTATTTTCTATTACATGTCCAAGATATTCGATTTTAGTTTGAAAATAAATACATTTATTTTTGTTGAGGTGTAAGTCACACGCGCGTAATCTTTCTAAGCAAGCAAAAAGATTTTCCTTGCATTCTTGTTTTGATTTGCCATGTACTAGAATATCATCAAAATATGATATAGTCTTGTTTAAGCCTTGAATAATTTGATCGATAACGCAATTGAATTCTGCAGGAGAGCAGTTTTGATCCCGAAACTCAACCTGTTCATTCGGTAAGTTCCTCTGTGTGTCGATATGGTCTGGATGATGCTACTTCTTCATCCGTCCTCAGATGTAGATAGGCCTTGTAGAGATCCAAGCGGCAAATATACTTGGAATCCTTTAAGCTGTTTAAAACATCTTCAATTCTTTTGATTGGGTAACTTGTATTTACCAACTGATCGTTAACACCAACCTTATAATCAACACAAAGCCGAACTGTTCCGTCGCCTTTTGGAATGACTACAAGTGGTGATCCCCAGTCACTAGTAGCCGCTTTTGATATTATACCTTCTGCTTCCAGTGTGTCCAAATCATTTTCCACCTTCTCCCGGAGGGCATAAGGTACATTCCTTTCAGGTGTAAAGCTTGGTTTTGCTCCTTGACGGAGTTGAAGCGTGATGAGAAAATCAGGCACGCAACCAACTTTTTGAGTATACATTTCAGGGAATTCTTTTTCGATATCATAATCATCATTTATGGATGACACTTTAGTTCCTTGATTTGATTTAGATTTTCTTGATCAATTTCTTCTAGATTTATTTTTAGATGCCTGATCCAGGTTCTTCCTAGAAGAGGATCATAGTTATTAGGAATGATAAATAATTCTTCAATAGATGTACGATCTTTGAATTCTACTTGGACTTCCACTTCCCCAAGAGAATTGAAAACGTTTCCAGTATATGATCGGAAAACAATGTTAGTTGGTTGAACCTTATTTTTGGTATTTAGCTTTTTAAATTGATTCTCGGGCATTAAGGTGTAACCCGCTCCAGTGTCTACATCAAACTTTTGATTGAAACCTTCAATTTTAATTGAAACATAATACTTTGTTGTATCTTGTGAAGCGTTCAGCAGGGGTTGATCATAAATGTCAACAATTCTGTTTATTCCGAAGTCTTCATAATTATCGATATGATTTGTCTGAGTGTTATTTGACTTATTATTAAGGAGTTTTGATGCATATTTTTGACACGTGACTTGTTTTATGGCATGATGTACAAGTCAATTTTGATGGGTCTGTTCTGCAATTTTTCGATAGGTGGTTGTTTCGACCACAGCGGAGGCAAACATTGTTGATGCCAAGTTTCTCATAATCGATACGGCCTCGTGATTTCGATCGAGCATGTTGATTCTCACGGTTTTGATTTGATCTGGGTCGGTTTTGACTTGGAGTCTTATAATTGTCCTTCCTTGATCGATAATTGTGTCGAGAAACTTTGTGGACTTCATCTGTCACATTGATAGTTGTGGTTGATGGTCGTGCCTTTGATAATTCGTGGCAATCAGTCTTCGATGCTTCAAGAGCAATAGCCTTCGTTAAAATATCATTAAATGTGTAGATTTCCGATTGTAGGATTTGTTCCTTTATCCAGTTGTCTTTTATACCTCGATAAACTGTGCTCTCAGGAAAATTTCTGATGCTGAAACATCTTTTCCACATTCGCATTGTGCCTTGAATTCACAGTCAGCTATGTCACGTCTTAATGATGCTACAAAGTCTGCAATTGAATCCTTATCTTGTTGATATGTTGATAGAAAATAATGTTGAGAGACAAGGGTGCTTCTTCTTGGCGCTAAATGTTTTTCCAATTCTTCGATGAGTTCTTCGTAATCGCGGAGTTGTTGGGGCTACCAAGGCTGCTAAGATGTTATAATTTGAAGCACCTATCGAATTCAATAACATTTGAGCACTTCTCTTTTTATCTTGATAAATGTCTTTCATTTTGATGTAATTTTCAAAACGCTGGCGATAATATTTAAATATTTCCTTATTTGGATCAAAATTTCAAAGGGTGGAGCATGAGAAATGTTTACAGGGGTGGGTTGATTTTCTTTTATATCAGTTCCATCCCTAGGTTGAGTTGTTTTTGATAACAAAATATTGATTAGCTGTTGTTGATTTCTATTCATGGCTTCAATGAGGGCCTGAAACTGTTGTGGATCAATTTTGTTTAAAATATTTTGATTTTTACCTCGATGAAAATTAAAATAAATAAATATTGATATGCGAATAATTGCTTGTTTTAAAAATAGATATATTATGGGGGGGGGGGGGTAGTTATGAATTTAATAGAATTAGAATTGATGATATGAAGTTAAATTGCTAATAATATATATATATATATATATATATTGTATATTATATTATGAATATTTGATAGTTGATAAAGTTAGATTTGAATATTTTTGCTAGAATACGTTGTTTACGTTGCCGTTTTTAACCCTCGTCGCCAAAATTCTGTTGTGTATAAAGGTGGGCCTTGTATTTGAAATGATAAGGTATGGGTTGATTTTAAACGTTTTAATTATCTAGGAATGAGATTACATAATATTGTTACATCACGATTAATGGCGTATTTCTTATATTATTTTTAATATATTTGAAATTTAAATTATATATTTATTTATTTTTATATAAAATATTCTATGATATTTATTTAAAACACAGATTATTTAGAACTTGAGTCATGAAAATTTCTCTTAAAGAATTGTAAAAAGATTATAAAAACGAAGAGAAGGGCGAGGCTGCCCGAAAGCTCGTAGTCCATATATAGAAAAAATAAATAATTTTTCTCTTCGTTTTTATAATCTTTTTACAGATTATTTAGATTGTCATCATTTGTATTTAGGTACACTGTGACTTCACTGCTCTCTTTGATGTGAGAAAATAAATAAAGGATTCTGGTGGCTACTTAAAGTAAACTTATCTCGTTATTCCCTTTTATAAATTTGTAGGATGGTTGAAACACGCTCTGGTAAGATGCACGACCCAGCACAGGAGAGAATCAAGGCTGAAGAGTCTGCCAAGCCGCAACCTGGTGCAACAATTGGTAGAGATGCTAGTTTCGACCCAGTTGTCCTGAATCCCAACATCGACATCCCCAAGTATGATGGAACGGAAGACCCTCGCCCATGGATTGAATCTCTTGAAGAAATTGGCTTCTTGTACCATTGGGCAGACTACATTATCTCTCGTTATGCCGCCATGAACATGACGGGAAGCGCTAAAACCTGGTTGAATTTACACAAAGCTAGTTTCACGAGCTGGGAAAATATTAAAATCCGCCTCATTCAGGATTTTTCTTTGGACGCGAATAAAGAAGAACTTAGAATGAAGCTCAACAGAATGCAACACTGGAATGAACCAGCAATCAGGTTCGCGGAAGACATCCTAGTGTTGTGCAACAAGGTTGACCCCGCAATGGAAGAAGAAACAAAAATCGATCATGTTATTGGAGGACTGAAAAAAGAGTACTCATTCGCGCTCTACCTGAACCCTCCTAAAACGACCGATGACCTTCTTGTCGTGTGCAAGAAAATGGATTCTTTTGAAAAGAAGTATCGGGAACGTGTGGAGAAATCCAGAAACCTATATAACGGTCCACGCTATTCTAGACCCCAACAACAATCGAGGTACGTGCCGCCGACTGCCGCACGAAACTACCAGACCACTTCCAGGCCCCAAGCCCCTGTTTCCAATAATTACAAGAACGACTCCCCTCCTACCCCCAGACAGTATCGAAACAACTTTCCCCAGCCCTCTACCCCTAGACGTCCTTATAATCCTAACTTTGTGCCGAAACCAAACCTTCAGAGAAACACTTACAATAAAAGCCAAGAAGTGAGCAAAAATAGGACGGAAGATGGAAGACCAATCTGCTTTAAATGTAACAAGCCAGGGCACGTGGCCCGTTATTGTAGGGTCAAGTTTATAAGAATCCTAGAAGAGGATCCAGCAGATACCCAAGAGAAGGTCGAAGAAAAATGCCAAATGAATGAAATATCAGAGAAATCAGGACCTCGGCTTTATGCTGATGTATGTCATAGCACACAGACAAATATTCCTACCCGAAATAGATATTCCGTGTTGGAAGATTTAAACTAAGCGTCGCGCCTGAATCTGTCAATCAAAGCAAGTCGACCATAAACGGAATCAAGAAGTTGGACCCTAAATACAAATTAAAAATTAATGTGGACAAGATAGGGACTTTTGAAGCTTTGGTTGATACAGGTGCTGACCTCTCAGTGGTCGACCTCAGAACGGCCCTCGATACAGGCCATGGTATAAGTAAACTCGCAAAAATTTGTGCAGGACCCGATGGAAAAAAATTGGACATGGTAGGAAGTATATTTTTAAATATAAAAATTGATGACGAAACATTATCACACAACTTTGTGATATTGAAAACGCATTTACGGACATTTATTCTTGGGAGAGATTTCCTTAAGAAAATGAACGCAAAAATAGATTGTAAGCAAGAAACTATAAAATATGATTTGACGAATAATCATGACGAAATCAATTTTGAAATGTTGAAAATAAAGAGTGCCAAGGATTCCATTGTACCGGAATGTTCCATGAAATTGATCAAGGCATTGGTAGAAACAGAGGATGGAGAATATATTATCGAGGAGAGCAGCAAAATGTTTCAAACAAATGGACTTCGTCTAGCAAGAAGCTTGATCAATGTTATAAATAGGGAAACACACATCTGGATAACTAATCCGTATCCTCGACCGTTAAAAATAATGAAAAACCAAACATTGGCTTTTGGAAGTAGTCCAGCGAAAATAAATGTGAGTCGAGAAAGAGAGGTAGAAAAGAACGAAGAACCTAGATTCCAAATAAACGAAAATCTTTCACCAAAGGAACAGAAGGAGTTAAAACAAGTTTTAGAAAGGTATGGAGATCTTTTTTCATCGAGATTAGGGAGAACCAATTTGGCAAAACATCGGATAGACACAGAAGACGCGAAGCCAATTAAACACAAGCCTTACCGGGTAAGTGCTAAAGAACGAGATATTATAAAAGAGCAAATTGACGAGATGCTTACAGAAGGCATAATTAGGCCATCTTCTAGCCCCTGGTCTTTTCCAGTAATATTGGTCAAGAAGCGAGATGGTAAATACAGATTTTGTGTGGACTACAGAAAACTGAATAATGTGACAGTAAAAGATGTCTATCCGATCCCTAGAATAGACGAAGTTATGGATACTCTCCAAGGATCTACACACTTCTCAGCAATAGACCTCAGATCTGGATATTGGCAAGTTGAAGTCGAAGAAAGAGACAAAGAGAAAACAGCTTTCACTACAGCGCATGGACTATATGAATTCAACGTGATGCCTTTTGGACTTTGTAACGCGCCTGCTACCTTTGAGAGAAATATGGAGAATATGCTTGGAAATCTGAGATGGCAAATTTGTTTGTGTTATCTGGATGATGTTATCATATATAGCCCGGATTTTCCAACGCACCTCAAAAGACTTGAAGCTGTTTTTAGATGTTTTCGTGAATCTAATTTAAGGTTAAACGACAAAAAATGCCGATTTGCTTTTGAAGAATTGGAGATTCTCGGCTATATAACGAGCAGACATGGTATAAAACCCGCGGAACATAACATCAAAGCTGTCAGAAATTTTCCTCGGCCCAAAAAGGTCAAAGAAGTACAATCCTTTTTGGGAATGTGTTCATATTATAGAAAATTTATCAAAGACTTTTCAAAAATTGCTGACCCTTTGACCAACCTTATAAAAAAAAGTGTATCATTTACCTGGACAGAAAGACAAGAGGAAGCGTTTCAAGCCCTAAAAACAGCACTATTAAGTCCACCAATTTTAGGTCACTTCAATCCAAATGCACCTACTTATGTTCATACTGATGCGTCCAACATCGGCATAGGTGCAACACTTGTCCAAGACATCGGTGGTGAAGAGAAGGTGATCTCATATTTGAGTCGTACCCTAAGTAAAGCGGAGCAAAATTATTCAACCACTGAAAAAGAATGTCTGGCCGTTGTCTGGTCAATGTCAAAATTACGACCCTACCTTTATGGAAGACACTTTAAAATAGTAACAGACCATCACGCCTTATGCTGGCTCAAAAACTTGAAGGATCCAACAGGTCGATTGGCAAGATGGGCATTGAAAATTCAAGAATATGACTTCGATATAATACATAAATCGGGAAAGAAGCATCTGGACGCCGATGGCTTATCTAGGGGGCCCTTACCAGAAACTGATTGGGATGAGGATTTTGAAAGGCTATTTTTAAATCAAATAACAGACGAAGAGGATAAATTTATCGAAAGTGTTAAGAAAAACCTTAATGGAAGCAGGCGATCAATTGCGCAAAACTTTAAAGAAGAAGATGGATGCCTCTTTAAGAAAAACCCGAACCCTGAAGGCAGGGCGTGGTTGCTTGTGGTTCCAGAGAATAAAAAGAAAGAAATTATGAAAGAATATCACAATCATATGTCGAATGGCCATCTGGGCGTCGCCAGAACCATGTACCGAATAAAGAGTAAATACTTTTGGCCATCCATGCTAAAGGATGTCTCAGAATTCGTTAAGACGTGTCACCTTTGCCAAAGTAGGAAAGGCTCAAACCAATTACCTTCTGGACTACTACAGCCCATCCCCCCAGCCAACTTTCCTTTCGAAAGAATTGGAATTGACTTTGTTGGTCCACTACCATCTACGAAAAACAGGAAAAAATGGATAATCGTGCTGACGGACTACTACACTAGATATGCAGAAACAAGAGCAGTCTCGGAAGCAACAGTGAAAGAAGTTTCTAAATTTCTAGTAGAGGATATTTTTCTTCGGCACGGAGCCCCACAATATCTTATTAGTGACAGAGGCTCTCAATTTACCAGTAATTTAATGAAAGAGGTGATGAAAACGTGCAAGATTAAACATTGCTTCACAACGAGCTATCATCCCCAGACTAATGGATTGACAGAGCGGTTAAATAGAACATTGATCAATATGCTCAGTATGTATGTGAACACTGATCAGAAAAATTGGGACGAAATACTCCCATTCATCACTCACGCTTACAATACTACAATTCAGGAAACCACAGGATATTCTCCCTTTTTCCTGATGTTTGGAAGAGAACCCACGTCTCTTTTGGACGACAGGAATATCTCGGTGGACATTGACAAAGATGATTATGATGAATACATAAAACATCACTTAAACAAAATAAACAGAACAAGAAAATTAGTTATTAACAACACAATAAAGACTCAAGAAAGAATGAAAAAGAACTATGACAAGAAACACATGGAAAGAAGCTACGAACCAGGAGAATTAGTAGCAGTTTGGACACCAATTAGGAAAATAGGAAAGTGTGAGAAACTACTGAGAAAATATTTTGGCCCATATAGAATATTAAAGAAGCTGTCTAACGTAAATTACTTAATTGAGCCAAAAGATAATCCTGGCCAAGACCCATTGATTGTCCATGTCTCAAGACTCAAACCCTATTTTGAGAGAATTGATAAGGTAACTCACGAGGACGTGACGACCTCTGGAGAGGGGGAAGTGTTACATCACGATTAATGGCGTATTTCTTATATTATTTTTAATATATTTGAAATTTAAATTATATATTTATTTATTTTTATATAAAATATTCTATGATATTTATTTAAAACACAGATTATTTAGATTGTCATCATTTGTATTTAGGTACACTGTGACTTCACTGCTCTCTTTGATGTGAGAAAATAAATAAAGGATTCTGGTGGCTACTTAAAGTAAACTTATCTCGTTATTCCCTTTTATAAATTTGTAGGATGGTTGAAACACGCTCTGGTAAGATGCACGACCCAGCACAGGAGAGAATCAAGGCTGAAGAGTCTGCCAAGCCGCAACCTGGTGCAACAATATAACACACAATAAAAGTACATACTTGAGGTGTGACATCGAAGGCGGTAAACAATGGAAAAAAAAAAGTTTATTCGATTACATCTTATATTTACAACACAACGTTGTCGAATCTATTTCTAACATTATTAAAAATATATAACAATGAATATACTCGTATATACGTTGAACTTTTTTGTACAAATTAATGACTTTTTGTGCTTTTTTTAATTTTAAAATTTTTCTTTCACCTAATATTATATAATATTACTGCTATATTTTCATCATTGAACCATCTTAAATTCACGTTCACTTCTTAAGTGTATACCTCTACTAGCCGAATGACCCGGGCAACGCCCGTGTTTTACCCGATTGAATGTTTTGATTCAAATACTATACTTTACAATTATAAATTGGCGCCTTATATAAATGCATATGTTAGTTAATAACTATAGCCTATGTGCTTTATCTGTCTATGTACTGTTGGCTTCCGTAGGCGTCTCTTACTGGGAAAAAGAAAGAGAGGATTCCATTTGGTTATTAACTAATATATGCATTTATTTAAGGAGCGACCCGCTCCAACACAATGGTTACAAAAACGAAAAAGCGAGTGTGGGGGGGCATGATGGGGGGGGCAAAGGTGGCGTGATCGTAGCAGACCAATAGGAGGGCGCCATTCCAAAAAAAAAAAAAAAAAAGCAAACGGTGACAGAGATGACTGATGAAGAATGACGCTCGTAACTGTATATAGAATTCGATGGTTTTTCTGATGTCTCTACAATGGTCTACCATCGTCTCCTGGGTTGTCAAAATTGTATCAAGACACTGTAGAGAGGACAAAAAAAAAATCGGGGAGCGATAAATATATATACGAGTAGTTACCAGAAAAGGGGCACCTCTCCCTTTAAAAATACATAAAAATAATACCTTAGGTTTATCACAGTGCAATTTTAGAATAGTATATTTACATATAAATATGTTTATCACTGACGCTCCCTGCTTTATATATGTATTTTTTACCAAAAGTATTATTTTAATGTATTTTTAAAGGGAGAGGTACAACTTTTCTGGTTCCTATATATATTTATCGCTTCCCGAGAACTTTTGGTCCTCTTTACACTGTCCTAATAAAATTATATCATAAAAGTATATATATATAGTTTGTTTTTTAATGCAATTTGAAAGGAAGAGGTGTAACATTTGGTACATATATACACCGAAAGAGGCACATCTTCCTTTAATTATAAGGCGATAACGTGTTATCTATGCATGAGAAATAGAATCATTAAAGCACGGATGTTTCTCTTCAATTTATTTGGATTAGGTCTTATTTTCTTGTTTCACATATGTAGATATGGAATGAGATATGCAAATTCCAACTTACCATAATCTCCTTTACAATTGTCTGCAAGATCCCGGAGTTTGAAGGCCTCTGCAACACATATTCTTTGTCAAACAGAAGTATAGGTGCGACTATACAATTATTGATTACAGGGAAGCGCTCAACTTGAATCAAAAGTATAACGTATTCTATTATTTCGAGAGAGTTCTACAAGGAACACTATCTCGAAATTTCATAATAAAATATACATTAGAAAATAAATACTGTACGTTACTTGTATAAGAAATTTAAATTATTGATAAGGCACAATTTTATTTGACTTCAATGGACCTAAGAAGTTATTCTTCCTATGAGCTGAAGAAAATGAATTTCATTCAGTACTTTTGTCTGAAGATGGTAACAACGCTGTTACCGAAACGTCACACACTATTTTTTTATTTGGATTTGGTCTTATTACCTTAAATTTAATTTATTTTTGACGCGTATGATTAAAAAAAATCAATTTCTACTGCCCTTACTGCAATGATAAAATAATGAGAGGGCCTGGCTCATCAGTGGCAACACCAAATAGTTTAAATTTAGTATAAAAGATGGTGCTCTATAATTCATCATATGATACAGGAATATCTTTTTTATTGTCCCTAGTACACGTGGTACAGGCCATGATAATCATGGTGGGTAGAAGTTGGTGACTGCTTTTACTGTAAGTGCACCACATATCTACACATGTGAAAAGCAGTTCGACTTTGCACTTACATATGTGCCAGCTTATTTGCATTAACTTTTATCTCTTCAGGTATATATAGGCACTTTATTGTCGCGTAATCTTTCCTCAAGAGATATAATAACATCTACCCATGTTAATATTCTACTTCCCCAGCAACCCCTTTCCTGCTACTATCCCCCTTGACACATTGTAAATAGCATTGCTAATTATTGTAACTGTTGTATATACCCTCTTTTACGTGGAGAAGTTATATAAGACCAAAAGGTCATAACAGGGACTTTTGTTGTTGTTACTACTGTTATTCTTGTATGTATCCTACATTTCTGTGCTTGGAGAATTCGTATAAGACTAAATTGTCTTAATAAAGCTTTTTGTTGTTGTTGTTGTATATATAGGCACTTCCTGGCCTTGGAGATGTGGAGGGTCCAAGAGGACCCTCTCCTGGTCTGGAGGAGGACCCTATCAAGATGGTGGAGCCTTCCTTTCTTATAATTCATTGTAAATATTCCCATCATTTTTCATTTATTATGTATTATTGACTAGATGTCAATATAATTGTTTCAATCTCTATGTTGTGGACATGGCATCTGTCCGGTAAGCGGAACACTTTGGGTTCGTTTCCCATCCCTGGACACTTTTATATTTCCGTTTATCATTACTCTTCACAATTCATCCTTTCATACTTCATCTCTAAGGTTAGAAATAATCATTATTTCTCCTTAAAATGAATTAGGATTTTTCGTTGAAAAGAAACACATGCGGTATAATTTTAAAATGTCGTTTTACAATCATAAGCCGCATTATATTATATTGTATTATTCTTGTATCACATGGGAGTCGGTGGAAGGATGGTTTAAAACCGTTGGGTTTCGACCGCTACGACGCGGGATCGATTCCCACATTAAGAACTTTTTTTCTTATTAAAAAAATGTTCAAATGGCTCCCGATTCTTGCCAAAGTCCAACCCCACCAACGAGTGCAAGGAACCAAATAGCGCTCTGGCACATTTGTAAGTGCAAAGTGGAACTCTTTTTCACATGTGTAGACATGTGGTGTACTTACAGTAAAAGCAGTCGCCTTCTTCTACCCACCATGATTATCATGGCCTGTACCACGTATACTAGGGACAATTATAAAAAAAAAATTCCTGTATCATAATGCCATTGAGATTATAAACACTTATCGAGTTCGTGCAATAATTGACCAGTGAGCTAATTTCATGCAATCTACAAGGATAAATATCTCTTTATATTACCCGGATTCCTGGAGCGTACTGAAAATGCTAACTATCCGGGAAAAATGTCAGAAGTGGGATTCGAACCCACGCCTTTATTGTAGACTGCAACCTGAACGTAGCGTCTTATACAGATCGGCCATTCTGACACGAGGAAATTTTTGAAATTTTCTGAAGAGGTGTTCTGCTGGTTAAATAACTAGGCTAATTCTGTGGCCAAAACATAGAGATGGAATTTTTAAAAAGGCATCTCCTGTTCGTTTAACGAAAAGTTGCTGATGGCTTGCACCATCTGTCGGAGTAAATATCAACTATTCGTTGACTTTTCAATTATTCCAGAATTGGCCAAATACCCATTCTTTCTTAAACTTTGTTTCGTGTTCTCATCCAATTCTGGACATAACTACCCGTTTCATGATTTTTTCAGGATGCCTGAATAACCAGTTTATTGGTCGTTGAGGCACAGCTTGCACCACGCTGATGAGGGCCAACAGCCCGAAACGCGTAAATGGTTAGCTTTTCTTGATTAATCAAGAATGGGTATTTGGCCAATTATGGAGTAATTAAAAATTAACGAATAGTTGATATTCATTCCGATAGATGGCGCAAGCCATCAACAACTTTTAGCTGTACCATCAGGAGATGTCTTTTTTCTTAATATATCCACCTGATCCAAGTACATTTTCACCTTGCAATATTTTTTCACAGAGAAAGAAATTTTGCAGAAATATAGTATATTGTAATCAAAGACTCGCGTGCACAAGGCGAAAGGGAGAGGAATTACTGTATTGTTTTGTTGTTGTATGGCGAATCCATACAGGGCAATGGACCCTAATAAAAGCCTTTTTGTTTTTGTATATTGTAATCTCTTCATATTTTATAAAAATATGAAAATATTTTATAGATTAAAAATCTCTTATCCCTCCAACATTCTACGAATAAAACAAACAGAAATAAACTACTACATCTAATGAATAGTTAAACAGGTGATAGTTATAAATATATGGAAAGGTAGTTAAGGGAAAGGTATAGTTAATTAGGGATCCCACCTGCTAGATAATTAGCATCTTCCTCAATTATTGATACGGTAATTAACAAATAATTATTGAAGCAAATATCTATTATTGGCCAAACACACTCCGCTATACTTTAAACCTAATGAAAATGGGCCTCATGAATAGAAGCAAATTTGCATAATTACGACTGAAGAGCGAGTTTTCTGGGGATATTTATTTTTGTTTATTTTCTCTTTCTCTCCCTCATGTAAACAAATATACTATAAAATATACGACATAAAAATCAGTTTAAATATATATATATTTCACAATGAATGTAAATCATTTTATGTGGCCTACTGCACGTATTATATCCCAAACATGATATGACACCAGCCATCTCTGTCTTAAACTCGATGTACCATCTAGGCAACCGTTAAGCCACTGAGTTCCTTTAATTGGTCCACGAAGCGTTTCAGCGGGCGTCCAGATTATCAAATGTAGAAATTTATCTTTTAGACATATGTAAATAAAGATAACCCGTGAGGAAAGTTGGCTAGTAAGATCATACCCCTAGTCGACCACATATCCTGTTTTCTATAAATGGAAGTTTTGGGAAACTGATGTTAACATTCCCCTTCACAAGTCATTATTTGAGCCAACTTATAATAGCGTGAAGCACTCGAATTTGATTATCAAGAACAGTTCTCACTGAGATCCTCTCCATGCTAGTTGTTCCCAGGGTGGTCCTCGGACTCTCTCTCTTTCCTCTCCGTTCTACTCCTCACAAGTTTTTGCTCTTGAATCTTGTCTCCTGTTTGCGTCTTTACCACTTGCTACACAACTATCACGAATGCTTCACAAGTCACTATTTATATAAACAGCATAAATACGTTGTCATGCCTTGACAAAGATTGGTGTTCAGCCAACCGAAATATTGGCAAAACAATCTTTTTATTCAATTCAATATATGCCTTTTTGTTACCTAATAAATTATATATATGCATATTTGTATATAGGGTACGGTTTACTACTCATTTATTGTTTCTTTTATATAATATGACCTTAATAAACTAATCAGCGTTGAATTCGTTAGCTAATCGGAATGCGATATCTTTTCAGCTCAGTGGTTGCATTTTTTAAACAAAAAAGTATTATAATAAATATATGAACGTGGATTCGAAAAGTTCCGGATTTCATTTCTGTTGTTGAAATTTTGCCAGTCTATACGTATCTTTTAAAAACAAATTCAAATCAGGAATGTATTTATTTATTTGATATATATATTGTTAATTATTCATCTTATAAAATTTATTTTCTCATTCTGACAGGTATCGGGATTCAGACAATAATTCAGATAGTTATATGACACACAGCGACCTTTATTGAAAACACGAGATAAAAAATATAAACTCATGGACAATACTTAAGGAAGTTGTACCTTTTAGCATATATATCGGGATTCAGACAATAACTCTGATAGATATTTGATATATAGTCCCTTTATTGAAGACATACGAGATATCCAATATACACTCATGGAAAATACTTAAGGAAGTTTTACCTTTAAGCATGTATATCGGGATTCAGACAATAACTCTGATAGATATTTGATATATAGTAACCTTTATTGAAGACACACGAGATAACCAATATGAACTAATGGACAAAACTTAAGGAAGTTGTACCTTTTAGCATGTATATCGGGATTCAGACAATAACTCTGATAGATAATTGATACACAGTGACCTTTATTGAAGACACACGAGATAACCAATATACACACATTGACAATACTTAAGGAATTTGTACCTTTTAGCATGTATATCGGGATTGTGACAATAACTCTGATAGATATTTGATATATAGTAACCTTTATTGAAGACACACGAGATAACCAATATAAACTAATGGACAAAACTTAAGGAAGTTGTACCTTTTAGCATGTATATCGGGATTCAGACAATAACTCTGATAGATATTTGATATATAGTGACGTTTATTGAAGACACACAAGATAACCAATATAAACTAATGGACAAAACTTAAGGAAGTTGTACCTTTTAGAATGTATATCGGGATTCAAACAATAACTCTGATAGATATTTGATACACAGTGACGTTTATTGAAGACACACGAGATAACCAATATACACTCATGGACAATACTTAAGAAAGTTGTACCTTTTAGCATGTATATCGGGATTCAGACAATAACTCTGATAGATATTTGATACACAGCGACCTTTATTGAAGACACACGAGATAACTAATATACACTCATGGACAATACTTAAGAAAGTTTTACCTTTTAGCATGTATATCGGGATTCAGACAATAACTCTGATAGATATTTGATATATAGTGACTTTTATTTAAGATATACGAGATAACCAAGTGTGAACAGCCTCTGTCTCCTTAAAAAAATAGACAACCGAGCGACATTAAATACTCTCACTTAAAATATGAAACTTTTTAAAGTTTTGTCCATGACATGATCAGTGGAAAAATACACAGTGAGAAACAACACACGTACTGTACAATGCCACAAAAAGAAACATTCTCCACTAGAAACGAATCGTGATATCCCTCAGCTATACAAACTTTCACAACAGCCCTCTTATCAGACAAATATTTACCTTTCAAATATTTTCAGTTCGACAAGGCTGTCGTAAGGCTAAAAGTAGCAAAACATTTTTTTATTAACTAGAGATCGATTTTAAATTTTACATTCCTCTTTTACCTTTTTTCTTTTTATATATTTTATTATTGAAAATAATTGTATAATATTGTAACATATTTCTATTTATTTATGTAAAATATTTAATTATTCTCTGATTTTTCTTCATAGTTAGGCAGTCGGCAACATTGTACTTTTTTTCATTTTTTGTGATTTTGTATAAGTTTTGTTTTGTATTTATATTATGGTTACTTTGTTGTAATTATATATCAAAACACAAAGTATTGTTATGAAAAAAGAGCATCTCCTTATCGTGCAACTGAAAGTTGCTGATGGCTTGCGCCATCAATCGGAATAAATATCAACTATTCTCGTTGATTTTTAATTATTCCAGAATTGGCCAAATACTCATTCTTGATTAATCAAGAAAAGCTAACCACGGACGCGTTTCGGGCTGTTGGCCCTCATCAGCGTGGTGCAAGCTGTACCTCAACGACCAAAAACACAACGTATTGTGTCTATTTCTAAATAGGAAACGTTACAAATATAATATTGTGTCACCAAAATCTTTTGGTCCAAGAGACTTCTTGAGAAATCACGCTCATGTTAATGGTCGGGACTTGCCTAATTTGTTCTTAATCTCAACATCTGACAACATCTTTATTTCAATATTTTAAAATATTTTTAGCGTATTTACACAAGTTTGGTCTTAAATATCTATTTCTTGATTTCTCAATCTCAAATTTCAAAATTGAGCTAAGGTAATATGAAGAACATAATTTGATAAAAGTAATGCCTGGCTTAAGGCGAGAAGAATAAGGAAAACAAAAGATTATTTACATAATGTACAAAGGTTTTGGGTCGGCCATTGGGGAACAACAACAATAGGTATTTATAGAGAAAGCGTGACCTCTGGCGGTCGATTTAAACAGAGTATTTGAATCGATGAAATATAATTTTAAATAAAATAACACCCTAATATAACATAATTCTAAATAAAATATTTTAAATAATACCTTTATATAACATATATATATATACAGTTAAACCTGTCTTTAGCACCCCCTCTAAATAGCGCCCGATTTTAAATACGTAGTAAGATGCGATTTACATTAAAAGTGACCTGTCTATAGCACCCTATTTTGGTGAGTCCCAAGAGGGGGCGCTATAGACAGGTTTAACTATATATATATATGTAATGTTGGATATCTAAATAGGGACGTGTATCGTTATGTACGACATATAAATATATATCTTCTGCCCGCCTGTCACAATAGAAGTTGTCCTCCCATTCATCACACACAGTTGACATCTCGACATTGACCGATCGTCTGTTCAACAACCGTGATGATTCTTATCATCATTAGGATGGCAGCCAATCACGTTCGACCGAATGACGAGGGTTGTACCGACTGGGCTAAGTTTCCCAATCATCTTGAAATCATTACAAGGAAGTCAAATTAAAACAATTTGAAAAAGTTTATTTAATAAAAAGATAGAATATATAAAAGGCTTCATAAAGCACAATTTGGAATATATATTATAGCTACAAGAAAATAAGATCTAATCTAAATAATCCAAATAAATAAAATAGTGTGTGAGGTTTCGGTAACAGCGTTGTTACCATCTTCAGACAAAAAAATAAATACACCAATACCTCGCTTTGCGTCGTTTCGTTTTGCGTTTTTTTCGAAGTTTCGTCGCTGCTTAATTTTTACTGATTTTCACTGTGCGTCGTTAGATTTTCGAAGTTGCGTTGTTTTGGATTCGAGTCTTTAATTTTTTTTTTCCCTAAAATATGGCAACACCTTTGTTTATGATTGCGCCATGCCATCAAAATTTTATTTTCACTTTGCGTCGTTTCAATTTTCGTCGTGTTTTTTTGGAACGTAACTCCGACGCAAAGCGAGGTATGGGTGTAATTGTATATCTGATATTTCTAAAAATGAATTTATTATTTTGTCTGAAGATGGTAATAACGCTGTTACCGAAACGTCACACACTATTTATTTATTTGGATTATTTAAAATTGGTCTCATTTTCTTGTATACATAAAAGGCAATTTACACTACTTGAACTGTAAGATAAAGTACAATTTTGATTATAGATTATAAACACAAGGTAATAACACAAAATCCAAATAAATTAATAGTATGTGACGTTTCAGTAACAGCGTTGTTAACGAAACGTCACACTATTTATTTATTTGGATTTTGTCTTATTACCTTGTGTTAGTTTTACTGTAATCAGCATTATTTATAACTATCATTTATGGAAATGTGTTTCACATGATATTTATATCATTAAATATCCCCTACACACCTTGATGCAATGATAAAAATGATTAGATCAGAAAGTTCACCAATGATGAGCCAAGCTCTCTCATCTAATAAATTCTTTCATTGAATTAAGATTTGTATAAAATATATTTAGTAATACACACACTCTCTCATGGAGATAAAATTAAGGAAGTGGAAAGTCTTTGATGCCACTTGTTTGATTTCCAAATGTACGTATGTAGGTACACAATCGATTTTTATAACTAGTTGAAATTTGCTTTCATAACTTTGATAAGCCGGTAGAAGAGGGCTTCGCTAGAAAAGAGAGATCGCCTTTTAAAATAAAAAAAATACTCTTATATTTTTACTAATTTCTACAAGGTATATTAATGTGATTGGAAAGTTGGGGAAAATAATCAGTCAAACTGCTGACGGCTGATTGGTCAATCTATCTGTCACGTGACCACATATGTTGACAGACGCCTATCTAATCGTCTGATGCACAAATCCTTATCAGACGCCCACCTCAGCTCTGGCGAATTTCACAAAAATTCTAACTTTAGAGAAATATTCTTATTTTTATTTATCACTATTCTGGTATAATATTGTTGCACCAGGTTGCGGCAGACTCTTCAACCTTGATTCTCTTCTGTGCTGGGTCTTGTATTTTACCAGAGCGTGTTTCAACCATCCTACAAATTTATATAAGGGAATAATGAATTAACTCTACTTTAAGTAGCCTCCAGAATAATTTATTTATTTTTCACATCAAAGAGAGCTGTGAAGTCGCACAGTGTACCAAAATACAAATGGTGATTTTATAATACATAAATCTGTTTATAATATATATATATTATGTTTAATAAAATAAATAAATAACTTGAATTTAAAAATATATGAAAAATAATATTACAAATTAAAATAAAATAGGTGAATTAGCCATGATGCAACAATATATAATATAATTAAAATCGACAAATAAACATTTTCTGTGACTATTTTTGATGCAATATGTTCAAAAGATTTGCCTCTTATAAATATATATATACATTCATGGATAAAACTTAAGTAAGTTGTAAATTTTAGCAAGTATATCGGGATCAAAAAAATATATAATAATAACAACTTAAAATAGGTGCATTTTTGATGCAATCTTTTCAATAATTTCCTTTTATAAATAAATATACATTCATGGATAAAACTTAAGGAAGTTGTAAATTTTAGCAAGTATATCGGGATCCAAAAAAAAATAACAAATTAAAATAGGTGCATTTTTGATGCAATCTTTTCAATAATTTCCTTTTATAAATAAATATACATTCATGGATAAAACTCAAGAAAGTTGTAAATTTCAGCATGTATATCTGGATTCAAAGAATTTATAAAATATTATCGAAAAAAATCGCTATAAAGCCTAACAGCCCAAAAGGTAGAACAACCTATTGGTTTAAACTGACGAAACCGCTGGAAAATTAATCATTGATGAGCTAGGCGCTGTAAATGTTGAGTCTCATTCTAGTTAGATATTTTATTGTTTCTCCTGTAGAAGGAAGGCATTTGGTGCCCGAAAGCTTGAGACTTATGAAATTGTTTTAAAAGGAAACGTATCCACGGAAACCTGATATTCCCACTTTAATATATATATATATGCTTATCCCTAGTACACGTAGTACACGGGGTCGGTGGAAGGCTGGTTAAACCGTTTGGTTTTAGACCACTACGACCCGGATTCGATTCCCGCATTGGACACTTTTTTTCTGTTTAAAAAAAAAAAATGTTCCAATGGCCCCCGATTCTTGCAAAAGTCCAACCCCACCAGCGAGTGCAAGTAACCAAACGGGGCTCTGGCACATTTGTAAGTGCAAAGTCGAACTGCTTTTCACATGTGGTGCGCTTACAGTAAAAAGCAGTCGCTAACTACCCACCATGATTATCATTTCCTGTACCACGTGTACTAGGGATGAGCAAAAAAAAAAAAACAAAACAAAAAAACACGTGGTACAGGCTATGATAATCATGGTTAGCGACTGATTTTACTGTAAGTGCACCACATGTCTACACATGTGAAAAGCAGTTCAACTTTGCACTTACAAATGTGACAGAGTCTTGTTTTGGTTAATTGCACTCGCTGGTGGGGTTGGACTTTTGAAAGAATCGGGGGCCATTCGAGGATTTATTTTTAAACAGAAAGTGCCCAATGCGGGAATCGAACCCGGGTCGTAGCGGTCGAAAACCAAAGGTTTAAACCATCCTTCCACTGACCACCTACTTTAATATTGAAACAAAGGAGTATTTTATTTTACCAGTGTTGGGGAAAACTTTAAGAAATGTTTTAAAACAAGAATATACAAGTTATATTGAAAAACATTGCCCAGAACATTTTATAAATAAAACACTACTGTCCTTACTATGATGAAACAAATTATTGTAAGGGATTGGCTCTTCAGTGGGAAACCCTCCCAGCGGTTTCGCCAGTTTAACCAACCATACCGCTTTCTAGAGTTCTAATACTGTATTGAATGATTATATAAGAATAAAACGATTATATAATTAATAATTTTTTTTTAAACATGGAAACTTTCACCTTGGATTATAAATACTATAGAATAAAGCGATAGGAGAAAATAATTTTTAATAATCGACTACTTATTTTCTCCTATCGCTTTATTCTATAGTATATATAATTAATAAGAAAATATCAAATATGTGAAATAAACTCTGAGAGAAAACTGACAAAAACTATAACAAGACTCAGAACAAAACACTATAAAGGAATGGCAATACATCCAGATGGTACAAGAACCTATAGAACATGCAATAACTGTCCTGGTGTGGAACTAACACCTACTCACATATTCTCATGCCCAGCAATGGCCGCAGCCTTGCAGAAAATTGACTTAGACCCAGAGCAGCAGCTTTACACACCCAAGATAGTGAATATTGCTGCTGCTGTGTTGGAGATGCATGGAGACATCTGAGACTCTTCTTTGGACACAACAACAACAACAACAATTCTGCTTATCTATACGCCACTATAGATATGGATTATTGGGTATGATATTTGAGAAAACTATAGACACGAGCTTTGATGATATTAAAAAACAAATCAGAGAATTTATTTTATTTGGGGAAAAAAATCGTGGACTTAATGGTCTTATTAAAAATTAAAAGGCAAGTTAGAGCCTTATGTTAAAATGTGAAAAAAAGTACAAATGTGAAATTGTAATGGGATAAGATAGATAAATTAAGAAAAAGACATCTCCTATCGTGAAACTAAAAGTTGCTGATGGCTTGCGTCATCTATCGGAATAAATATTAACTTATTTGTTGATTTTTAAATATTCCAGAATTTTCTAAATACCCATTCTTAAATAATCAAGAAAAGCTAACCCATCAGAAACTTTCAATTTAGAAGATAAAAAAGATGCCTTTTTTTAAAACTTATGTTGAAAAAAGTTGTTTAAAAATACTAATAGCAATAAAATATGACCCAATATTAGGTAAATTATGGAAACATTACGTATTGATGTACAACATGTCTGCCATTGTTTACCGAATGGACAATATGTACAAAGAGATTCTAATTGTTACATTGTTTGAAAGGGCCTTTGTATTCCAAGATGAATCTAATTGTTAGCAATATATAACAATGTGTACAATTAATGTTGATTATGTAAGTAATTCTATTAATTTCTTTATGATATTAATATGTTTAGAAGTTTAATTCATTATTATTATCTTATATTTATATTTCTCAAGATAATTATAACGGATTCTGGTTCAAATCACATTAATAGGTACCGCTCAGCAAGAGCAACCTAGTTCATGATAATTGAAACAGTGAATAATATGTGAAGGTTATTCACATATTAAACAAATTTTAACGCGGGATTTAATCCCGGTTCATGACTGTCGGGAATCGAGCGTGTTTCCCTCTCATCCACCGACTATTAAACTCCGACTATATAACGGATTATTCTTTAGACACACCAAATTTTATTATTTTATCATCTTTGTATTTCTATATTAAAAAAAGTAATTTTAAAATTTATACAATGTAACATTTACTTTATTTATCAGTGAATTATTTATATTTTATAACTTGTTGCTCTGTATGTATTTATTTCAACACACAAAACGCGATATCCCGGCTAGGGATAATTGCGTCGATTTACATTTTTTTTAAAACAGAAACAGTTATAAACAAGAAAGTAATAAAAAAAAGAGAGAAACAATAATATATATTAGGAACCTGAACCTTTCAGGTTAGAAAGAAAATCATAAATATATTTACAAAAATAGTTAAACCTATGATAATTCTCTCTGCTATTTACAAATTGATATAAATCTACAACATTATTTATTGTCTGTTGTCTAGCGGTAAAGAAGAGTGGGCATTCCAGCAGTAGGTGTCTTGAGTCCTAGAATTCGTTGCCACAATGACAGCTAGAGTCTTCAACCGCTCCAATTTTTGATAAAAATCCCTTAAAATTTCCATAGTTCGTTGTAAACTGGGTGTTATAAAAATTGGAACGGAAAAATGTTCGAATTACAAACGGGAAAAAGCTTTGGAATGTTTCATTTGTTTTGCTCTGTATGATGATTCGGAAATATCTAGAAGTTGCTTCTTTTCTTTTGTAAATTAATTATCTTTATTTATAGTTTTTTTTATCTGAAGACTTTTAAATAGAATATTTTATCTTTTCGATAAGTTATACTTGCTTAATTATTATTAATTTACAATATAGGGGGTCGCTGGCCAAGCAGCCTATATCGCCAATATAGATATTGTAGGTGATTGTAAGTAAAAGGCTTAATTATAACTACAACTCTGCAAATAACATCTCGATTTCCATAAGTTCAAGGGAAGAAGATCCATGATAAGAAATCCTATCTGCCATGATAGATGTGAGGATAAATTTAAAGAGTAAACACAAGATATATCGATTTTGTTCCACTCAGTTTCTCAACATTTATAAATGTATTCAAACCACGCTATGGACACTGTTACAATAAATTCTTATATTTTCCTTACGGTAGATGAAATACCTTTTTTTTATGTAGATAACCCAGTTTCTGTAGTTCAGCTCGTAGCTAACTACTCGGTTTTTGATATAAAACCTTTATATCTTATTTACATAAAAACAGAGAACTAATTGAGAAATATACTGGGTGAAAAATATGCAAATTTAGTAATCTGTCGATGTAAAAAGAAATGTGCTTCTTATGATAAATATCATCAAATATCCCAAACCTCTGGATGAAGTATGAAAGGATAAATTGTGAAGAGTAATGATAAACGGAAAAATAAAGTGTCCAGGGATGGGAATCGAACCCACAGTGTTCCGCTTACTGGGCAAATGCCATGTTCACTAGGCTACCCTGGGAGGGTTAATCACTGATGAGACAGGCCCTCCCATTAATTTTTTATTGCATTAAGGGCAGTAGATAGTTGTTTAATTTTTAAAAGAATCATAAGCGTCAAAAATAGGTTCAATTTCTCATAACAGCTGGTGCGGTAAAATGCATCATAATATAAATGTTCATTTAAAATACAATATAACGCGGCTGAAGGTTGTAAAACGAAAATTTCAATTATACCGCGAATGTTTCTTTTAAACAAAAATCGAAATTTATTTTAAAGAGAATAACGATTATTTCTAACTTTAAGGATGAAGTATGATAGGATGAATTGTGAAGAGTAATGACAAACGGAAAATTAAAAGTGTCCAGGGATGGGAATCGAACCCACAGTGTTCCGCTTACCGGACAGATGCCATGTCCACTAGGCTACCCTGGACATATTTCTCCGTTCGTAAATATTATATAAAGTAATTTAAAATACAATATAACGCGGCTGATGGTTGTAAAACGAAAATTGCAATTATACCGCGAATGTTTCTTTTAAACAAAAATCGAAATTTATTTTAAAGAGAAATAACGATTATTTCTAACTTTAAGGAGGAAGTATGATAGGATGAATTGTGAAGAGTAATGACAAACGGAAAAATAAAAGTGTACAGGGATGGGAATCGAACCCACAGTGTTCCGCTTACCGGGCAGATATCATAAATGTTCATTGTTCGATGAAATTTCTTGTATAATTCTATTGTCACGTGGAAAGTTAGGAAAGACAAACTTCAGAATGACACAGCAGTTTATTTTAGGCAAGAACTATTCAACATTTATAAAATACTAGAGCGGCAATGAGGCAAGTTTACAGAAGAGTAAAATATAAATAGAGAAATCGATTCACAAAGCAATAACGCGCCATCTATACATTGATTATTGAAATGAAATATCTTGCTACATAGGTTCTTTCCTATGGGAGCTGTGACTCATAGCTTGCAAATATTATTGCTACTGACATGGATCTGACCTGCTTCTGTCAAGAAGATGCCCTAGAAAAGTCTTGGAAGTTTGTCCTTAGTAGCTTGACGTCTTTTTTAGCGGCGTGAAGAACAGATTTGTCGTCTTATTGTCAATAGGGATATCTTCATCTTTGAGGTAAGTCTTTGCTTTGACACGGCGGTGATATCCTGGAGGCAGTAGCAGAAAAATATAGTTCATAGTACCCAAGGGCCTCAATGTCTCTTTGGTCATCTTGAGTTTTAGTTTTCCTTAATCTACCCAGCATCTCCACTAAACTGTCAGGTAAAAAATAAGGAAAGGCAAACATCAGGATGACACAGAAGTTTATTTAATGAAAGAACAAATTAACATTTTTTAATACCAGAGTGGCAATGAGACACGTTTACAGAATAACAAAATATAACTATCAAAATTGATTATCTAAACATAATATGAATATGAGTATTTCACTACAATATGTATGCACCTATACAAACCTCTATAGGCTTATGTCCGTTGTTTCCCTAAACACCGCTAAGCTGCCTTCCATAGTAATATTCAGGCTATACACACATAGAGAAACAATCCAATACAATAGTAGAGCCATCTGGAGATTAATTTGGCGATATCTCTGAGAAGGTTTACTACTTATGAGCAAAGCCCTCTCATTTAATAGCTTTAATTATTGTAGTAACTCCGCCCTTGCCGGTCCCAAGCCCGGATGAAAACGGAGGAGGGGGAGCAGTAACAAGCTCACTAAAAAACCTGGGTTCAGCTGGCCCGGCTGATAGTACCCTGTAAGGGCTCCTAATCCAAGGATACAGGATGAGCAGCGTTTGTACTCCATGTTAGGAGCGGCTGCACATGGCGTCTGTTCCTCATGTCAGAGGCAGCCATTTATTTTGGAGCTAAGTCGGCCTGCCACTGAGTAGTGCTCCCAGTCTTAATGACAAAGGCAGACGCATTCTACTTCACCCAGTGTGGAGATAAGAAAGAAGAAGAAGAGAAGAATTATTGCAGTAAGTTCTGTAGATATATCGATGGTTTACGGCATCATCAATGTTCATTTATATGATCAACAGATGCCTATTTTAAATCTCCAAAGAAAAAAGTTTCCAGAGACGAATGTATAGCCAGACACTAGGATTTCCTTACAGCCAGAGCAAGTTCAAATGTTATCATCCTTATCAGAATTTCTCTTCAATCAACAGATTGGGGTGTAAATAGGATAGTTGCATAGGTTGCTTCTGGAAAATCTTTTCTGGAGTAATTGAACTACGCAACGTTTTATAGAATAATTTTTAAACTCAATTTTTAAAAATAAACACGAAGTACTATCAAAACAACATTTTAGAACCTATATTTTTAAATGATATTCCCTCTATCTATGGAAAACAGAGCAACAAAGTCTGGTTTCACCATGATAACGCCACAAGTCATACCTCATCTTCAACCCAAGCTTATTTGGAAGATCTAAGGCAAAGAACAGGAATCAACACTATTCCAAAGAACAGAACCCCTGTAAATTCTCCTGATTTAGCCCCGATGGATTTTTGCATTTTTGGATGCCTTAAAAGAGCACTTGGAAAGAGACACCCTAGGACAATTGAAGGTCTCTGGAAAGTGGTAAAGGAAGAAAGGGATCTTTTGAGTATGACCATGATCAGAAAGTGTCTGCTATCGTGGAAATTCAGGTGCCGTTCTGTAAATGAACAAAAAGGCTTTCAAATAGAACATTTGAAAAATTTCAAATATGGGGTTAATTTTTAATATTTTATAATAAAACTTGTTTCCTATAAGTGTGAACACCCTCCCCCCCTGTATATTAACGTAATTATTCACAAAAAAAAAATTTCAATTACAAATTATACGGAAGGCAATTTGAGATATTTAATAATTTTCTATTATGTGTACTTTGCCGCAACAATGAGCTTCTTAGAAAATTTAGTAACTAAATTATGTAAATAAAACTAACAGGGTTACCAGCTAATTTATTAAATATATACAGATTTAGAGAGAAAGACGGTACGATGAATAATCTTTTGGTATTTTATCCATGTCAACAAACGATACAAGGTTATTAATTTAAAACTCAATTATGGAAGATATTTGTTACTCATAAACAATTTCAAAAGATTTTAATTGGTTTGACTACAAAGGTAATTGAATTTATTGTTTTTCCAATGTTTACGCAAGTATATATATATATATTATATAATCTAAAATACAAATATTTTATTATTTTTAAAACATATATTTTATTTTTTCATTCATTGACTATTATATATATTTGACCATAGATGCAAAACATACCACTTTAATTATTGTTGTTGTAAATATGTAAAGTGAACCCTACCATTTCTAATGAAAATCACGAATATAGAATTCATTTTCTAAATTTTATATTACTGTGATATAAATAATTTTATGTATATTTTTACTTCAAGAGATTCAAAATAAAAATCTGCTTGAAAGGTAAATAATTATCTTCACTTTTCCACGACTGCACCTCTTTTCAACAATCAAACACACAAAAAATTTCTAATCTATAACATATATATAATTCTATATAAACAGCACAAGTTAAATTACTGATAATCTTATTGTAATATTTAATATATACACTAATGGAAAAAACTTAAGGAAGTTGTACTTTTTAGCATGTATATCGGGATTCAGAAAATAACTCTGAAAGATATTACAGTGACCTTTATTGAAGACACACGAGATAACCAAGTGTGTACACACTCATGGACAAAACTTAGGGAGTTGTACTTTTTATCATGTATATCGAGATTCAGAATATAACTCTGAAAGATATTACATTGACCTTTATTGAAGACACACGAGATAACCAAGTGTGAACAAAATTGACTTTGTCTCCTTATAAAAACAGTTGAACGGTGATATCAAACTATAAAACTTCCTTAAGTTTTGCCCATGAGTGTATTTTAAGATGTGAATAATATATCAATTCATTAAAATTTTACACGTATAAATTTACTGGCAATGCGCTTCTTTTAAATATCATCAAATATTATCTCTACAGACTTGACTAACTCTACTGTAGAGATACTATTTGATGATATTCAAAAGAAGCGCATTTAATTAAATTTATATGTGTAAAATATTAACGATATATGGCAATTAAATTTAATTTACTAATATCAATTCATTATTCGAAAGAAAAAAGAATAGACTAAACTATAGAAAAACATAGAAAAGCAATCAGAATATGTTAAAAAATATTTAGCCCACCCATTTTTTTGATAAATTAAGAACAGTAACCACGTACGTGTTTCAGACTGTTGAGATTCCTTTCAAAATTGATAGGAGCATCAATATGTCTTAGTCCATTTCTCATCGGAGAGTCTATTATAAGATATGTGGTGATTAATTAGCAAAAATCCACATAATAATTTCTTGCAAAATCAAGTTTTTGTTTTATTGTAATCACTAAGGTTATTACCTTGTTATTGTTATTATACTCAGACAACAAAAAGAATGAATCCAATTAAATAGAAAAATATATATATAAATTAGATAATAAAAAAATTGCATATTTGCAACAAACAAATATGAATTTTTAAAAGCAAATAAAATTTACATAAAATAGAAATACAAAACAATAATTTTTACATGTTCCCTACAGATATAAAACTATTAAACACCTTTTTAGAGAACAATTTTTAATGCCTTGCCAAATGCTTTATTTTTATGTTTTTCTCCAAACGTAGACAAAATAATTTTGTTGAAACGTTGAGAAAATAAAACGTTAACAATCCGAAATGTCCATTTTATAAAGAAATATTAAACACAAACATTTATTTTACAAATAAAACAAAAAAAAATTACTGTCCTTACTGCGACGAAAAATAGTGGAAGGGATTGGTTCCTCAGTGATGAAATCTCAAAACGGTTTCATCAATTTAATCTACCAGACCGCTTTTAGATCTCTAATACTGTATTGGACGATTCTGCTTATATATGCTGCAACACTGAAATATGTAACCTTAGATATGGTATTGAATCAAACTATGAAGATACGCTTTCAGGGAACAGAGAATTCAAAACTATTATAGACAATACTGCCCTTACTGCAATGAAAAATTGAAAATTAAAATGAAATTTATCATAATTCAGGAAATAGTATATAAATACATATACATATCTGCAGATTCTACTATGTAAAGGATCGAAATGTTATCAGAATTCTGATTTTTAGAATGACGTGATAAAACCTTCCGTATCTAGTAGAATAAACAATGATAGCAGTTGGACAGCTTTACCAAACATCCTACTGTACAGCACTTATAACGGAGATTTTTCACAACGTAACATTTGTGTAAAATGGTAAAACTGTGTAGAATCGTGAAACTGAAAATTACTAATGCTATCGCCATCTATCGGAACAATTGTCAACTAATCACACACACAATGATTCGGGAGGCCTTCAATATTGTCAGAAGACCACCTGATCTCCAGGCATGGATTTTCGGGAATGACCTGGAGGACGAGAAAATGGCCATCCTTTCGTCGGCGAAGTCCCGTATATACCAGTATTTTGTACAGATTGGTCTTGGTGGCAGCGTCGAGGACCCCGTCATTGCCTGGCAGAGGACTCTAGTGTGTTGGGGAAGACTACCTGGCTTTTGTATATAATTTTATCTTTCAATATTTTAGCGATATGTTTTTGATTTTGTAATCATTGACTGAGATGTCAATAAATTATTTTTATTTGTAAAAAAAAAATGTCACACAATGATTTAAAAATTATATATATCTTATATAAAGAAAAGAGATTAGATTTCCTGCTTGAATTTATATCATGTTGAGGATTATGGTAATGCAGTCGTGGTTAACAATCTTGAAAGAATAATAATAATAATATTGAAGATCAGAGATTTCTTTATTTGAGCTGAGGAATATATAAAAGAACATAATTTGATAAAAGTAATGCCTGGCTTAAGGCGAGTAGAATAAGGAAAACAAAATATTATTTACATAATGTACAAAGATTTGAGCCGGCCATTGGGATAAAACAACAACGAGTTTTTATAGGGGAAGAGTGACCTCTGGCGGTCGATTTAGCAGAGTATTTGAATCTATGAAATTATAATTTGAAATAAAATGATATTTTTATATAACATATATATACTAGAACCATCCTTTCACCCCGCTAGCGGACACTTCTCTATAAAGGACAGTTTTCATTTCCAGAATTACCATTTTTACAATTTAGTAACACTCCGGTAAGAAGAATTCTCTCCCTAAAGGACACTTTGGCTCTGCATTTTGGTGTCTTTTACAGGGAGGTAGTTCTACTGTATTTAATATTAAGGAAAATACTTTTAAAAATCAACGATTTATTTGATATTTATTGCGATAAATTTCGCATGCCATCAATGCAGAGCCAACGTGTCTTTACATCCTCGGAGCAATGGCCACCCAGACCTTTCGGTCCATAAACCAGCATGCGAAAGCATACCCTTTGCTGCATTATCTAGGTCACCTAACCAAAAGGGAATGATGCATTCTCCATCCACCGAGCGGCCATTGTTTGGCCCCTCGCGCCCGCCATTATGGTCTGGCTTCATGGGGTCGACCAATCAACCCACAGGCGTCTCCGAGAGTTCATGTCAAGGTTGCTGACCGAGTCCTCCCGTTCGGACTTGATTTAACCCGTCCTAACGTGTCTTTACCGGAAGGTTCTACTGTATAATGTTAAGGAAAATATATTTTTTTAATCAACGAATATTTTATAGTTATTCCGATAAATTTCACAAGTCATCAGCAACATTGAGTTTCATGATAAAGAAAGATTCCTTATTTGCTACATAGCAAATTTATCTATCAATCACTCTTTTTTTCTATGAAAATATGCTTATATTGTTCGCGGATAGAAGTAAATAACTTATTATTCTGACGTTTGTCCTTTCTAATATTTTATATTAAAAATAAAGAAGGCATCTCCTGACCACGAGCACATGTGCTTTTTAGATGGCAATCTTTTTGGTCGCAGTGGTTACAACCTTCTCCACGCTGACGAGCGCCAACAGCGCGAAACGCGTTCGTGGATGGCTTTTCTTGATTTATCAAGAAATTGGGTTGGCCAAATATCACGGAGCAAGCTAAATAAACGTTTAGTTTATTTTTTGCTCCACTAGATGGCGCTCTGCCATCTAAAAAGCACATGTGCTCGTGGTCAGGAGATGCCTTCTTCATTTTTAATATCAACACCTGAACAATTATCATTTATTTTTTCTATTGTTTTTTCAATATTTTATATGTATGAAAATATTATTGAAGTAATTTTAGAATATATGCATACATGATTTCATTATATAATATATAATTCAACTATTAGGTATTAGAGCTCCATTATTTTTCCCGTTTATAGTTGATGAAGTCGCTACACATACCTCCGGAATATATTATATTTATAGGATATTTTATACCATCCACATATCTCATTTTATATGTCTGGAAAACATATGAGTTTAAAAACACCCTATTACGTCTAGTATCCAGAAAATAAACACTACACACATAGCATCCTACTACTTTTGGGTTATAGTAAGTGGAATAGTAAGACCCTTCGAGGATTTCATATTATACCCCTCGTGTATTTAGAATCCAGATAGTGTTAAACTGATTATCACACTACATTACCATTCCCTATAGAATTTTAAACTATGTGTAATTTTAGAATCAGGAGATAGTGTTAAAACAAGCTAGCATACTACTTTACTACTTGAGATCCAGAAAAACAGAAGAACTCCCTATATAATTTTATACTATACTAAGTGTATTTAGAATCCAGATAGTGTTAAAACTGATTATCACACTACATTACCATTCCCTATAGAATTTTATACTATGTGTAATTTTAAAATCAGGATAGTATTAAAACAAGATACATACTACTTTACCACTTGAGATCCAGAAAAACAGAAGAACTCTCTATTGAATTTTATACTATACTAAGTGTATCTAGAATCCAGATAGTGTCAAAACTGATTATCACACTACTTTACCATTCCCTATAGAATTTTATACTATGTGTATTTTTAGAATCAGGATAGTGTTAAAACAAGCTAGCATACTACTTTACCACTTGAGATCCAGAAAAACAGAAGAAATCTCTATTGAATTTTATACTATACTAAGTGTATCTAGAATCCAGATAGTGTTAAAACTGATTATCACACTACTTTACCACTCCATATAGAAATTTATACTATGTGTATTTTTAGAATCAGGATAGTTTTAAACCAAGCTAGCATACTACTTTACCACTTGAGATCCAGAAAAACAGAATAACTCTCTATTGAATTTTATACTATACTAAGTGTATTTAGAATCCATATTGTGTTAAAACTGATTATCACACTACTTTACCACTCCCTATAGAATTTTATACTATGTGTATTTTTAGAATCAGGATAGTGTTAAAACAGGCTAGCATACTACTTTACCACTTGAGATCCAGAAAAACAGAAGAACTCTCTATTGAATTTTATACTATACTAAGTGTATTTAGAATCATATTGTGTTGAAAGAATATTTTATCTGCGTTTATAGGAGATATTCAGCGAATAATAGGAATTTAATAAATAATCCCATACTATATGCCCGGGTTTCTAGACTACAAGGATTGTTAAAAATATACCAAAAACAATTATTTGTAACTAAACACAATTTTTGATATCCCAGATTATCATATTGAGCCCATACCATGTCTAGTATCCATTGGCGTTCTGAAGCACTAGATTATACTACGCCTGTGGGCCTAGAATGCAACCAGAAAACTAAAAATTCGTACTTTTATTAGTTAGTGATATGCAATAAGTGGTTAGGAAGAATGCATGAACTTTCTACTACCGCCGTTAATATAGATTCAGAATGAGTAATAAGAAACATTTGAAAACATCCTAGTATGTTCATATGGTAAAATACATCAAACATACTATAGCTGCATTTTTTTCATGGAAAGGATCAAGAAAATCGTGAAACAGTCGCTTGTGTGCCTCTATCAAAATTGATGACGATTCGAGGGAACATCATGCTAGACATATATCTTCATAGAGCGATCTTTCTACAATTTTGTACCATTTGAATATACGATTGTCTTCTAGAATGTCTTAATCCTCTCCGCGAAGATGACGCTCTTTCTATAGGGAAGATATCGTACAACCATCATATATTTAAGATACAGCGTTCGTTACGAATGCTCTACAGGACAATATGTTCTATAAAGAGCATAAGTAACCAGATCCCACAAATACTACAGGATAAATCCACCAACCTGCCGAAGAGACCAAAAGGACGGCGACCAGAAGGATCCCCATCACCGACATCTATCGGCCAGGATGTCCTAACCTCAGGGAGGAGAAAACCTGATAGGATCTGTCCCCAGCTTCCCGTTATCAAGGTCAACGTTGTTGTCGGCGGGAGAAGAGATAGCATTGGCTGAGGAGGGAACGCTATCTTGCACGGGCTCTTCCCCAACCAGACTTTGCCATTAAACCTTCTATCAAAGCGAATAATGGGCCTTTTAGGGCCGTGAGTGATCACCTAATCCTAGAATACCACACCATGGAATACTACACTTTCATAGAACGACGTTTAACAAGTTTTACCGCAAATGTTTCTTTTTACAAAACGAAAAATCGTAAAATTTATTATTTAAGAAACTTTGACCTTCTGTCAAAGCAAAGAATGAGCCTTTTAGGGCCCTGAGTGATACTCTAATCCTAGAATACCAAACTATGGATTACTACACTTTCATAGAACGACGTGTAACAAGTTTTACCGCAAATGTTTCTTTTTTACAAAACGAAAAATCGTAAAATTTATTATTTAAGAAACTTTGACCTTCTGTAAAAGCAAAGAATGAGCCTTTTAGGGCCGTGAGTGATCCTCTAATCCTAGAATACCAAACCATGGATTACTACACTTTCATGGAACGACGTTTAACAAGTTTTACTGCAAATGTTTATTTTTACAAATGAAAAATCGTAATTTTTATTATTTAAGGAGAAATAACGACATATCTTTATCTTTTTTATTCTTATCTTTAGGGATGAAGTAGGAAAGAATGATTTGTGAAGAGTAATGATGAACGGAAAATGTCGTTTCATGTCATTTTACAGAGCCGATATTAAGGGTCCTCTTCGCTCACCTAGATCCCAAATTCATATTAGTCACAATTCAGCATAAATTAAAAAAGGGAAGAAAAAGCTTGAATGCCTATATTGTCCCTGTTATTTTTTTCTTTTGATCAGGCCAAATTCCTTTTTTTGTGCAACCAGGGAAATGATGTTAACTGCACAAACCTTGCCTAACATCCTGATATCAAACCATGTTCCTAACTATTCATAGTTCAAAACATGCTGTCAAATCGTGTCCTTGGCGCGTTATATAAATTCTATTATCAATCTGTTTTATATAATTTTACACAAATAAATTTACTGGCAATGCGTTTCTTTTAAATATCATCAAATATTATCAAATAAATAAAATATAGATAATATTTGATGATATATATATTTAAAAGAAACGCATTGCCAGTAAATTTATCATACACACACACACACACACAAAGCCTTTATTAAGACGTTAGTCTTATACAGATTCTCCGTACAAGGTGCAATAACAGGAAAAGAGCAGCACAGGAAACCATTAGTTCCGCAACTATATACAATTATTAGTAATAAGGAAAAGTAAGATTTAATATGAAAGGTCGACGCCATCGCCCCAAGTCTTCAATTTCATAAGCGCGGAGCAGAAATAGGGACTAAGTTATTTATTTCGCCATAAATATAGCATCCAGACACAAAAAGAAGGTCTACTCCAGCACAGCCATCCATATCACCTGCTCCGCAAAAATTTAATTTATCAATCTGTTTACCTAATTCTTCGCCGCTCTAAACCTTACCTAATATTCTGATATCTTTGATCATTTGTTGATTGAAAGTTGATTTGGAAAAAATACATCAACCCATGATTTGTTTAATTCTCGACGTTTTATTGACTTGCTGTCACTTTCTCCAGGGGAATGATGGGGATCTGGTGAGGAGAGTGATAGAAGGTCACTGAAACATCAAGAATTGTAAAAATTAATGGTTGATGTAGAAACAACATTCTGATGTTAAACCCCGTAGACATAACTACTCATCGCACAAACCATGATTAACCTTTACAGCATAAATCCTTCATAATGCCCAAAATTTATATTCCTAATCAATTCTTTACTTCAGATTAGAAATAAATTTTAAAACCAAAATTTACCTTAGTTTATAACGCGAATTGTGATTAGTAATTTCTTTTTCTATGAAAAATAGACACTTCAGCCAGTTAGAGTTTTTTAATTTTCTCAACGTTTCGACAAAAAATCTTTTGTCTTCGTCAGGAGAAGTAAATAAAATAAAGCATTTTGCAAGGTGTTAAAAATTGTTCCGAGAGAAATTTTTAACACCTTGCCAAATGCTTTATTTTATTTACTTCTCCTGACGAAGACAAAAGATTTTTGTCGAAACGTTGAGAAAATTAAAAAACTCTAACTGGCCGAAGTATCTATTTTTTTATAGACATATGAATGCGCCGGTCAGGCAACCTCTATCTTCAAGATAGTAATTTCATATTATATGAAAGATTTAAATTACTCTGTGATTTCGATTTATATAAAAATACATTTGACCCTTGACTAAATGCAATCATTAGACTATTCCCACACGCTCTCTACTTAAAATAACCACAATATTATTGCAATTATACTGTTCAAAATGGATTTAATGGAATTCCTATTATTTTTTAACATAACAGAAGAGTTCTCTCAGGCATAGCAAAGAATAAAAGATAAAAAAACGGAAATTTCTAAATGAGATTTTAGCTCAGCTGAAACTACAAACATAATTAAGGAAAGGAAAAAAGACATGGCCGTCAAAACCAAGCCTGGCACCATAACTAATGATACGATAATGATCCGCAGTAACATGGATAATTAAAGGCTTTCCAAACAGAATGAATTTAAAAAAACGTTAAAAACTTGAATGTTACAATTATTAACGAGCGGTTTAAATACATTATTTGTTGGGATTATTATTTTAAATGGTTTTTACAGTCCGTCCTGTGCATATGTTAATTACGTTGGATTAGGTAAGGTTCATTAAACACCTTAGACTATTTATTGTTGGAAGATTTTGCTAAATTGCTTCTTTACTTTTTTTTTCAGTTTGTTATCTATGTGCATGTGTGTTTGAAAGAGTGGATGAGTCACGAGATGGAAGCGATTTGGTAAAAAGATTAGTTGGTAAGATTTTTCGCGTTTCACTTTCTAATTTTCTATTTCGTTAGGATTTCTCTTTGCTTAAGACCATTAATTTATAATGGGTAGTCAAAGATGGACTGAGTCCTCTACCAACATAGACTCTCTTAATGCAACTTCCCTTCATACATGAATTCTCTCGATTCTTCCATGAGTAAATCCAATCACGAATTCGATTCGAGCTAATGGACTTTAACTAATTACACTCATGGACAACACTTAATGAATTGGAATGTCTTTGTTATCGCTGGTCTTCTGTATTTTTGAAGGAGAGAGATAATTTTGTTCACACATGGTTATCTCGTGTGTCTTCAATAAAAGTCACTGTATATCAAATATCTTTCAGAGTTATTGTCTGAATGCGGATATACATACTAAAAGGTATAACCTCCCTTAAGTTTTGTTCATACCTCTGTATGTGTTATATATGTATAACTTTGTATCCATATGAAGGAAACTATAAAAGCATATATTATATAATTTTATTAATTAACCTTTTAAAACTTCTTTAGCTATAAATATATTCATATTATACAATTTCTAGCTTAAATGTTAATAGTAAAACTCCCTTATCAACTCCTATACAGATTTGTACATAGAAACACAAGGAATAATGGCTGTAATTCCAAATTTTTCTCGAATATTATGAAAACACTCGGCAAGGATCGCTACCTCGGGGTAAATGAAGCAGAAGATGGGGGAAGCTAGCATCCATCCGATCAACTAAAGGATGACGCAATAATCGCCACGTTGTCAATCGTTCGATGGAGAAGAAATGTCCTCAAGACGTCACCATCAGCATATAAGATTAGGACACTCGGCAAGGATCGCTACCCCGGGGTAAATGAAGCAGAATATAGAGGAAGCTAGCATCCATCCGATAAACTAAAGGATGACGCAATAGTCGCCACGTTGCCAATTGTTCGACGGAGAAGAAATGTCCTCAAGACGTTACCATCAACATATTAAGATTTCCTCCTAGAGAAGTCAGGTAGAGGCTGGAATACTGTAGGTTTGATTAGCGATAGCTGGGACTATCCCTTCCCGGGTACCACCCCATGTCAATGTTATCATGTTTATTTAGGCGTGATTTCCTTTTGTCTACAGGCTGTGCGCTTCCACTCCGTGACTGCAAGTTTGGACGAGAAGCTAGACCTGCGTTTGCTTCTCTCTCAACACATTTATAAAGATATATAGTACCTAAACCTATCTTCAACTTTTTTATTTGCTCTGACCTTTAGATAATCATTGCAGCCTTCTAATGGGAAAAGGTGTTCTGAAATTCTGACGTTTTGGCACTCATTTCAGACTTATCAGTAAAAAATGTGTTCTGGAATTTTGACGCTTCGATATAACTGCAGCCTTCTCAGGGGAAAACACACACACACTCACACACAAAAGCCTTTATTAGGGACTTGCCCCATACAGATTTTCTCAATTGGGTAAGGTAATAATCATCTTGTGTTATTTACATAGGTAGTGAAATAAAAATTGAACTGGCTTTACTCTTCATCTCAAAGTCATTCACTTGTTGACTGGAACTTACAAAATGATGATCTAAAACATTTATAATAAGCTATTGCATTAGATTTTTTTGCTGGTATTTTTGAAAGCAATACGTAGGATGAAATGTTGGTACATTTAATTTGTTGATATAAAGCCTTCATCTATGCATCAAGGGCTGTACAATTTAGCAGGTAATGGGGGAGTTCTTCAGTAATTTCCTTGTCACACAATGTACACATTAAGTTTTTGGTCTCAAACGTCAGAACGTGGTTTTTTTCTTCTCAGGAGAAAATGTATTATGAAATTCTGACGTTAAAATACTCATTGCAGCCTTCTTCGGGGAAATGTGTTATGAAATTATGACGTTCTGGAACTCACTGCAGCCTCCTAGGGTAAAATGTGTTCTGAAATTCGGACGTTAAAATACTCACTGCAGCCTTCTCAGGTGGAAAATGTGTTCTGAAATTCTGACGTTAAAATGCTCATTGCAGCCTTCTCAGGTAGAAAATGTTTTCTGAAATTCTGTCGTTAAAATACTCATTGCAGCCTTCTCAGGAGAAAATGTGTTCTGAAATTCTGACGTTAAAATACTCATTGCAGTCTTCTCAGGTAGAAAATGTATTCTGAAATTCCGACGTTAAAATACTCATTGCAGCCTTCTCAGGTAGAAAATGTGTTCTGAAATTCTGACGTTAAAATACTCATTGCAGCTTTCTCAGGTGGAAAAGGTGTTCTGAAATTCTGACGAAGAGAACAGCGAGTCACTGGAATGGTGGAACAATAAAAAAAAAGGTTGAACATTTTGTATATATAACACGGTATAGTCTCTCTGCAAGAAACTTCAATCCAGAAAATGACAAGAATGGAAATATTTTATCATTATCTAGAAAACCAGTTGTCTGGATAGCAGAGAAGAAAAGAAGAATATAGTTTTAACTAAAAGAGATGCCATGCATTTTAAATCTAAATGCTTTACATCCACATTCTACCAACTTCAGACTTCTTTTCCAAAAACAAAAGTTTTAGAGAGAACTCTTTACAGTTTTAGAATAATTTTTATGGTCTTTCCATCAAATTACATTCTTGATAGCAAGAAAGAATGTTTCAATTAGAAAGTTGGGGGAAAGAGAATTAAAATTGCTTCCGTAATTAAAACTAGACCGTGTAGCAGTTGAGGGAAACAGACAAAATGTTTCACGTGTATTACATACTACTATATCATATAAAGAGATAACTATGTAAATAAGTTTTATAAAGTTGCATATACTTTAATTACTTTCTTTACTTTTTTGTTGATTTTCAATGTTTTTTTACTCTTCTCCTCATAACTTAAAGTAATCTGCATATGAAAAAGGAGATAAGCAAAATACCTACAACCTATACCAATTATCGCTTTGCGTCGTTTCGTTTTGCGTTTTTTTCGAAGTTGCGTCGCTGCTTAATTTTTACTGATTTTCACTGTGCGTCGTTAGATTTTCGAAGTTGCGTTGTTTTGGATTCGAGTTTTTATTTTTTTTCCCTAAAATATGGCAACACCTTTATTTTTGATTGCGCTTTCACATATTTTCACTTTGCGTCGTGTTTTTTTGGAACGTAACCCCGACGCAAAGCGAGGTATGGGTGTATATACATTTAAGTGGTCAGGATGTGCATTTTCTGTTTTCAATATCAACACCCTAACCTTTATAAAAATATTTTTCTTAATATTTTCATATTAATAGCGTATTTAGGTAAAGTTGACCATAAATACCCATTTCTTGATTTCTTAGGAAGTCTCTTTGAATATATTTTTGGTCGTTGAGGTACAGCAATAATTTGTAATGTAATTAAAGTAAGAAAGAAGGATGAAACCGTAACCAAATTACCTTTACATATTAATTATTATACATTATAAAGGACTGCGGCGTGTGATTATAAAAAATACTTAAAATTATACCGCATAAGTTTCTTTTCTATGAAAAGTCAATATTTATTTTAAAGAGAAATATTTACTATTTCTAACTTTTTTGAATGAAGTATGAGAGGGTGAAAATATGAAGAGTAATGGCGAACGGGAAAAATAAAAGTGTCCAGGGGCGGGAATCGAACCCACAACCTTCTGCTGGACATGGCACCTGCCCGGTAAGCAGAAGGTTGTGGGTTCGATTCCCGCCCCTGGACACTTTTATTTTTCCCGTTCGCCATTACTCTTCATATTTTCACCGTCTCATACTTCATTCAAAAAGTTAGAAATAGTAAATATTTCTCTTTAAAATAAATATTGATTTTTCATAGAAAAGAAACTTATGCGGTATAATTTTAAGTATTGTTTATATTAATTATTATTAATAGCAAGTATACAAAACAAATCTTGGTATATGTTTATACATGAAAACAACAAAAAATAATTATTATATACAAGTTCCTTTTCAAACATGAGCTCATCTATAGCCATTGTTACTCTGTGTAATATTCCAACAGAATTAAACATTATTATTGAATCAGGGGGTCGGTGGAAGGCTGGTATAAACCGTTGGGTTTCGACCGCTACGACCCGGGTTCGATTCCCGCATTGGACACTTTTTTCTGATTAAAAAAAAATGCTCCAATGTCCCCCTATTCTTTCAAAAGTCCAACCCCACCAGCTAGTGCAAGTAACCAAACGGGGCTCTGGCATATTTATTTGTAAGTGCAAAGTCGAACTGCTTTTCACGTGTGTAGACATGTGGTGCACTTACAGTAAAAACAGTCGCCTTCTACCCACCATGATTATCATGGCCTGTACCACGTGTACTAGGGATAGGCAAAAAAAAAAACTTTTGAATCTATTTTAATGTGAGATGCGACCTTTATTTCCATATAGCCATATATCCTACCGGTAAAACTCCCATAAAAATATATTTAAATCATTCATCTCACCTTTTAGTATACATTTTCAACGTAAATATTAAAACAAAAAAAGTTTTGCTGAGAATTTTAAAATAAAGAAAAATCGATTTTTTATATTTTAAAAATAAAATAAAAGATCTGGATACATTTCTCTTTTCCCCCTTTTTTTTCTCGAGAAAAAATTTCTTCCCTAGAAAAAGATTTTTCAGCAATACCTTATTTAAATGTATTGAAAATATATTGAATTAAATATCTGCAGAAAGATAGAGAATTTTATTTTTTACCTTTTTCTATAAAAAAATGAAGAAATAGAAAAGTAAAACGGTGTGAAAGGAAATATATATATTTAACAAATATAAATTAGAAATATATAAGGATATTTTATAAAAGTGTGAGAGGTTGGTTTTCAAATGCAAAAATAAAAAGAGTTACAATTCCCTTTCACAATCAATGCATACACTATATTTATATAACAATAACAAAGCTTTATTAAGAATATTTGGTCTTATGCAGATTCTCCGAGTAGAATATGATATATACAGGAGTAACAGTAATAGTAACTAGATATAGAAGATTCTTCTTAGTAAGATATGTAGCGATTTAATAAAATGAAAGAAGACAAGTTTCTTTAATCATTTAACGACGCAAGCTTTCGGGCTAAAACCCTTCAACAGGCAAGCTAAAGCATAAATACGACACTATGAAAGTCCATAGTGTCGTATTTATGCTTTAGCTTGCCTGTTGAAGGGTTTTTACCCGAAAGCTTGCGTCGTCAAATGATTAAAGAAACTTGTCTTCTTTCATTTTATTAAATCGCTAGTAATAGTAACAATAATCAGCAATGTTATTTACAATGTATCAAATAGGGGGTAAGAAGAAAAAAATAGTTTGGTATGAACTTATAGCAAACGAGAACAAGCAGTTTATTCTCTCAAAGGACACAAGAATTAGTAGTAATATATTTATTAAATGTTCTAAAAACTACGTATTCATTTTATATATTTTTAAAGAAAATAAAGTCTCCAGGGTTAAGTTTCTTGTTCAAATTTTATTCTCTAGCTTTCGGACCTGTCAGTCCTTCCACAGGAGTATCACGAATTATTTATATTTGCGCGCTTAGTTTTCGCAAATGTAAATAATTAAATAAACCACAACAACAATTTTGCCAAATATTATATAAAAAGCCAACAACCTATATACCATGTTTTCGGGTTATGACCCTTATCAATACAGGGGTAATTATGTTTTCATAATATCCAACGAGAAGGAATGATTAAATCGGACAATTTTTTCAAAAGGTTGAACAAGAACTTGTTCTCCGAAGAAGTTTGGCGAGTTGCCATACGAAATATTGGAAAATAAAAATATATGATCCAAAATAAGCGTTTTTAAATAATATATATACAGTTAAACCTGTCTATAGCGCCCCCTCTTTGGACTCACCAAAATAGGGTGCTATAGAGAGGGGATGCTATAGACATGTCACTTTTAATGTAAAATGTTTACATTTTAATGTTTAAAATCGGGCGCTATAAAGAGGAAGGCGCTATTTAGAGAGGGCGCTATAGACAGGTTTAACTGTATATATATAGAATACAACACAAATTTGCGAAAGGCTGGTAGTCATGTACCAAAAGACGTACCTCTTTCTCTTTGAAAAACATTAAAACAATGTATTTTGGTTCAGCATCACTTTATGTACAGAGAGTTATGGTGTTGATGATAAATGTATCATAGATTTGGTAAATTCATATAAAAGCCAACAATCTGCATACCGTGGTTTCATGCTGTGACCTTCACCAGTACAAAAGTAGCTATCATTTCATTACATCATAAAGGAAGAGTTATGAAATGGCTTAAATATACCAAAAGATTATAAAATAAATAAAGCTTCCAGGTCTAAGTTTATCATTTTCATCTTTTTATTTTCAAGCTTTCGGACTTGTCAGTCCTTCAACAGGAGTATCACGATAAGAAACTTAACCCTGGAAGCTTTTTTATTTTATAATATTATAAATCAAGGAAGAACGTTTATTTATACCAAATGATTGTTAAGGATAGTAAAGTGAAATCTCAAAAACTAATATTGCGGCATTTTTTATGATATTACATTTGAGCGATTAATGAAAAGAAGATTAACTTAAATGCATTGTTTAATCACCTGCAAAACTTTTTAATCTTTTCCTTTTCAGGCTCCAATTCAAGAAAGAGATTTCCTGATTATTCAAAAATGTTTTTCTTTTACTCTAGTTACTTCCTTTGATTCCGCCTAGAAGTCCAACCCCTCCTCTACGTGGCGGGTGGGAGAAGCAGCACAAGTAAGGGACTGTCCTGTAGAACGAAGTACGGTGTCGTGAGCCCCGAGCCGCTACGGTAACCTTGAACAGGGAACTCTGAAATGTGGCTGACTAACGGAGCAATGGCACCCCCCTTTCCATGGAGCAACAAAATCAGGAATTGACGGTCCATTCTACTGGTCCAGGGTGCATGGACAGATCTGCTCCATGGACACCACCATCAATACTTCCTTTGATGAACCTTCTTGAAAATTTCGAAACGTTCAGTTATAGCATTTTTTAATAGTTTCATTGTTAATAATTCCGTAAGCGTTTATTTTTTTAATCAAAACTGTAGAATGGATGTAATTTGTTACTCTTCTCCACTCAGAATAAGAAATTTATCTTTAAGAAATTTTGCATATAAGTCGCCGAGAATATAGTTTGACATACCTACGCTCTTCAAAGCCTAAAGAATTGATCACAGATATGGAAAAAAATTGCATACGCGATTCAGAAAATAATTATATATTTCATTAAGGAATTTACATCATTATCATTATTATATACTAATAATAATCAAATTATTTGATTAATATATTTGTTAAACACTATTTGTTGGATAAACATTCACTTTAATAGAGAACCCGGGCGAAGCCGTGTCATTTAGCTACTTTTACATATATTTTAACATCGTTTACATTAAAATAAGAACAGTAAGCCTCCAGGGATCTCTCAAACTTTCGGGAAAGTAAGCCCTTCGACGGGAGAAAATATTTTACCTGCCGTAGAAGAGGTTACTTGTTCGAAAGCTTTAGAGATTTTTAAATAAAAAATATTTAAAAAAGAATATTTTCCCTGAAGGCTTAATGTCTTGTTTTAATATTGATTCATGGGATTGTTTTATCGAATTGTTTACATCAATTTTAATTTATTTGTTTATATTCGTAATTTAATTTAAAATATCAACGATCTGCGTGCTCTAAGCGTTTTGGATATGATATTCATAAATTAGCTACAATTAAACATTATAAGTTTTTCTAGAAAAGGGAAACAGAGCGCGTCTCGAAAAAACAAAGCATTAAAAAAGATTGAATCAAATAATTTCCCACTCAATTCTAGAATCAGAGTGAAGTCTCAGTACCTATACTGGATGTGACCATACCAGAAGACTTTCTTAAAAGACCAGACGACTTCACCATGTCTTATCAGACGAGTCCAAGAGGTCGTCTGACAGATAAACCCGCTGGCCACCCACACCACATCAGCCGATGATCAAAACAACACAGTACTTCCACGTACTTGTGCTGAGGAGGAGTAAATACATGTTTAATTATCTTTGATGTGTTCATGTTTAGTTTGGTGACAATTGACATTTAAAAATGGTATATTGACATCTTATCAATGGTCAAGAGAGACACAAATCAATAACGCGCCATCTATACATATAAAATGAAAGGATTTAAAAGCACGAATGTTTCTTTTATACATAATACAAACTTCTACTGTCCTTACTGCTGCGATGAAAATGCTTATATCCATAGTTTTCTTGAAAACAATTTCTGAGATTCCATCCTTCAGTGCTACGTATATAAGCAGAATCGTTCAATACAGTATTAGAGCTCTGAGAAGCGGTCTGGTAGATTAAATTGGCGAAACCGCTGGGAGGGTTCACCACTAATGAGCCAAGCCCTCCCAATATATTTTTTCATCGCAGTAAGGATAGTGGAAGTTTGTATTATGTATAAAAGAAACATTCGCGCTTTTAAATCCTTTCATTTTATATGGCCAAGAGAGAGTTTACAGAGTTTAAATAGTAGAGAAAATATATAAACCAGACAAGGCCTTCTCCGTTTAGTTTAGTGAGAACATCTTTGCAAGGAAAACACATTCATTTACCATACATATATAGCGCAAAGAGGTTGGAAATAGATTTAATGTTTAAATATTCGAATTATAAAATCTCTGGTGTTTTTATTTTTACATATTTTACATAGCTACATATCAGTATATTACCTTTTTCTGTCGGTTCCTCTTCCAGTTCATAGATACATGTGACTTGGTAAAGTTGGAATTCCAAGTTTTTACAGAATTAGATGATTAAATACCTGGTAAGTTTAATTTTGTAATAGGTGTTCGTACTTCTGGCTGAGCTGCGTTCTGGGATGAGCTTTCAAATTCCATATAGTAAGACAGACCTATATATACCTATGTTAATACTAAGCAATAACGTGCCATCTTTACATATAAAACGAAAGGATTTAAAAGCACGAATGTTTCTTTTATACACAATACAAACTTCTACTGTCCTTACTGCAATGAAAAAATATATTGGGAGGGCTTGGCTCATCATGGATGATTAAATTGGCGAAACCGCTGAGAGGATGTTCACCACTGATGAACCAAGCCCTCCCAATATATATTTTTCATCGCAGTAAGGACAGTAGAAGTTTGTATTATGTATAAAAGAAACATTCGTGCTTTTAAATCCTTTCATTTTATATCTCTATGTATAATATATATCCTATAATTTTGTATAAACTCTCTCTGAAAACTTTCATCTAGATATTTAATAGAATTGTAATTTTTACTTTCCGAAGAATTATTCCGTAGTATTCTTTGAAACAGATATGAAACGATTTTTGTAATTAATAAGATTTAATATGAAGAATAAACAAAAGTTAACGAGTTTCTTTTATTACAGTTGTAAATTCGGCAAGCTTTCGGACTTTTACGTCCTTCGACAGGCAACTTTTCAAGAAACTGAAAGATAATGTTTATATACAGGTAAATATTTACATAATAAGAACTTTTCTAAGCGAATTTTTGATTTTTATACAAAATTTATTTCCTCTTTATCTATGTAAACAAATTTTGTTCTAAGATTTAATATCTAAGCATACCAGAAACCTTAAGAATCCTGAAATTAGTTCTGGAATACGATGTTTAGGAGCTCAGCCCCCATATTTAATAAAATGTAGATATAGTTTCGCTGTTACTCTATGTGAAAGAAAGAGAGAGAGATAAGAAAGAATAATTCTCAATATTATAAATTAAACCTTATATAAGTGTATTAAAAAAGATTTAGCTATATCAACCGAATTTGATTTTTTTACTTCCCAATGTTTTGGTGATTCCATCTCAGGGGATTTCTAACTTCTACCTTTTTATTGCTTTGCTAATGGATGGATGACATTAAAATGGCCGGTGAAGCAGACTCGATGCTGATTGGTCCACTCAACAACGTAGGCGTCACTATAGAATAGGAAGTTTTGGCTTTGTTCCAGTTAGCCTCGTATACGTTTATAAATTTTCTACAAACTCTCTGTAAATACAAAACACATAAAGATTTATTAAGACACTTGGTCTTACACAGATTCACCACAGAAAGGAAGCATAGATGGAGCTCCTATACTCTGTAAATACCTAAATTAATTTATATTTTTCCAATGTGTAAAAACTAATTAAGGCATTCAATAATGGTCAAAACTTGAGGAATTTGTACCTTTTAGCATGTATATGGGGATTGAGACAATAACTTTGAAGGGTATTTGATGCACAGTGAGCTTTATTGAAGATACGAGATAACCAAATATGAACAAAATTGCCTCTGTCTCCTTAAAAAACAGACAACCATCGACATCAACGTCTTTCCACTTCCTTAAGTTTTGTCTATGATTGTATTTAGTTTACGTTGCTGAGCTTGTTGTTTTTACTGAGAAGGAAAATAAGAAAAAACTTTTACCACTAATAATACAATACCTAAGAGGGTTGAAAAAGAGTCGCAGAAAAATTGTGAATTAAAAAAAATCAAGAGCGGTCGAAATAGCTAAATATTTCGAAAACAAAATCCCACAACTACCAAACGAATTTTTAGAAATATTCTTTTTTATTTATATAAGAAAATATAGATACACATCGATCATTTGGAAAAGTAAAATCCTCTGCAATACATATATAAATAATAGACAGAATGGCTTTCGAGAATGATGAGTTTCTTGTTTTATTTTATATTTATATCAAAGCTTTCGGGAATCACAAACTCTTCTAGAGGAGTATATGATAAAATAAATCTTAACAAGCCAACCATTCTTAAATTCCTTTTTCACGAGGTTCATTTCTCATGAGGAAGGAGGCAGCGAGTCACCCGAATATCGAGAAATGAATAAAGATAAAAAGGATTGACATATATATAGTACTCGCCTTAAGCCAGGCAGTACTTTACCCAAATTATGTTTATCCTAAAGCTCAATTAAAGAGCAATCTCTTATCAAAACTATTTTTGTAATTATACTTTCAAGATTTTAGCCACGACTGCATTACCATAATCCTCAACATGATCTAAAATTCAAGCAGAAAATCAAATATCTTTTCTTTATATAACATATATATAGTGTTACATCATGATTAATGGCGTATTTCTTATATTAGTTTTAATATATTTGAAATTTAAATTATATATTTATTTATTTTTATATAAAATATTCTATGATATTTATTTAAAACAGATTATTAATTTATCATTATTTGTATTTAGGTACACTGTGACTTCACTGCTCTCTTTGATGTGAGAAAATAAATAAAGGATTCTGGTGGCTACTTAAAGAAGACTTATCTCGTTATTCCCTTTTATAAATTTGTAGGATGGTTGAAACACGCTCTGGTAAGATGCAAGACCCAGCACAGGAGAGAATCCAAGCTGAAGAGTCTGCCAAGCCGCAACCTGGTGTAACAATTGGTAGAGATGCTAGTTCCGACCCAGTTGTCCTGAATCCCAACATCGACATCCCCAAGTATGATGGAACGGAAGACCCTCGCCCATGGATTGAATCTCTTGAAGAAATTGGCTTCTTGTACCATTGGGCAGACTACATTATCTCTCGTTATGCCGCCATGAACATGACGGGAAGCGCTAAAACCTGGTTGAATTTACACAAAGCTAGTTTCACGAGCTGGGAAAATATTAAAATCCGCCTCATTCAGGATTTTTCTTTGGACGCGAATAAAGAAGAACTTAGAATGAAGCTCAACAGAATGCAACACTGGAATGAACCAGCAATCAGGTTCGCGGAAGACATTCTAGTGTTGTGCAACAAGGTTGACCCCGCAATGGAAGAAGAAACAAAAATTGAACATGTTATTGGAGGACTGAAAAAAGAGTACTCATTCGCGCTCTACCTGAACCCTCCTAAAACGACCGATGACCTTCTTGTCGTGTGCAAGAAAATGGATTCTTTTGAAAAGAAGTATCGGGAACGTGTGGAGAAATCCAGAAACCTATATAACGGTCCACGCTATTCTAGACCCCAACAACAATCGAGGTACGTGCCGCCGACTGCCGCACGAAACTACCAGACCACTTCCAGGCCCCAAGCCCCTGTTTCCAATAATTACAAGAACGACTCCCATCCTACCCCCAGACAGTATCGAAACAACTTTCCCCAGCCCTCTACCCCTAGACGTCCTTATAATCCTAACTTTGTGCCGAAACCAAACCTTCAGAGAAACACTTACAATAAAAGCCAAGAAGTGAGCAAAAATAGGACGGAAGATGGAAGACCAATCTGCTTTAAATGTAACAAGCCAGGGCACGTGGCCCGTTATTGTAGGGTCAAGTTTATAAGAATCCTAGAAGAGGATCCAGCAGATACCCAAGAGAAGGTCGAAGAAAAATGCCAAATGAATGAAATATCAGAGAAATCAGGACCTCGGCTTTATGCTGATGTATGTCATAGCACACAGACAAATATTCCTACCCGGAATAGATATTCCGTGTTGGAAGATTTAAACTAAGCGTCGCGCCTGAATCTGTCAATCAAAGCAAGTCGACCATAAACGGAATCAAGAAGTTGGACCCTAAATACAAATTAAAAATTAATGTGGACAAGATAGGGACTTTTGAAGCTTTGGTTGATACAGGTGCTGACCTCTCAGTGGTCGACCTCAGAACGGCCCTCGATACAGGCCATGGTATAAGTAAACTCGCAAAAATTTGTGCAGGACCCGATGGAAAAAAATTGGACATGGTAGGAAGTATATTTTTAAATATAAAAATTGATGACGAAACATTATCACACAACTTTGTGATATTGAAAACGCATTTACGGACATTAATTCTTGGGAGAGATTTCCTTAAGAAAATGAACGCAAAAATAGATTGTAAGCAAGAAACTATAAAATATGATTTGACGAATAATCATGACGAAATCAATTTTGAAATGTTGAAAATAAAGAGTGCCAAGGATTTCATTGTACCGGAATGTTCCATGAAATTGATCAAGGCATTGGTAGAAACAGAGGATGGAGAATATATTATCGAGGAGAGCAGCAAAATGTTTCAAACAAATGGACTTCGTCTAGCAAGAAGCTTGATCAATGTTATAAATAGGGAAACACACATCTGGATAACTAATCCGTATCCTCGACCGTTAAAAATAATGAAAAACCAAACATTGGCTTTTGGAAGTAGTCCAGCGAAAATAAATGTGAGTCGAGAAAGAGAGGTAGAAAAGAACGAAGAACCTAGATTCCAAATAAACGAAAATCTTTCACCAAAGGAACAGAAGGAGTTAAAACAAGTTTTAGAAAGGTATGGAGATCTTTTTTCATCGAGATTAGGGAGAACCAATTTGGCAAAACATCGGATAGACACAGAAGACGCGAAGCCAATTAAACACAAGCCTTACCGGGTAAGTGCTAAAGAACGAGATATTATAAAAGAACAAATTGACGAGATGCTTACAGAAGGCATAATTAGGCCATCTTCTAGCCCCTGGTCTTTTCCAGTAATATTGGTCAAGAAGCGAGATGGTAAATACAGATTTTGTGTGGACTACAGAAAACTGAATAATGTGACAGTAAAAGATGTCTATCCGATCCCTAGAATAGACGAAGTTATGGATACTCTCCAAGGATCTACACACTTCTCAGCAATAGACCTCAGATCTGGATATTGGCAAGTTGAAGTCGAAGAAAGAGACAAAGAGAAAACAGCTTTCACTACAGCGCATGGATTATTTGAATTCAACGTGATGCCTTTTGGACTTTGTAACGCGCCTGCTACCTTTGAGAGAAATATGGAGAATATGCTTGGAAATCTGAGATGGCAAATTTGTTTGTGTTATCTGGATGATGTTATCATATATAGCCCGGATTTTCCAACGCACCTCAAAAGACTTGAAGCTGTTTTTAGATGTTTTCGTGAATCTAATTTAAGGTTAAACGACAAAAAATGCCGATTTGCTTTCGAAGAATTGGAGATTCTCGGCTATATAACGAGCAAACATGGTATAAAACCCGCGGAACATAACATCAAAGCTGTCAGAAATTTTCCTCGACCCAAAAAGGTCAAAGAAGTACAATCCTTTTTGGGAATGTGTTCATATTATAGAAAATTTATCAAAGACTTTTCAAAAATTGCTGACCCTTTGACCAACCTTATAAAAAAAAGTGTATCATTTACCTGGACAGAAAGACAAGAGGAAGCGTTTCAAACCCTAAAAACAGCACTATTAAGTCCACCAATTTTAGGTCACTTCAATCCAAATGCACCTACTTATGTTCATACTGATGCGTCCAACATCGGCATAGGTGCAACACTTGTCCAAGACATCGGTGGTGAAGAGAAGGTGATCTCATATTTGAGTCGTACCCTAAGTAAAGCGGAGCAAAATTATTCAACCACTGAAAAAGAATGTCTGGCCGTTGTCTGGTCAATGTCAAAATTACGACCCTACCTTTATGGAAGACACTTTAAAATAGTAACAGACCATCACGCCTTATGCTGGCTCAAAAACTTGAAGGATCCAACAGGTCGATTGGCAAGATGGGCATTGAAAATTCAAGAATATGACTTCGATATAATACATAAATCGGGAAAGAAGCATCTGGACGCCGATGGCTTATCTAGGGGGCCCTTACCAGAAACTGATTGGGATGAGGATTTTGAAAGGCTATTTTTAAATCAAATAACAGACGAAGAGGATAAATTTATCGAAAGTGTTAAGAAAAATCTTAATGGAAGCAGGCGATCAATTGCGCAAAACTTTAAAGAAGAAGATGGATGCCTCTTTAAGAAAAACCCGAACCCTGAAGGCAGGGCGTGGTTGCTTGTGGTTCCAGAGAATAAAAAGAGAGAAATTATGAAAGAATATCACAATCATATGTCGAATGGCCATCTGGGCGTCGCCAGAACCATGTACCGAATAAAGAGTAAATACTTTTGGCCATCCATGCTAAAGGATGTCTCAGAATTCGTTAGGACGTGTCACCTTTGCCAAAGTAGGAAAGGCTCAAACCAATTACCTTCTGGACTACTACAGCCCATCCCCCCAGCCAACTTTCCTTTCGAAAGAATTGGAATTGACTTTGTTGGTCCACTACCATCTACGAAAAACAGGAAAAAATGGATAATCGTGCTGTCGGACTACTACACTAGATATGCAGAAACAAGAGCAGTCTCGGAAGCAACAGTGAAAGAAGTTTCTAAATTTCTAGTAGAGGATATTTTTCTTCGGCACGGAGCCCCACAATATCTTATTAGTGACAGAGGCTCTCAATTTACCAGTAATTTAATGAAAGAGGTGATGAAAACGTGCAAGATTAAACATTGCTTCACAACGAGCTATCATCCCCAGACTAATGGATTGACAGAGCGGTTAAATAGAACATTGATCAATATGCTCAGTATGTATGTGAACACTGATCAGAAAAATTGGGACGAAATACTCCCATTCATCACTCACGCTTACAATACTACAATTCAGGAAACCACAGGATATTCTCCCTTTTTCCTGATGTTTGGAAGAGAACCCACGTCTCTTTTGGACGACAGGAATATCTCGGTGGACATTGACAAAGATGATTATGATGAATACATAAAACATCACTTAGACAAAATAAACAGAACAAGAAAATTAGTTATTAACAACACAATAAAGACTCAAGAAAGAATGAAAAAGAACTATGACAAGAAACACATGGAAAGAAGCTACGAACCAGGAGAATTAGTAGCAGTTTGGACACCAATTAGGAAAATAGGAAAGTGTGAGAAACTACTGAGAAAATATTTTGGCCCATATAGAATATTAAAGAAGCTGTCCAACGTAAATTACTTAATTGAACCAAAAGATAATCCTGGCCAAGACCCATTGATTGTCCATGTCTCAAGAATCAAACCCTATTTTGAAAGAATTGATGAGGTCAATCACGAGGACGTGACGACCTCTGGAGAGGGGGAAGTGTTACATCATGATTAATGGCGTATTTCTTATATTAGTTTTAATATATTTGAAATTTAAATTATATATTTATTTATTTTTATATAAAATATTCTATGATATTTATTTAAAACAGATTATTAATTTATCATTATTTGTATTTAGGTACACTGTGACTTCACTGCTCTCTTTGATGTGAGAAAATAAATAAAGGATTCTGGTGGCTACTTAAAGAAGACTTATCTCGTTATTCCCTTTTATAAATTTGTAGGATGGTTGAAACACGCTCTGGTAAGATGCAAGACCCAGCACAGGAGAGAATCCAAGCTGAAGAGTCTGCCAAGCCGCAACCTGGTGTAACAATATATGAAAAAACAATAGAAAAAAATAAAAGATAAGTGGGTCAGGTGTTGATATTAAAAATAAAGAAGGCATCTCCTGACCACGAGCACATGTGCTCGTGGTCAGGAGATGCCTTCTTTATTTTTAATATATATATGTCATAATATATGCTCTTCCAGGATTAACAAAACAAACCAACAGCCAACGAGAGAGAAATGGGCCGCTAAAGCGAGACACTTTAGACAACTAACTAACGACCATTTTTTGGCCACATTCCTGAGGGGGGCGTCACCACCTGGCGACTATCCTGGTTAGACCCCCCGGTTGTGTACACAGGGAAAACAGTCGTTCAGCAGATAACGTCTCGCTCGCTCTCTCGGCTGGCTGCCTGGATGATTGCTCTAACAACTCGTCGTGTGATTATTTCTCTCCTCACCACATTTACCACTAAATTGTTACATCGAAAGTCGACAGGATAAGACCTGACCGGGAAACAAATCCCTCATATACCAGAGTATGAAGAAAACAAGAAACAATACCACGATGATCGAACAAACCCACAACCATGTTCCACAAGAACCAACGACCGACTCTACTGTAGCCGCTTCCCTTCGAACTCTCACCCTCTGTCTCGACCAACTTTTAAACCGTGAGTCTGAAGAAACAATCACCTACGACGGAGATGAACCTGCCGCACACTTCTTCTCACAACTTGAGTCTCAGCCGAACTTCCACAACTTAGAGCCAGCACGCCAAGCTCGAAAAGCTCTATCATCACTCAGAGGCGAACCTCGCAAAATTGCACAAGACTTAGCGCTACTCAATAAGACTTATGAAGAGGTCAAAGAGTCACTCTGCGCCTTCTATCTCCGACGCCCTAGCTTCACCCTTCAAGAGTTCTATGAACTTAAATGCACGTCGATGGCCGAGATCGAGGCCTACTACAAGAACAAGGTCCGAATAGGATTGGCGATCAACCTCCCTAAGAGTGCCATCGTGCAAGCACTATCCAACGGTGTGCCACGTAACTATGGCAACCTTTTAAAGATGGCACAACCCTCGGGACCAGAAGAATGGTTGTGCTTAGCCCAACAGCTGACCTACGAAGGGGATAATACCAGCACTAAATCTGCCCAACGACGATCACCGCGCCAGAGTCCACCACCGTGGACAAGACCCCACCATATCCTTGCCGTTACTGTGGCGGACAACACTGGCACGCACAGTGTCAGCAGCGAGGGCCCTACCAGCGGACTTTTCGGACCTTTACACCTGCGGTCCACAGCGTCGAGCAACCCCAAAGATCGACTGGGCCTGCAGGTGTCTACGAGACCGCAGCAACGACGAGCTCGGGAGAAACCAAGTAATGCCAGCTTCGGCAGCAGAACTCCTCCGAAACTCAATGAACCTACCTGCACCCTAAACCAGCATACGCCTGTAAGTGCAATTATTTTAACCCCTATCATTCATTCTTTAAAGATGCCATTCCTAATTGACTCTGGAGCCAATGTTTCCATAATTAGCTTAAACCAATTTGAATATATTAAAAATGTTAATAGTTTCATTTGTTCCACCCCTATTAACAATGATGTTATTATCCGTACTATATCTAGTCATGCCAAACCAATCGGATTAGTTACCTTACCAATACAATTTAATAATTTTAATTTTAATGAAACATTTTATATTTTGAACTCACCCCTTGAACATGGTATCCTATCTATTCATGTTATGCAATTCTTAAGATTAACAATAGATTTTCATAATCAATTGATACTTCAAAATAGTGTTCCAGTACCTAAACATTTGTACCATTTTGTATGTGACCTTCCCACTTGTAAGCACGGCTCGCGAATAATAACTTCTAACCCTAAACGACCCATAATTCACTCGGTTAACTTAGGCGTTGACGATTTTCAACCTCCACGTGAGCCTTACTTACAAACAACCCTTAGTAATATTTATCAACCTTCCCCTGAATGCCCCTCTCACCCTTACAACCTTAATAGCATTCCTACCAGCCCATGCGCCTCTAGAGAATTAATGATTAAAGAATTTATCGAACAACGCCCAGAACTGACTATCCCTTATCAGCAATTATTGTATTCTTTTAAAGATATTTTCCCTATCAATAAATTCAATGTATTACCACTCAACATAACCCCTGTAAAACTCAAAATTATTTCTGATAAGGTTATTTCCCTCCGACCATACCGAACTCCCTATGCCTACCAGAAGGAAATTCAGGACCAGATATCTCAACTTCTAAAACATGACATAATCACCCCCTCCTCTAGCCCATATTCCTCTCCTGTGACACTCGTTCGCAAACGCGATAACACCATGCGTCTCTGCATTGACTTCCGTCGCGTGAACGAACTAGTACCCTCGGATTTGCATCCTTTGCCATTGATAGAAACGGTACTGGATAACCTGTCGAAAGCCAGAGTATTTAGCACCGTTGACATAAGCAATGCATACTATCAAATCCCCATCGCGGAGGAGAGTCAACCACTACTCTCTTTCGTGACTCAACAAGGGCAATATAATTTCAAACGCTTACCCTTTGGGTTCAAATCAGCACCCCAAATTTTCGAACGTGTGATTAACCAGTTGATCCACAAACACTACCTCTCTTTCATAGCCCATTATTATGACGACTTCGTTATTTTTTCTGACTCCTCAGAACAACACCTTACGCAACTTCGACTTTTCTTTAAATTCTGTTTAGAGGAAAATCTCCAACTTAACCTTAAAAAATGTAATTTTTATCAAAATGAAATAGATTTTCTCGGCTACCACATCACCGCAGGGACTTACACACCTAATATTAAAAATACCGAAATCATCAACGCTATTAGAACTCCTATCAACGTTATAACCCTACAATCATTTTTAGGAGCCGTCAACGTATATCATAAATTCATCCCAGAATATGCTAGACTTCGCCACCCCTTAAATCAATTACTAAAAAAGAACGCCAAATGGCTTTGGAGCCCGAATTGTCAACAAGCCTTTGATAAATTGAAGCAACACCTCGCAACACAACCTGTGTTACATCTATTTCAAGAAGGGCTCCCATGCCAGGTCTATTGCGACGCTTCCACGCAGGGCATCGCAGATGTACTCAAACAAGTACATCCTGACGGTAACATCTACCCTGTACAATATTACAGTCGCGCGTTGAGTTCCTATGAGCGTAATTACACTATATCTGAACTGGAGTGCTTAGCCATTGTAGAGTGCGTTGACAAATTCCGAGTGTACCTCCTAGGTACAAGGTTTGTCATCTACTCGGATCATCACGCCTTACAATGGCTAAAGACCATAAAAGACCCCACCAGACGCCTCTTTCGTTGAAGCCTTCGACTCTCAGCTTACTGAGGTCAAATACCTCAAGGGCTCGCGTCAGTACGAGGCGGACCTACTCTCCCGTAACCCTTTCTGCGGATTCCTATCCACAGGTCAAATGAAAGATCATCAGGGCGAATTACGGAGGGACACAAGGTATATCCTCAATGACAAGGACCTTATGACCATCATACGACGGGATGTCACTAAAATAATTGTTCCACCATCACTCCGTGGCACCCTACTACAACGAGCCCATCGCGATTTCAATCACCCCGGCATTTCGCAGATGACCAGACTGATCGCAGCCCAATACTATTGGGACGGCATGACAAATGACATCAGGACACATGTAAGAACCTGTTCAGTATGCCAATTGGTCAAACCACAAAAAGGACCTATCTACGGAGAATTGGGACAACTCCCCCCAGCGGTCCTGCCATACGAACTAGTGTCACTAGATACTATTTCTGGATTCGCGAAATATGGGAATTCTCAGACCTTCTTACATGTCGTAGTGGACCATGCCACACGGTACGCGTGGGCATTTCCATCGCGGTCCACCAGCATTCTCACCTATACCCAAGTGATTAAAAAGGTGATGCAGTTTGGTTCGCCTAAACGACTTTTGACGGATAGAGCTCCTGCCTTCACCTCTCCGAAATTTCGTAGATTTTTGATTAGACATAACATTGGCCAACTTCTCACGACAAGCAACAACCCTCAGGCCAACGGATTAAGTGAACGACTAAACGCCACGATTACTGGCAAACTTAAACTGTTGCGCCTCCAACAACCTAAGACGGCCTGGACCAAACTACTACCTCAGGTCCTTCAGGCTTATAACCATACCCCACATTCGGTGACCGGGTTTCCACCATCATACCTTTTGTTAGGTAGTTTCCCGCTACAACTATCCGAGCATGTACAAAACTACCCAAAAATCGACGACGCCAGTCAAAGGACACACGAACGACACTTACGCGACAAAGCGAGATTCGACCAAACACATAGAGCTTCCGATTTTGAAGTAGGCGATCTCGTTTTGGCAAAAACATACCACCATCCAGACACTGGTAAACTGGCACCTTTCTTCTCAGGACCTTATGAAATACTGGAGATAATTTCCCCTCAAATCGTACGGATCAACCGCTCCAACCGACCTCTAAGTCGTGAGACAGATACAATTCATGTCAACAAATTAAAACACTATACGGAAAACGAACAATTTATTTCACCGCCCGTAAATGATCGAGACCAACCCAAAAATACCTTCAATTTCCCATATAAACACTTCAATCACACTCTAATCCATACTAAAACGGCTATTAACTCACTAAAGCAACATGACTACACTTACAATCAAGATGATCAAAGATATTTGAACCACTTATCCCCTGAAATCTTTACCGATTACTAACCTGACAACAAGACTTTACGAACCCAGTAGTATCTAAATAATTAAGGTAGAGTGGCCCAAAGCAAGTTTCCCCTCGTTCTGTCCGCCTATATTCTACCTTTGCATCTAGAACTATTTTATCTTCGAAAATTAAATATAAGTCCATTCGACTTCCTCACCTACACACGGGACTTTTCCCCTCGGACTCGCTACACAAGTAACTACATAGATAAGTTAGATTGGCCCAGGGCAAGTCTCCCCTCGCTCTGTTCGCCGAGGTTCTAACATTGTATGTAGTTTTATATTTACCTCAGTCCTGAGCTCACACAATTGTCAACCTCAACCTCATTTCTCGTACTCTACACTTATAGCACAGAAAGCCCATGACAAGTTTCCCCTTGCCATGTCCGCCTGAAAAATATCTTAAAGTGTAGAGTTCCCCAGTCTTAATGATCTTCAGAATTTCACCATATGTATGTGACTCTTCTTCTCGTTGTTCACACTCCTCCATATCACTTCCCTTATAGTACATTAGATTTTGTTGTATATAGCCTTTTATAACCTTGATATTTTCAAAGATTTCCTTAAATGTCAAACTCCCCGGTGTTGTAAAACTGCTTGTAAATAATATTTACTTGTGTACTATACAATATTTTATTTACATAAAACTATGTCACCATTACCTTAACTAATTTTAACTGTAAAATTATTTTCTCTATTCCTGGCTTCACCAGCTTTAAATATACTTAAACTATGTTCAGCCTTCTTCAACGGGGGCCATATGTCATAATATATGCTCTTCCAGGATTAATAAAACAAATCAACAGCCAACGAGAGAGAAATGGGCCGCTAAAGCGAGACACTTTAGACAACTAACTAACGACCATTTTTTGGCCACATTCCTGAGGGGGGCGTCACCACCTGGCGACTATCCTGGTTAGACCCCCCGGTTGTGTACACAGGGAAAACAGTCGTTCAGCAGATAACGTCTCGCTCGCTCTCTCGGCTGGCTGCCTGGATGATTGCTCTAACAACTCGTCGTGTGATTATTTCTCTCCTCACCACATTTACCACTAAATTGTCACATATATATATATATATGAAATAAAAGATCCTGTCGACTAATGAAATAATGTTGAAGTTTGGTTGTTGTCGACTTGTAGTACTGTGTTGACCGAGAGGAACAGTCAGGATGTAGAGTTTTCCAGTACCTCTCTGCACCTTGGAAGACCTTTAAAAGTTCTCACAAAATACAGGCAGTCGTGGTCGAGGCAGAGTGGAAAGCTGGGGATATCCACACAAAAAAACGAAGACACAATTGCACTAAGAAAGTTCCGTTAACAGATAAAAGCTGAGCTAGGAGCGAAAAGATGGAGATAGAAACGTTCTGACTCGTCTACATGATGGATGGGATCGACATGACATACGACCGACGCGGCTTGCACTAAGGGTGAACTAAACTAAACTGAACTGAACTGTACTCTACTGAACTGTCAAGTCCCTGTAAAAGTGATGTATTTATAGGTTAAAGACGGGGCGACCTTATGTGACAGGGGCGTTTCTGAGAAAGGGGGGCCTTGGCATGTCCAGGTGTGAGAGGGGTCTCTGCATTCCACCACATGTGACAGTGTGGGTGGCCTTGTTTGTGGGCATTGTAAATCGACCTGATTTATGACTTCCATCTTTAGACTTTGTTGTTTTGGCAATACTATGCTCGATCTCTGCTTCAGCTCAACTATTAAATCTATTACAGATTTTATTTATTTATCCACTTTGTACAAATTACATTACATAGGTGATGCAATGACACAGATTAATCATGCGCATAATTATTTATAGATGTGTTTCTATATACAACATGGCAATCTTGTTATAAGTTATCTACACAATATGAGGTTGTTGTTTTAAATTACCATATATATATATATATATATATATATATATGTGGTACCACAAGCACTAGCAGTCATGGGGCCTTGTGATCAGGCGTCAATGGGTAACACAAAGGACGAGGCAGGTTGGATGTCACCTAGAAAAGAGACCAGCGCCGAAGACGCGGACAAGATCTAGGAGAGTATGATCTACATGAAAGGAAAGAAGAACTGATGTTGTCCGGCCCGTTTGTCGGTGTCTCCAGTGGCGGTCGTAAAACTTATTGGAAGTTTTCTAGGAGGAAATGAATAATCTTTGACGAAATTGGACCTCGCCCTCCCTGTCTTGGGTGCGGCGGACTCTCAATAAAACTTTCTTATCTTATTTGTTATTACATGATGGCCAAGCTGGCGAGTTGAATTGTATCTACATTTAGGGACTATAACGCTATTTATAATTATAATATACTAGCCGAATGACCCGGGCAACGCCCGTGTTTTACCCGATTGAATGTTTTGATTCAATTGTTACAATTATAAATTGGCGCCTTAAATAATTGCATATGTTAGTTAATAACTATAGCCTATGTGCTTTATCTGTCTATGTACTGTTGGCTTCCGTAGGCGTCTCTTACTGGGAAAAAGAAAGAGAGGATTCCATTTGGTTATTATCTAATATATGCATTTATTTAGGGAGCGACCCGCTCCAACACAATAGTTACAAAGACGAAATAGCGAGTGGGGGGGGGGGGGGGGGCAAAGGTGGCGTGACCGTAGCCAACCAATAGGAGGGCGCCATTCCAAAAAAAAAAAGCAAACGGTGACAGAGATGAAAACTGACTGATTGATTAGGAGATGAGGAATGACGCTCGTAACTGTATATACGAGGGTGAGTAGAAAAGTAAGGTCTGCTATTTTTTTTTTTCTCATAGAAAAACACATTTAATCACAACCTTTTATACATCATTGGAAAGGTTGAACACTTTGCTATTTTTTCTACATAGTCGCCTTGATGCTCAATCACTTTTTTCATCCTGTCAACCAACTTTGTAATTCCGGTGTTGTACCACTCTCCCGCCGCGTGCGAGTTGCGCTCAGTTATACGCTTTTTAAATGCGAAAAATAATTATCCGGTCGAAATTCACCGTCAGTTAGTGGAAGTGTATGGTGAGAAGTGCATGGACATCAAAAATGTGCGGAAATGGTGCCGGGAGTTTAACGAGGGGCGGATAAACGTCCACGATGAACAGCGGTCTGGGCGGCCGAGTTTGCCGGAATCAATCGTGGCTCGAATCGACGAAATGGTGCGCGCAAACCGGCGGATAACCCTTGAAGAAAACGAGGATGGCCTGAATGAAGATTGCAGCCACTTCTCCGTGCACAAGATTGTGTCTGAGACCTTCGGCTACAGAAAGGTTTCCCCAGGTGGGTCGACAAGTGGCTCAAAGAGGCGGCGGGAGAGTGGTACAACACCGGAATTAAAAAGTTGGTTGACAGAATGAAAAAAGTGATTGAGCATCAAGGCGACTATGTATAAAAATAGCAAAGTGTCCAACCTTTCCAATGATGTATAAAAAGTTGTGATTAAATGAGTTTTTCTGTGAAAAAAAAAAATAGGAGACCTTACTTTTCTACTCACCCTCGTAGAATATGAAAATATTAAAATATACAGTTATCAGCGTCATAATCAATTCTTTCTTAATCAATTCTGTTACCGTTTGCTTTTGTGAATGGTATAAATACCCAAATATGGCCATTTCTCATAACCATCGGTGGTTCAGTGGTAGAATGCTCGCCTGCCACGGAGGCGGCCCGAGTTCGATTCCCGGCCGATGTATTTTTTTTTTTTTTTTTACAATTTTTAAAACTCATTTATATATTATACAAGAATGACATCCACGGCGCCAATTTATAATTGTAACGAATAGTATTTGAATAAAAGCATTTAATCGGGTAAAGCCCGGGCGTTGCCCGGGTCATTCGGCTAGTAATGTGTATATTGAAATAAATTACTACATATATTATTTTCAACAAGCGAAATAAACAAAATATATTTTTTAAAACTTTAAAAATATATATTGTCACGGTATATTCCAAAAGCTTAATTAAAAATAATTTATTAATTAAACATATATAATTGAAAATGTGTCAATTCATTTTACAAGTGATAATCTACAAGCATGATAAGGGGTAATAACTAGGCAAATATTTATGATGATAAACTGACAACGGAGTATTCACAATAATTATTCAGTGACAATATCACCAGAAAACAATACCAGACGCCCCAAGAAACAATTTTTATTCAAATTTTCATTCATGTTTATTTATAAATAGTATAAAAATCAAATCCTATACATAATTTTTATTTAGAAAATAACCCAGTCGTCATATATATAAGGCTTATGTTTAAAATAGTTTTAAAATATATGTAATTGTTTAATCAAAAGAAAAATTAAAATATTATTATGTACATTTTATTTGCATATATATATATAAACTATTAATCTCTAATAACACAATTTTTTTCAATAATTTTAAATTCAAAATAATTTAAAATTAAATACGTTAAATATACGAAAATTCAATACACACAAAACATGCCCAATATGTCCATGTTAATATATAAAATAAATAATTAAAAAACGCAGAAGACTTCAACATCGATTATATTTTAAAAGTAACTTTCGAGGCACTTTTAATAATTGGTTCAAAGTCAAGATTTACCCTAAATTGATCATTGAATAAATCTAGACTGGATGGAAATAATTAGTAAGCAGAAGACTTTTTAGGGAAACGCAGACGATAGGCAGTAATTGGCAGTCGAGGTCATTTCCAATTCTTTAACGCGGCGGCGTTGGTAGATTTTTCTAGACATTTATTTAGAAGACAAAATGTTATAATTGATCGAGGTACAGTATTATGCACTTATCTAATTATATGGCCCCTAGAGATGGCTCCAAGTTTAGCAACCAAAAGAATATAATCGTTTTTTGATGTTATTTTTTATCGGCGTATCAAAGAAAAAACGCTTTTGTTAAAAATTGTTTTGATTTATGAATTCTCTGCGACTCGAAAAGGAATAAATAAAAGGAATTCAACTCTCTCGAGATATTAATTTAAATTTATTGAATTTAAGCCATCAAGAAAATTCTAGTAATTTGGAAAAAGAATAAATTGTCTCCATTGAGATGCTACTGAAATATCGATAGTTTTTCTTCTGTTAACAAATATTGATTTTTATAATTTCGTTTGCTATCTTTATATATATAGTTATTTAATTAGAAAGAGGTTCGTCGAATATTTCTCTGGAGAATGGAAAATTTAGTTTATTTCTCTGTATTCTAATTGGTTGAATATTTTGATACAGGTTAGTTATTTATTTTAGTCTTATTTACATATTAAACAATATGTAAATATATATATGTAACTTTGTTTGATTTCTATATTGTAATTAGTAAATGTTAACCTAGCCATAATTGTTATATATAACGAAGTTAACTCTATTATTATTAGTATTATAAGAAGTTAAGATTCATTAATATTTTATGATAATAATTTTCTGACCCCAGAGAATATGCAAATTATCGACTAGTTTGCATATTTAGGAATAGAATCTATAACAGTGACTCAATTCCGACTGAAATATTGTAGCAGAGGATTCATTATTTTGTTAATAGTTTATTAAATTTGATATTTATTTATATCTTCATTGTGAACTTTCTTCCCCTTATTGCCTCTATTTACTATTTTATAAAATTTAATTTTACGTTGCATTAAATACATTGCTGTGTAATTCGGTGATAGAACCGTCTTATGAAACTTTCAGAAAATGACAAAACACCAGTTATGGATAAAATTCGAAATGTGACTTGACCCACTGTGACAAAACACCAACGAAGATAAAGTAAATATTGTGACCTGCCCCTAATAAGACAGTCCTTTGTAAGAATAACTGGAAAGTATATTCTATCGTGGTGGCAACAATCAAATTCTGGCTTGGCGATCAGTTTGGCAGAGAGTGGCCCAACAACATCACCATTTGCAACATTTTTCAGAGGAGAATGCCCCCAATCGTAAGTAATTAGTATATAATCTATTAGAACCTTTTAATTTTTTCATTTTTTACTTCTATAGATATACAGAATAAAAAAGAAATAGCATTAAAAAACACGAATATTCATTTTAGACATAAAACAAACTTCTACTGTCCTTACTGAGATGAAATTGCGATCACCACTGATGAGCCAAGCCCTCCCAATATATTTTCATCTTAGTAAGGACAGTGGAAGTTTGATTGATGTGTAAAATGCGAGATTTGCGGGAAAAGAATGGAGCCGGGGCTATATCACCATTTGCTCTCATGTATGAGGCTGAAAGACGAACGAGAAGTGCTCCTCAGTGAAATAGGCCTTGAGGGAATCTCTTTGGAGCTCCTGTTGAATAAGGTGGTGAGAAGCAGAGTTGGAGCTTTTGCGTTGTTCAAATTTTGGAAGACGGCTGAAGAGAAGGTGAGGCTATATACATACTCTAATTGTTGTAAATAATTATATACAAATAATCTATGTCAGGATTAGAATGACGAATCCTGTATGGGACTTTGATTCCAGTAAAAGGCTTGTTGCTGCTGTTGTATATAGTCACAGTGTAGAAAATACTATACTATACCTACTACATATAGGTTTCTCTCTGTATTCTTAGTTCTCTTCTCTTACTCTGTAAACTGGCGAATCCTTTATAGGACGAGAGGTCCTCAATAAAGGCTTTTTGTTGTTGTTGTTGTTGATTGATGTGTAAAATAGACATTCGTGATTTAATGATTTCATTTATAGTTATAGATGGTGCGTTATATTACCTTATAATATCTAGAAGTGTTTTTAATAGGAGAATAAATCATTAAGGTCATGGAAAGGGCATACGTTTAAGAGTAATAAACACTGAACCCAATGCTAAACTAAAACTCGGAAATTTTATTTCTGTTTTTACCATTTTTATTTTACCTCCATGTTTATGTTTTACAAAAGTGATTTAAAAATCACTTTGCATATCTCGTGGCCGCAATACAAACAACTTCTTGCCCACATTCACTTTAATTTTCTTTTCATTTTCGTATTGCTGAGAATATATAAATCAATTATTCAATTTAAATGAGAGAATGAATTGGATAATCACGCGCAGATCCAAAATTAACGCAGCTCTTTATTACCTGCTTTTTATAAACAAGAGAATAGTCACAAACATGATCGACTTCGGGGGGAAAAACAAAATTTAGAAACCTCACATGCCGATCACTAAAACAGGTGAAAAATTTACAAGCTTCTCTCTAAGCCATTGATCGATGAGAGCTTTATCTACTTGTACTACCGGTTCTATAGAAAGGCTGAGCATATATTGTTAGAAAATGGAAAAAGGATGACTAGAAGAGACACAGTCTTTGTTATACCAATCCATCACAACTGCATTGACACGATAGCCTGTTTACTTGTTGATATTTTCTACCATTGTCTGATTATTTCCTTTCTTGTACCTCGGGGACGAGTCTATGTAAGACAAAATGTCTTATTATAAGGTTTTTGTTGCTCTAAAACATCTAGATGACTCATTACTGTCACCGTTCATGAGAACAAAGAGGACGGTGGGGTCATAAATAAACTGGCTGACGGTAAGGTACCATTTCTGTTTCTGATTGGACGACGAGATGCCCACGTGATATTGCCGATAATGCGTGGAGAGAACTATCTGGCTAAGTTTATATTTTGATTTTAAAAAAATATTAAAACAATATGTAGATGAGGACAATTTACTGTAATCTTTTCATCTTCTTTCTCAGTTAAGTAATTTAAAAATTGTTTTAATATTTTAACTTAGAAATATTTGAATATCTACATCGCAGACACGACGGGTTCACGTATCTTATTTAAAATATTTATTCGTTGAGTACTAAGGAAGTGAGAGGTCAATTTGTAATTGATCACAGCAAGGAGTGTTTCTCCATTGATTGAGTGGTGGTGACTTAAAAAAATTAGAAAAATCGCTTTTAATGAAATTGGGTAATTTGTCATTCCACGTTATCGGCTAATGAAATTACATTTTTTATTTTGTTGCAAATCTGAAGATTTTGTTAATTTTGTTGTAGAAACTAAATTTAACAATTTTAATTTTTTTGTTATTTTATGAAAAACTAGCAATCTATAGAAGTCTTGATTACCTTCTTTGGTGTTCTGCTAACAGCGGGCTCATACATACATTGTAGAAATTCCGTTAATATTTTCTCTTTTGATGTTCTGTTAACAGCGGGTCCAATTTCGACAGTAGTTCCTCTATTCTTCTCTTCTTTGGTGTTCTGTTAACATCAGATCCATTGTCGACAGTAGTTCCTCCATTATTCTCTTCTTTGGTGTTCTGCTAACATCAGGTCCATTTTCGACAATAGTTCCTCTATTCTTCTCTTCTTTGGTGTTCTGCTAACATCAGGTCTATTTTCGACAGTAGTTCCTCTATTCTTCTTTTCTTTGGTGTTCTGCTAAAAGCGGCAATCACGCTGTATTATCTCAAAATAAAGACAGTAGAGGTTGTTGGGTGAAGCTTGGATCTTCTATTGGTGGAAAGATTCAAGGAGTGTTTTGTCACTCTAGCCAATAGGAGAGCGCCCTTCTCGACAACTTGCTTTCTTTCCACCAATAAAAAGGCCAGTTTTGCTAAACAGCCTCTCTACTATCTTTAATTTGAGATAATACCTATTATATATATTATATAATCTCAAATGCAAATATTTTATTTTTTTAAAACTTATATTTTATTTTTCATTCATTGACTGTTCTACATTTTTTTGACCATAGATTCAGAATATACCACTTTAATAATTGTTGTAAATATGTATAGTTGAACCTACCTATTATTTTTAATCACATTAATAGAATTCATTTTATAAATTCTATATTACTGTGATAAATAATTTTATTTGTAAATTTACTTCAAGTAATTCAAAATAAAAAAATACTTGAAAGGTAAATAACAATCTTTCCTTTTTCACGACTGCACCTTCAATCCCCTACCTCGTTTTCAGCAACAAAACAAAAAATAATCATAACATTATATGAAAAAGAAAATACAAAAGTGAAATTATACTGAGATCAGGTTGATAAATTAAGAGAAAAGCTTCTCTTGATAGTGCAACTAAAAGGTGCTGATAATTTGCGCCATCTTTATTTATAAAGAAAGGGTATTTGGTCAATATATTCTGGAGAATATTCAAACATATCAACGATTACACTATAATGCACTGCGGCCTGTGATTGTAAAACAACACTTGAAGTTACACCGTATGAGTTTCTTTTCAACGAAAATTCAAAAATTTATTTCAAGGTGAAATATTGACTATTTCTAACCTTTTTGGATGAGGTATGAAAGGGTGAATTATGAAGAGTAATGATGAACGGAAAAATCAGTCCATCCCTGGACACTTTTATTTTTCTGTTCATCATTACTCTTCATAATTCACCCTTTCATACCTCATACAAAAAGGTTAGAAATAGTCAATATTTCACCTTGAAATAAATTTTGATTTTTTCATTGAAAATAAACTCATGCGGTGTAACTTCAAGTGTTGTTTTACATAACAACGATTAGTTGATATTTATTCCAAGAGATGGCGCAAGCCATCAGTAACTTCCAGTTGCACAATTAGAGAAAGCTTTATTTTCTTAGTATCCCTCCCCCCCCCTCTATGTTTCTTAACCTTGCTCTTTATAATTTGTGAACTATATTGATGTTTTATTATTTTCAAATCAACACACTTTTGGTTTTATGCTTTATCTTTAAAGTTGATTATCAATATAAAGAGAAAAATATTGAGGTATATATATATACCTATATATATGTATTAATCACACAATTAGTAACACTGTTGTATATAAATTTTTCTCTCTTTCACGCACAATGTGTGGGAAAAAAATAATAATGGTATTTAACTGTGGTATTATATATAATTGTTAGCTGTATACAGGGTGTACCAGGTAAATTGGGACTAACTTTGACAGTCCATAAAACAAAAACTACTTGAGATTAAAAACTTTTTTTTCATTACGTAGCCATATTCATGTAAAATGCAACAGTACATATGTGCGCAGTGTAGTGATGAAGAGTAACCGAGAATTTGAAAATCGAGCTGCCATCATCGTTGCTCTGCGCGCCGGAAGGAGCCCCAAAGAGATAGTGGATTTTCTTAAGTTGCCCAAAACCACTATTTATCGTGTCAAGAAGCAGTTTGATGAGGCCGACAGTAACAAAGAGGGGATAGCTACAAGGAAAAAGCACTCGCGTCGATCGGACAGGGTAAGAGGCGAAGAATTTGTCAAAAATGTCAAGGAGAAGATTGATGGAAACCCTGGGAAGAGCATGAGGGCCATAGCCAAGGAAATGGACGTTGGCTCTATGACAATTGTCAGAACTATCCATGAGGACCTTGGTCTCAAGTCTTATGTCCTTCGGAAAGGTCAGTTGCTGACTGAGAATATGAAGAATAACAGAAAAGGAAAGGCTGCTGCCCTCCTCAACAACCTGAAACACGACTCTTTTGGCATGCTAAGGTTCTTCTCTGACGAAAAGAACTTTGACGTGGACCAAAAGGTAAATCCCAGGAATGATCGCTGGATCTGTAAAGACCCCTCAGAGATACCTGTCGTGATGCACACGAAATTTCCTGCCTCCGTAATGGTCCTTGGCGTTATCAGCAGTGAAGGTGATGTCATGCCTCCCCATTTCTTTGAGAAGGGCCTTAGGATGAACGCTGACACCTACATCAATGTTCTGGAGACCGTTGTGAAGCCTTGGATGGACATGGTGGCCGCAGGAAGGAAGTATGTCTTCCAACAGGACTCAGCTCCAGCCCATAAGGCAAAAAAGACACAAACGTGGCTGACACTTAACGTCCCTAGTCACTGGGGTCCTGATATTTGGCCCCCTAATTCTCCAGATTGCAATCCCCTCGACTACTATGTATGGGGCGTTGTTGAGAGAGATGTCAACAAAGCTCCTCATACCACCATCCAGTCTGTCAAGAAAGCAGTTCACACGGTGATGACCCAAATGGACAAGGTCATCGTCGCCAAGGCCTGTGCTTCATTCCGCACTCGCCTCGAGACTGTTGTAGCTAATAATGGAAACTACTAAAGGTAAAGACTCTTCTAGTAAGGTAAATCAATTAAGAAGGATTAGAAGATGAGTTTCTTTTATTGTAAGAATGCTACGAGCTTTCGGACAAAAGTCCTTCAACGGGCATAAATATAACTATACTAAGAAAGATAACGATGGCTGTAGGGAATATATACACGTATTGGTTTTACATAGAAATAAAAATAAAAATATTAAGAATATAAAAATATTAAGAATATAAAGAAGGACATGCAAATGATCAATTTAACTATTTGTAAAAGTGAAAAAATACGGAAATAAAAAATTCTAGAGAGCAAATCAAGAAATGCAGAAAACATTAGTTGAAAGAAAAAAGGAATATCAATGAGACAAAAATATGACTGTAATGGATCTTCAACTGTATAACTAATTGTATCCAGGTAACAATTACGGGTGGATTTTTGTACGGTTAAAAGTTGTATTCTGGGCTCCCATCTATGAAATTGGTATTTAATGACCAGTGAGAGAACAAAAACCTATTTGAAACTAGTATGACTGAAAATGGTGGGAAAGGGGGGGGGGGGGGTTATTAATATACTAAAGGTAGAATCTGAAAAAGTTTAATTGGAAATGTAGTTTGAGTAGACTGCGGGGATGTCTATTTTTCTATTTATATAAATAAAAACTATATCCTTTTATCTACTACTGTGTCAAATTTCATTCGGATATTTTAATTTTTACTTGCGAAAATTTTCAGTTAAAATACCATTGTTGAAATTCCCAATTTACCTGGTACACCCTGTATATACTGAATGTAATATTTAAGTCAAAGATACAATTCTTTTATTGGCCTTGTAGAACGAGAGTGGTGTACGCGTGCTTGCATGCTTTAGTGAAAACACAAACATCCTCGATAAAGAGAGGCGAGTTGCCCCTCGAAATATTGGAACATTAAATTTTTTATAAATCCAATATATGCATCTTTTAAAAATATATATGTATATAATTTATTCGAATATATCCATTGTTAGATTGGAAATAAATCTAAAAATCAAGAATATTTAGCAGAAGATTCAGCGGTGTGTAATAATTACTTGCCACAATCCTCTTAGATTAAGAAGAGGGAGGTGAGAAGAAGAAAGATGCTAATCCGCTCTTTGTTTGGTTTCCGATAATACGTCGCTAATTGATTGCCCTCCAAAAACTCTGAGAAACCATTCTGTAATTGGATTAGTAGATCCTTCTTCGTATTAATTATATCCAGGTGTCTACCTTACACTTCAGACATGGCAGCGAGGCAATTCTTCAAGAATAATTGGGTAGAAAATGATTAAAATTGGTATGTAGGTATATATCTTTTTGTTTTTCTTCATAACTCTTGTTATTCTTTTAGGTAAAAATGATTAAATAGGTATAGAGAGGGATAGTTTATTAGTAAAAACTAATTCTATATATATGTTATATTAAAATATTATTTTATTTAAAATTATAATTTAATAGATTCAAATACTCTGCTAAATCGACCGCCAGAGGTCACTCTTCCCCTATAAAAACTCGTTGTTGTTTTATCCCAATGGCCGGTTCAAAACTTTTGTACATTATGTAAATAATATTTTGTTTTCCTTATTCTACTCGCCTTAAGCCAGGCATTACTTTTATCAAATTGTTTTTCATATATATTCCATGGGTTCAATTAGAGCAATATCTGATCAATACTATTTTATTATTTTTCTTTCAAGAATTTTAACCACGACTGCATCACCATATTCCTCAACATGATCTAAATTCAAGCAGAAAATATATTTTTTATATATTATATATATGTTTGAAAATAGAGCAATCCATATATCACAATATTCAAAAATGCCTATTTTGGATCATAAAGTTTATAGGCATTTTTAAATATATATTATATATATGTTTTTAAAAAAATAGATTTCTGTTGATTTTTGATTATCTTGAGGATTATGCTATGTCAATGCAGTCGTGGTTAATAATCTTGACAATATAAATAGTTTTGATCAGTAATTGCTTTAATTGAGCTTAGGGAATATATATATATATATATATATATAACACAATTTGATGAAAGTAATGCCTGGCTTAAGGCGTAAGAATCTAAAAAATTAAAAACTTATTTACATAATGTACCAAAGATTTGAGCCGGCCATCGGGAAACAACAACAATGAGTTTTTATAGGGTAAGCGTGACCTCTGGCGGTCGATTTAACAGAGTATTTGAATATATATATATATTTCAACACACAAAACGCGATATCCCGGCTAGGGATAATTGCGTCGATTTACATTTTTTAAAACAGAAACAGTTGTAAACATATTATACAAGAAATCTATATATATAAAATTGAATGTCTGTGTGTCTGTGTGTGTGTCCTCTATGGATTCAAAAACCATACATCCAATCGCCGTGAAAATTTGGGATATTATTAGGCATATCCCCGGAAAGGTTTACGAAAAATAATTTCTTGAATATCTTAAATATCCTTAGAGTTATTTGCAGATTTGTAGCTTTAACTCGCAAGCGGGGGGCGGGTGACCTCCGGGAACTACGTCCATCTTCCATAAACGACCATGATTTTATTCAACTTATCGAGTATTTTTCAAGGGACCGGGAAAATATGTAGATAAAACGATGATTTTGTAATGTAGAAAATTAGGAAAGACAAAATTCAGGATGACACGGCACACAGGGACCGGGAAAAAATAATCACTTTATCGAGAGATTCACGACCATGATTTTATTCAACTTATCGAGTATTTTTCAAGGGACCGGGAAAATATGTTCACTAGATAAAACGATGATTTTGTAATGTAGAAAATTATGAAAGACAAAATTCAGGATGACACGGCACACAGGGACCGGGGAAAAATGTTCACTTTATCGAGAGATTCAAATTTACGAGTTTCAAATTATCAAAATATATCTTTTTTTTAAATAAGTTTATAGAGAATTGTTTTAACAAATGTTCGTTAGACAAACCTTTACTCGGGTAAAACCCGGGCGAAGCCGGGTACGTCCGCTAGTAGTAATTAAAAATAAAAAAGAGAAACAATAATATATATTAGGAACTTGATATATATATATTTTTATGTTATTAATAGTTACCCATACACATATTATGTGAAATATGTGATATATTATATGTGAAATGTGAGAATATGGAAACATACATTTTTACATTAATACATAGACATAATATACACAATATACATAATTACATAGACATTAATTTTAAATATTAAACAATTTTTTCATTATGAAAATAAAACCGAAAAATTCGATATAACAGCGGTATGATAGATTAAACTGGCGAAGCCGCTGGGAGGGTTCACCACTGATGAGCCAGGCCCTAGCATTAATTTTTCCATTGCAATAAGGGCAGTATAAATTGTTTAATTTTTAAAAGAATCATACGCATCTATAATAGTTTCGAATTTTTATAACAGATGGCGTGCTAATTTATCATAATATGAAGTAAATATATACAGTTAGCAGATACACTTGGTCAAATATTATTAAAAATATACACAGAGAGAGCGGATTAAAATAATAAAAGCTCCACCAAAGCTATTTAATTAAAATTGAGCACCGTAAATCTGTTTTAGAATTTTTATAAAAGGATTATCTAGATGTGTTAAAACAGCTCGTGTGAATTCTACCGTAACTTAGTGAATCTAAAATAACATTTTTATCTATATATTAAAAATATTAACATAAATCGAATAAATAGTTTCTTTAAAATAATGAATTCCTATATTCTCATTACAAAAATTGGATTACTTACCCATGTGCTTAAAAGCGAAAGAAAATTATATTGACAGTTCAAGCTACTAAATGCTATAATAAAGATTTAAAGCCATCAAAAATGAACAAAAAAATTATTCTGGCAACTTAAAGAAAAAGGAAAAAGCAATTTTTTAGTAAGTATTTGACTAACCATAGTGATTTGAGTCAATTAAAACTGGTATGCATCTCTTTTTCTATTCCTTCCTAGATGAACAGGTAAAAAATCTTTTTTTTTTTTCCTTTTTCTAAATGCCAATCGATTTTTGCTAACTTTAATTATATACCTTTTTTTTTAATCTACCAAACAGTTTTTGACACTTATTAGTAATTTTTGACAAGTTGGCTTTAATGACTTTCATAAAAATTATTTAGCAACAAGAGGATGGTCAGAATAGAATCGCTTATTTAAGCGAGAGATTTCGTCTTTTAAAATGATTTTTATTGATTTTTTTTTTAGAAATTCATAGACTATATTTACATATTAAATTTTATTACTAACATTATTTGGGATAGATATATTTCTGTGATTTTGTTTTTATTAAATAATTTAAAAAAGAAAATTGAAAGAAAATTGCTTTTTTTTTTAGCTTCGAATGATTACTTTTGATTTTTAGATAATATCACAGAGTTCTTGTGTGTGTGTAATATCAGATATTTTATATAATTGCATATATAAATATATATTAAAAATAAAAGGGCATATCCTGACCAGGAGCACATGTGCTTTTCAGAAGGCAGAGCACCATCTAGTGGAACAGAAATCAACTAAACATTGATTTAGCCTGTTCCCTGATGTTCTTGATTTATCAAGAAATTGGGTTGGCCAAATATCAGGGAATAGGCTAAATCAATGTTTAGTTGATTTCTGTTCCACCAGATGGCGCTCTGCCTTCTGAAAAGCACATGTGCTCCTGGTCAGGATATGCCATTTTTATTTTCAATATCAACACCTGGCCTTTTTATTTTTTTTCTATTGTTTTTTCACATATATATATATATTATAAATAGAAAAGAGATGAGATTTTCTGTTTGTAGTTTAATTGTGTGGCCAACAGCCTGTAACGTATACCTGGCTAGCTTTTATTGATTAATTAAGAATGGGTATTTGTGGCTAATTCTGGAATAATTAAATATCAACGATTAGTAAATTTTTATTCTGACAGATGGCGCAAACCATCAGCATAGCTTTTAGTTTCACGATCAAGAGATGCTTTTTTCTTAGTCTATGCGATAGGATCAAAAAGTTCCCGAACTTTTAAAAAATGAAATATGAAACAACTTTTGAAAAATGTAAAATCAATTTTAATGTAAAGAACAAAGCCTATAAACTATAATTTAATTTAGCAACGCCAGTAAATGCGCATGCGTAGTTTTAATTTTAGGCATATTTTTGTTGTAAGTATTTAGCTCGCGTCGGTTTCTGCAATGTCATCATTTGAGCAAAGGGCAAATATTAAATTTTGTGTAAAATTAAAAGTGTCTTTCACAGAGACATTAGCATTAATGAATGAAGCTTATGAAGATGAAAAATTGTCACAAACACAAGTTTATTTCTGGTATAAACGTTTTAAAGATGGCCGTAAAAGCATCGCAGATGATTCAAGCTCAGGTCGGCCATTAACGTCAACAATGGATCGCAATATTAGACAGGTACTGATATATGAGGTTTCAATGACAAAAAAAAAAGAAGAGAAGATTTGGGTTTATACTCTGTAACAAACACAAATACATTTTTATAACCATTTTATGTATATTAATATTACTAGATTAATATACACTAGATTAATATTTTTAAAATGTGACATTTACCATGACTTTCTGAAACTATGGCTACTGACTGTAAATATATATAAAAATGAAGCTATTCCATAAGATTACCAAGTTTCTCTATAACAAATTTAAAGAGTTGGTAATCGGTGAAGTAAAAAAATGAAGATTTTAAAATATATAAAATAAATTTTAGCATATATATATGAAAAAAATAATAGAAAGAAAAATAAAATTTGTGGATGGCTTTTCTTGATTTATCAAGAAATTTGGTTGATCAAATATCAGGGAATAGGTTAAATCAATGTTTAGTTGATTTCTGTTCCACCAGATGGTGCTCTGCCATCAGTAAAGAACATGTGCTCCTGGTCAGGATTTTCCTTTTTTATTTTTAATATATATACTCGTATATATCTATTTTAAAAACAAAAGAGGCATATTCTGACCAGGCTCACATGAGCATTTCTAGATAGCAGAGCGCCATCTAGTGGAGCAAAAATAAACTAAACGTTTATATAACTTGCTCCGTGATAATTGGCCAAACCAATTTCTTGATAAATCAAGAAAATTCAACCAAAAATAAACAAAAATTATTGTTTTTCACACACACACACGCTGGAGGCTGACCTCCGAGAACGCCGTGGGCTTCGGGGGGGGGGGGGGGGGGGTCATCATCATCATCATCATCAGCTGCGGCTGTGGTGCTGCGTGGGACGGCCACGCCGTTCCTCAACGGCCTCACGACCCGCTCGGCCCGACGAGCCCTGGATCGTCTGCGCCTCGACGCCACGCCCATTTCCAGATTCATCGCGAGATGGACGCCCACCATCGGTCCACCACCATCCAGGATCGACTGGGTCTCGCTGAGGCGCTGTGCCTTCTCGGGCCACGAAGCCGACGCGGCCTTCAAGTTGGCCCTCCACGCTCTGCCCCATCCGGCCCATCCTGCCTCGGCCGGCCCCGCGTGTCCTGCCTGCGGGTCCATCGACCGCTCCCTCGGCCACCGATACTGGTGCTGCCGTTCCATCAGGCCTCTCATCAGAGCGGCATTCAACATCATCGGGCGGCCCCCTGACCTGCAGGCTTGGATCTTCGGCGGGTCCGGCCTTGAGGACGACGCCCTCTCCATCCTGGCGTCGGCAAAGCTGCGCGTATATCGCCACTTATTTCAGGTTGGGCTCGGAGGAGCAGTGGAGGACCCGCTCATCGCCTGGTCCAGGACCCTCCAGCGCCGAGGATTCCTTCTTCCTTTGTAAATTTGTAAAAAATATATATTTCATATATGTAAATATTTCAGTTCTTTCATATATATATTTCTTTCTTCTCCCTCTCTTCTCTCTTTGTTTGAAATTTTGTAAAATTGTCTAGATGACAATAAATATTTTTTATAATTGTCAAATTGTCACTCACACATATATATATATATACTAGACGGGTGACCCAGGCTTCGCCCCGGGATTGACCCGTGTGCATATCTACCCGAGTGATATATATTTAGATAATATTTTTTTTAAATAATTGTTTGTTATTAGCATTATCTATTTGTTTGCATCAGCATAATTTAATCGTTGATAGAGGGCGCTGTTCGTGAGCTAAGTAGAATAATTTGAATATATAGTTTTAATAATTGATTTATATATAAATTTTTAAATAGCCTATCGTCTTCCCCGTATTCTTTTACCTATGTATGGAAATTTTGGTTTGAATTAGTGAACTACTACGAATTTGTATACCGGACATACAAATAAACAAACATACAAACAAACAAACATACAAACATTGATTTTTATATATATAGATATTCCCATCCCTGGACACTTTATTTTCCGTTTATCATTAACTCTTCACAATTCATCCTTTCATACTTCATCCCTATAGTTAGAAATAATCGTTATTTATCCTTAAAAATAAATTTCGATTTTTCCTTCAAAAGAAACACATGCGGGATAACTTTCAAATGTCCTTCTTCACACATATATATATATTTAATTATTTATTTTCGATGTGTGTATATAATTGGCTGGAATATCACTTTTCTAGGTCTCCTGTTGAAGGGCATATTGGCCTTAAAGCTAGGGAAATAAAAAAATAGTTAAAGAAATCTGGATTGTTTGTTGACTTTGTTAGAAGGTAGGGGGGGGTACATGGAATTGGTATTTAGGTAGAAGAAGCTAAATCCCTGATGGGAAAAGTAAAAGCATTTGTACTGTAAGCCAATTCCAAGAAGGCATTCCTCAATTAAAGTGTTAAGTAGAAGTCCAGCAGTGTTTCGGACTTACTTCGATTAAGCACAAACAATTTAGGTGGAAGTTTATTGTTTGGAAATTGATGGATTCGGTGATTTATTGGTCGCTAGGGGTGAGCGCTCTGGGGAATAGGAGCTTGCCTCTATTTTAGTCCCTGATTGGAGGGAGCAACTACAATCAACAATACAATTGAAATCTACCTGGTCACAATGGATATTTGATTGAAAAAAAAAGTATAATATTGATTAAAAACATCTTGGTAGTTTTGATTTATAATTCCGAATAATATTTGTAAAACATTACTTTTAATGATAAATTCATTTTTTTCTGATTGGTGAAAAATATATATATATATATAATATTATTTTTGCATAAGTCTCAAATACATTTCTTTCTCAAAATTATTTTGAGGTTCTGTCATATTTCTAAGAAACCTTCTTGATAAGTAAAAATCTCTTTGAAGGAATCATGCGCATAATTATTTATAGATGTGTTTCTATATACAACATGACAATCTTGTTATAAGTTATCTACACAATATGAGGTTGTTGTTTTAAATTACCATAGATGGGCCCCGGGAGTGAAAGGGTTTATCCGGGTTTAGGCGGGTAAAGCCTCTCTAACACAGGTAAGTAATTAAAATTTCTTTTAATTAATTTAAACTGTGAGGGTTAAAAAGGCTATAACAAGATGATATTTGTTGGATATATAAAAGTGAAATAAAAATGACATTGTGTTTGATTAACAAAAAATATGATTAAAATAAAATGATGACATAAAAATTCACATTCTAAGAGAATATTGGTGGGCGTTGGACAGGGTTAGTAGTTAAAGAATAAGCAATTGTGAGATTTACACATGCAATCAAATACTTAGGTCCAGGTGCAAAGCGAGGATATGGACTTGAGCGTCTTCCTAGGCAATGTTTCACCTGTGATCCTGTATAGGGTAACAGTGCTTTGTCACAATTGTAGTGTTATTGGGTTGAAAAGTTGTTGAAGAATATGTAATTGTTAGAAGTGCCCATGTAAACCAAATACTCAGATCCAGGTGCAAAGCGAGGATATAGACTTGAGCTGTCTTCCTTGGCAATGTTTCACTTGCGATCCTATATAAGGGTTACAGTGTTTTGTCACAATTTTAGGATTATTGGGTTAAAAGTTGTTGAAGAAAAGTTGCTTATTAATATGATTGAGAAAGGAGTGAAATAGAGCCATGCGATAAGTAGAATTGTAGCGACAGTAGGTGATCTGACTTGACTCGAAATCAAAGGTTGAATGTGATCCGCTAGAGCTGGAAAAAAAAGTTGAAAGTTGAAAAAAGTGAACGCTTTGTGCATGCGTTGGTGATTTGCACTGCGGATGAAATGAAATAAACTCTTGAAGCTTGTTCAGACCAGAAGTTTGGATTTGTAAGTCTGGGGAACTGTGTTCAAGGCGTTTGTTGAATTACGAAATCAAAAAATAAATTGTCAAGCAGTGCTGTCGTTTTTCTAGATTGATGTGACGCAATGACTGAAAAGATAGTGATGAAAAATATAGGGGATTGGGTAAAGAATATGATTGTTGAAAACGATTGTTGTAGATGCCCGATAGTGGATGATAAACTTTGTCAGATAATAAAGGTATTTAAACAAATAAAATATAGTGAATAGAAATATAGAAATATGATTGAGGGTACAAAAAGTGTAAGTGGACAAAATTAAACCTGTAATATATAAAATATATAATAAATAATAAAATAAAAATGATTTTTGAAACAATTAGATGTTTTACAATAATAAAATAATATAATGAAAAATAAAAGTAAATTTGATTAAAGTTTTTTTTTTTTTTTTAATGTTGGATTAAAAAATTTGTTTATATAATTGAAAGGTAAGAATAAGAATAATTATTCAAGATTTTATACAAAATTTATAATATAATTGAAGGTTATTAATGATTGGATAAATTTTAAGTAGTGTAAAATTGAACAAAAATTGTCTCTTTTGACGAAAAGTTACAGTTGTGGTGTGTGACCAGATTATATCCCTTTGGTAACATCGGTGTTTCTATGACTCTGAAACTGGGAATATGTGAAATGATCTTTTCGTTTGTCCTCAATGCTGGTATGTAGAGAGTGAATTCTCTTTCGCGTTAAAAAGTCTATATAAGACTTAACCAAATTGTTTTAATTGGTGTTATCAATTAACATGTAAAATGTTTAAAGTATGTTGTGTTGTGATATCTCGTTGGTGAGATTTGTGAGATTCTCGAGGAAATCTAAATGAGTAGTGTGACACATGTGTTCAAAATGGCGTCATGAAGCTAGCGGTCAAGAAGATCTACCTTGAGGGGGAAGAGAGGGCATGTTCAAAGATATTCTCAAAAGATAGTAGTGACCAAGGGAGTGGCGTCAAAAAGGGCGTCCACTTCCTTTTCCTCACGGAAATTCCATTCTTGGGGTGGTCACACATGTGGGATGGTTCTCCAGGCCTGAGATTCACTTGAAACTGACTTTCTCTCTCTCTCTCTCTCTTTTGTCGAGGTTTTTTTTGGCAATTTTCTGTTATAAATGAAAAATATAGTTTTCTCGATGTTCGTAAGTGGTTGTGTTTTCGAATTTAGTTTAGACTTAGAAAAAATGTTATTAGGTGATGTCAGGTTTAGATGTGTGGTGAAAGTGCGACTTTCGACGTAGACACGCTTTGGGGTGAATTGTGGTGTCACAGGCGTGAAGGGCGTCTTTGGCCTGAAAAGTGAAAAAGTTTTGTGTGGTGGCACTGTGACACGAAGTGAGAAATGTGAATATAAAGGTGTCACGTGAAGTCTTAGTTTGGTACAAATCTAACCTGTTTCACCATGAATAACAAATTTAATAAAGTCATGGGTGGTTGTTGTATGAAACACATCGAGAGAATATTTGACTGTTAGTGGATGTGGCACGCTTAATGTGAAATTATTTTATTGTGGCGATGATATAGAGCTAAGTGGAGCTCGAAATTGGATTTGTGTGTTAAGTCGCGCACTAAAAATTGTTGCTAATTGGAGAAAGTGATGTGTGAGAGTGTTGTAACGTTTTTTGAAAGAAATGTGTTGATGACCAACCATGCATGTAAAAGGAAAATACGAGGGAGTGTATTTATCCTCGAATATTAACGATTGTAATCGTTTTGGAAGGCTGTGATTAATTTATATTTAAAATTTGAACATACTTTTTTAAATCGTTGATTATGGTAGTTAAAATGATTCTTATAAAAGGGCAATGTCGTGAGAGTTACAAATAATTTGAATTGGGCGCTTACTTAAAATGGTGAACATTACCAAATTTTAAGAATTGATAAAGATATTGGTCTTTTGATATAAAGATAACTAATAAGTAAAACAAAAATAAGTTGAGAATTATGATGAATTAGAGTTTTTTTTTTAACTATAAAAATAACGATTTTTTTTAAAAGTAAAATTGAGAGTAATAACTTGAAATTTATAATCTGAATAAAAATTAAAGTAAATTTGATAAAGTTGTGTGTGAAAGTTTTAAAAATTGAATAAAAATGATATAAAAAAGGTAAAAATTGAATTTAAAATGCTTAAAGTCAAAATATAAATACAAAATTAATAGGGCATCAAGTTTTGAACTTGAGGATAAAGTTAAGGTAGGTTTTTTTTAAAAACTTACAGTTGTGTGAAAGTTCAGTCAGGAAACTTGGTCTTGGCTTGTATTCCTGCTGACGTTGAAGACGTTCCATGTAGAGCTTGTAGACGCTTGTAGCTTCTGTGAAGTTGATTGTGGCTTGTTGCCTTGAGCATTGTCTCAACGATGTCAGGTAGAAGGTGTGGAGCTTGTCACAGGGTTTGGGTACATCGCTGCTCGGTTTCCATGACTTGCGGGAATTTCGGGGCTGTCGTTGGCGCGGTCAGCTTGCTCCCGACATTGGCGATCGGTTAGCGGGTATGCGGAAGTCCGTTGGGGCGGCGTTTCTTCCGTAAATAGCGTCTCTTGCTGGGGGGAGAGATTGCTTGGTCGTTTCGTTGGTATGGCGGGCTTGTTCCTCCATCTTTGCCCTTTCTCGCTTCCTATCTGAACGGTCTTCTTACCTCTTCGTTGTGTCATCCTTCGTTTTGGTCATCCTGTCGACTTAAATGTGATGATGAGTTGCTGTCGACTTATCTGTGATGAGATCCTGTCGACTCATGTAATGAGATGAGAATTCCAGTAGCCTTTGTAGAGAGAATCCTGTCGACTACTGAAATGATTGTTGAAGTCCTGGTAGCTCTTGTTGTACTGTGTTGACCAAGAGGAACAGTCAGGATGTAGAGTTTTCCAGTACCTCTCTGCACCTTGGAAGACCTTTAAAAGTTCTCACAAAATACAGGCAGTCGTGGTCGAGGCAGAGTGAAAAAGCTTGGGGATATCCATACACAAAAAAACGAAGACACAGTTGCACTAAGAAAGTTCCGTTAACAGATAAAAGCTGAGCTAGGAGCGAAAAGATGGAGATAGACGAGTTCTTCCTAACTACATGATGGATAAGATCGACATCATACGACCGACGCGGCTTGCACTAAGGGTGAGCTAAACTAAACTGTACTGAACTGTACTGAGCTGTCAAGTCACTGTAAGGTGATGTATTTATAGGTTAAAGACGGGGCGACCTTATGTGACAGGGGCGTTTGAGAAAGGGCGCCTTTACCTGTCCAGGTGTGAGAGGGGTCTCTGCATTCCACCACATGTGACAGTGTGGGTGGCCTTGTTTGTGGGAATTGTAAATCGACCTGATTTATGACTTACATCTTTAGACTTTGTTGTTTTGGTAATACTATGCTCGATCTCTGCTTTAGCTCAACTCTTAAATCTATTACAGATTTTATTTATTTATCCACTTTGTACAAATTACATTACATAGGGTGATGTAAAGACACAGATTAATCATGCGCATAATTATTTATAGATGTGTTTCTATATACAACATGACAATCTTGTTATAAGTTATCTACACAATATGAGGTTGTTGTTTTAAATTACCATAGATGCGGAACTTTCTTAGTGCAACTGTGTCTTCGTTTTTTGTGTGATATCCCCAAGCTTTTCCACTCTGCCTCGACCACGACTGCCTGTATTTTGTGAGAACTTTTAAAGGTCTTCCAAGGTGCAGAGAGGTACTGGAAAACTCTACATCCTGACTGTTCCTCTCGGTCAACACAGTACAACAAGAGCTACCAGGACTTCAACTTATTTCAGTAGTCGACAGGATCTCTACAAAAGCTACTGGAATCTCTCATCTCATTACATGAGTCGACAGGATTCTACAAGAGTCAACAGGATCTCAACAAATATCATCACAGATAAGTCGACAGCAACTCAACATTACATGAGTCGACAGGATGACCAAAACGAAGGATGACACAACTAAGAGGTAAGAAGACTGTTCAGATAAGAAGCGAGAACGAGCAAAGATGGAGGAACAAGCCCGCCATACCAACGAATCAACCAAGCAATCTCTCCCCCCAACAAGAGACGATATTTACGGAAGAAACGCCGCCCCAACGGACTTCCGCATACCCGCTAACCGATCGCCAACGTCGGGAGCAAGCTGACCGCGCCAACGACAGCCCCGATATTCCCGCAAGTCATGGAAACCAAGCAGCGATGTACCCAAACCCTGTGAGAAGTTCTTCACCTTCGACTTGACATCATCGAGACAATGGCATCGAGGCAACAAGCGTCAAACAACTTTCCAGAAGTTACAAGCGTCTACAAGCTCTACATGGAGCGTCTTCAACGTCAGCAGGAATACAAGCCAAGACCAAGTTTCCTGACTGAACTTTCACACAACTGTAAGTTTTTAAAAAAACCTACCTTAACTTTATCCTCAAGTTCAAAACTTGATTCCCTATAAATTTTGTATTTATATTTTCACTTTAAGCATTTTAAAATCAATTTTTACCTTTTTTATACCATTTTTTAATTCAATTTTTAAAACTTTCACATTTTCATCGATCAAATTTACTTTAATTTTTAATCAGATTATAAATTTCAAGTTATTACTCTCAATTTTACTTAAAAAAAAAAAAAAAAAATTCGCCCATCACGCATTTTTACTAATTTACTAATCTTACATGCCTTTCCTAAATTTACCTAAAATGGCATTATCCAAAACTACGACTTGAAAAAAAATCATTATTATTATTTAAAAAAAAAAATCTCATTCATCATAATTCTCAACTTATTTTTGTTTTACTTATTAGTTATCTTTATACCAAAAGACCAATATCTTTATCAATTCTTAAAATTTGGTAATGTACACCATTTTAAGTAAGCGCCAATTCAAATTATTTGTCACTATCATGGCATTGCCTTTTTACAAGGAACATTTTCACGCTACCATAATCAACGATCAAAAATATCAATTTTTAAATATAAATTAACATAGGTGAAACGCATTTTTTTTTTAATTGTAAAAATCGGAAGATACAATATCTTCAAAAACACCACTAGGGAAAACAACTATCTTTCCCAGAACAAGTTAAAATTAAAGATTCCCTCCACTTCATCGCCAGTAGCTAAATTAGGTCACAACCTACCAAACTTATTAACAACATGTTATTCTAACTTAGATACACTCCCTCGTCTCTACTTTTTACATGCATAATTAAACAACCATACATCTCTCTCCACAAAATCTACAACACCCTCACACATCACTTTCTCCAATTGGCAACAATTTTTAGTGCGCGACTTAACATACAAATCCAAATTTCGAACCACACAAGCGCCACTTAGCTCTATATCGCGTCACCACAATAAAATAATTTCACATTAAGCGTGCCACATCCACTAACAGTCAAATATTCTCTCGATGTGTTTCGTACAACAACCACCCATGACTTTATTAAATTTGTTATTCCGGGTGAAACAGTTAGATTTGTACCAAACTAAGACTTCACGTGACACCTTTTTATTCACATTTCTCACTTCGTGTCACAGTGCCACCACACAAAACTTTTTCACTTTTCAGGCCAAAGACGCCCTTCACGCCTGTGACACCACAATTCACCCCAAAGCGTGTCTACGTCGAAAGTCGCACTTTCACCACACATCTAAACCTGACATCACCTAATAACATTTTTTCTAAGTCTAAACTAAATTCGAAAACACAACCACTTACGAACATCGAGAAAACTATATTTTTCATTTATAACAGAAAATTGCCAAAAAAAACCTCGACAAAAGAGAGAGAGAGAGAGAAAGTCAGTTTCAAGTGAATCTCAGGCCTGGAGAACCATCCCACATGTGTGACCACCCCAAGAATGGAATTTCCGTGAGGAAAAGGAAGTGGACGCCCTTTTTGACGCCACTCCCTTGGTCACTACTATCTTTTGAGAATATCTTTGGACATGCCCTCTCTTCCCCCTCAAGGTAGATCTTCTTGACCGCTAGCTTCATGACGCCATTTTGAACACATGTGTCACACTACTCATTTAGATTTCCTCGAGAATCTCACAAATCTCACCAACGAGATATCACAACACAACATACTTTAAACATTTTACATGTTAATTGATAACACCAATTAACACAATTTGGTTAAGTCTTATATAGACTTTTTAACGCGAAAGAGAAATCATTCTCTACATACCAGCATTGAGGACAAACGAAAAGATCATTTCACATATTCCCAGTTTCAGAGTCATAGAAACACCGATGTTACCAAAGGGATATAATCTAGTCACACACCACAACTGTAACTTTTCGTCAAAAGAGACAATTTTTGTTCAATTTTACACTACTTAAAATTTATCCAATCATTAATAACCTTCAATTATATTATAAATTTTGTATAAAATCTTGAATAATTATTCTTATTCTTACCTTTCAATTATATAAACAAATTTTTTAATCCAACATTTAAAAAAAAAACCTTTTATCAAGTTTACTTTTATTTTTCATGATATTATTTTAGTATTGTAAAACATCTAATTGTTTCAAAAATTATTTTTATTTTATTATTTATTATATATTTTATATATTACAGGTTTAATTTTGTCCACTTACACTTTTTGTACCCGCAATCATATTTCTATATTTCTATTCACTATATTTTATTTGTTTAAATACCTTTATTATCTGACAAGGTTTATCATCCACTATCGGGCATCTATAACAATCGTTTTCAACAATCATATTCTTTAACCAATTCCCCATATTTTTCATCACTATCTTTTCAGTCCTTGCGTCACATCAACGTAGAAAAACGACAGCACTGCTTGACAATTTATTTTTTGATTTCGTAATTCAACAAACTTCTTGAACACAGTTCCCCAGACTTACCAATCCAAACTTCTGGTCTGAACAAGCTTCAAGAGTTTATTTCATTTCATCCGCAGAGCAATTCACCAACGCATTCACAAGGCGTTCACTTTTTTCAACTTTCAACTTTTTTTTTTCAGCTCTAGCGGACCACATTCAACCTTTGATTTCGAGTCAAGTCAGATCACCTACTGTCGCTACAATTCTACTTATCGCATGGCTCTATTTCACTCCTTTCTCAATCATATTAATAAGCAACTTTTCTTCAACAACTTTTAACCCAATAATCCTAAAATTGTGACAAAACACTGTAACCCTTATATAGGATCGCAAGTGAAACATTGCCAAGGAAGACAGCTCAAGTCTATATCCTCGCTTTGCACCTGGATCTGAGTATTTGGTTTACATGAGCACTTCTAACAATTACATATTCTTCAACAACTTTTCAACTCAATAACACTACAATTGTGACAAACACTGTTACCCTATACAGGATCACAGGTGAAACATTGCCTAGGAAGACGCTCAAGTCCATATCCTCGCTTTGCACCTGGACCTAAGTATTTGATTGCATGTGTAAATCTCACAATTGCTTATTCTTTAACTACTAACCCTGTCCAACGCCCACCAATATTCTCTTAGAATGTGAATTTTTATGTCATCATTTTATTTTAATCATCTTTTTTGTTAATCAAACACAATGTCATTTTTATTTCACTTTTATATATCCAACAAATATCATCTTGTTATAGCCCTTTTTAACCCTCACAGTTTAAATTAATTAAAAGAAATTTTAATTACTTACCTGTGTTAGAGAGGCTTTACCCGCCTAAACCCGGATAAACCCTTTCACTCCCGGGGCCCATCTATGGTAATTTAAAACAACAACTTCATATTGTGTAGATAACTTATAAAAAGATTGTCATGTTGTATATAGAGACACATCTATAAATAATTATGCGCATGATTAATCTGTGTCATCGCATCGCCCTATGTAATGTAATTTGTACAAAGTGGATAAATAAATAAAATCTGTAATAGATTTAAGAGTTGAGCTAAAGCAGAGATCGAGCATAGTATTGCCAAAACAACAGAGTCATAAATCAGGTCGATTTACAATTCCCACAAACAAGGCCACCCACACTGTCACATGTGGTGGAATGCAGAGACCCTCTCACACCTGGACAGGTAAAGGCGCCCTTTCTCAAACGCCCCTGTCACATAAGGTCGCCCCGTCTTTAACCTATAAATCATCACCTTACAGTCTCTTGACAGCTCAGTTCAGTACAGTTGAGTTTAGTTCACCCTTAGTGCAAGCCGCGTCGGTCGTATGTTATGTCGATCTCATCCAACATGTAATTAGGAAGAACTCGTCTATCTCCATCTTGCGCTTCTAGCTCAGCTTTTATCTGTTACAGAACTTTCTTAGTGCAACTGTGTCTTCGTTTTTTGTGTGATATCCCCAAGCTTTTCCACTCTGCCTCGACCACGACTGCCTGTATTTTGTGAGAACTTTTAAAGGTCTTCCAAGGTGCAGAGAGGTACTGGAAAACTCTACATCCTGACTCTTCCTCTCGGTCAACACAGTACAACAAGAGCTACCAGGACTTCAACTTATTTCAGTTAAATGTGATGATGAGTTGCTGTCGACTTATCTGTGATGAGATCCTGTCGACTCATGTAATAAGAGATGAGAATTCCAGTAGCTTTTGTAGAGATCCTGTCAACTACTGAAATAAGAGTTGAAGTCCTGGTAGCTCTTGTTGTACTGTGTTGACCGAGAGGAACAGTCAGGATGTAGAGTTTTCCAGTACCTCTCTGCACCTTGGAAGACCTTTAAAAGTTCTCACAAAATACAGGCAGTCGTGGTCGAGGCAGAGTGGAAAGCTGGGGATATCCACACAAAAAACGAAGACACAGTTGCACTAAGAAAGTTCCGTTAACAGATAAAAGCTGAGCTAGAAGCGCAAGATGGAGATAGACGAGTTCTTCCTAACTACATGTTGGATGAGATCGACATAACATACGACCGACGCGGCTTGCACTAAGGGTGAACTAAACTAAACTGAACTGAACTGTCAAGCCACTGTCAGGTGATGTATTTATAGGTTAAAGACGGGGGGGGGGGGGGGACCTTATGTGACAGGGGCGTTTGAGAAAGGGCGCCTTTACCTGTCCAGGTGTGAGAGGGTCTCTGCATTCCACCACATGTGACAGTGTGGGTGGCCTTGTTTGTGGGAATTGTAAATCGACCTGATTTATGACTTCCCTCTTTAGACTTTGTTGTTTTGGCAATACTATGCTCGATCTCTGCTTTAGCTCAACTTTTAAATCTATTACAGATTTTATTTATTTATCCACTTTGTACAAATAACATTACATAGGGTGATGTAAAGACACAGATTAATCATGCGCATAATTATTTATAGATGTGTTTCTATATACAACATGGCAATCTTGTTATAAGTTATCTACACAATATGAGGTTGTTGTTTTAAATTACCATATATATATACATAATATTATTTTTGCATAAGTCTCAAATACATTTCTTTCTCAAAATTATTTTGAGGTTCTGTCATATTTCCAAGAAACCTTCTTGATAAGTAAAAACCTCTTTGAAGGAATTTAAATGTGAATAAATTCCAAATGCAGTTCAAAACTGAATTTATTACAAACCCCCCACGCAATCCAAGGTTAGGTTTGCAAAGGTGTTATATATAGAGGTTCATCAAAATCAAAAATGTATTTGCATATTTCCAATATTAGTATCTCTTAGTTCGGAGGGAGACGCTGTTATTACATTTAAAGACGACCAAAACACATCTTGTTAGAGAAACATATTCAAGTTTGTGTGACATAGGGTCAATTATAGTGTACACTTATTGTGTTTCTTAACAAATTAATATTAAAGGTTGGCATCTATTGACACTCCAAAAAAAAAAAAACTTTTTTTGTGAATAAATACATTTTCTAAATTCAAATATATTCTTTTTAAAGTTCTACATAGCTAAGAAAGGTTTCAGAGCTGCTACCAAATAACTTCACAAGACCTAACACGAGAATCCGTGGTAAATCCATGTATAGTAACTTTCTTTGCCTCCAATTTGCCCAGATTAATCTATTAACTTGATTGTATTTATATAATTTTCGCTGTATATAAATATCATGTTGCCATTAAGTTCTATCACTGTTTTTCCTCTATGTATCCTATATTAAAAGGTCTTAATAAAACTTTGTTGTTGTTGATTAATAATGATAGATATATGAATAAATAGATATAAATAGATAAAATAATTGATAAATATACATATATATAAAATATATATACAAGGAAAAAAAAATATTTTTTTTTATTTAAAATATAAATATGGGTGACTCTAGAGTTATGGGTGATTCTAGTTTAAATAAATAGTTTGACCTGTTTTAGTTCTAAAGAAGAAACCACAAATATTTACCGTTGTACTTTAATACAAGTTGGCATGCTGCCAATCGAAATACATTTATTTTTATTCTGATATATGCTTTTTAATATAGAGATCAGTTCAAATATATAGTTTGCCTGGCCGGCATTCATATTTTTCAAAATAAGGAGGCAAGAAAAAGATATTTCAGCTTAATTTTATGAAAATCTGGATATACCTGAGACAATAATTTAATTATTGGAGATATATTTTTACTATTTACGTGGGAAACAAACTCAGCTCTACTGTGACCATTGAAGAAAAATATTTGAAAACATAAAATGTTTTTCTGCCCGAAATGTCTCGTATTTTAAGAAAGATTTAGATATATGTGGGTGATCCTACTTCTTGAAGAAATGAATACAACACCTATATTTGTTACCGACCCGAGGCAACTAGTTGCGGCGACGGTCAATAGATGGCATCAGGTTTTGACGTTTATTTTGACGGGAGAGGCGCCCTATGCTTCTATGGATCAATTTCCTCCCAGCAAATTTTCCATCTATATTTTACCCATAGTTTTGGCCTAGCCACCTTGCCAGCAAAACACCTCTTTGATAGATTGTGAAGATTCCATTAGATCCCGTGTGGATCTCATGAAATATAGACCGCCCTAGACTGACGAGGGCCATTAGCCCGAAGCCATGGTCTCTAGGTGGACGCTTCTCAGTTTGCCAAAGCTGGTGTTGTGGCTTTGTCACCGACCCGAGGCCGCTAGTTGCGGCGACGTTCAATAGATGGCGTCAGTTTTTGACGTTTATTTTGACGGGAGAGGCGCCCTATGCTTCTATGAATACAATCTCGTTTAGAATTTAAACGACAAGTACATACTTGTATGATTGAGTGTAAATGTTTATTTGAGTCAGTATATTCTCACAAGGATTAACAAGACATTCTAAATTACATAGCATTGGTTGGAAATGGAATTAATATTTGCATATTTACATTCTTGCATATCTTCTTTTTCTCCGCGCACAGTTTGCAAACACACGAGTTTTCAGGATAATGAGATTCCAAGTTTATGTATATTTGATGATTGAATCCAAAGTATAGGTTGTTTGATTATGTTTAGTATTGAATTTCTGAATAAATATGTCTTGTATAATCCCAAGATATCACAAGACGTTTAATAAAACTTTGAAACTATCATTTTTAAAATTCCAATACTTCGTCTAATACAGACATTACCTATGATTTGATATTAATATTTCAGATTAAATTTAAGAAAATCCGGATTTACACAGAATCTTTCACTCATTGTCTATATCTCCATGCTATATTCGTACATAGGAAGCAAGCTCTAAGATCTCTACTGTGACCATTAAAGAAAAATATTTGAAAATATATTTTTAAAATACTTTTTTTCACATATTATATTATGTGAGAAATAGTTACCCAGAAATTATTTGAAAAAGTAAAAAATTAATATCAGGTAAAAAATTTCTATTTAATTTTGATTTGCAAGATATCAAGCAAATATACTGCTCTTCAACGGGCTAATACTCTATGTACAATCTCTATAGAGTATTAGCCCGTTGAAGAACAGTATATTTGCTTGAAAGATTGCAAATTTAAATTAAAAGAAACTTTTTACCTGATATTAATTTTTACTTCTTCAAATATTATATTATATATATACATATATTTTAATAAAGAGGCATATATTGGATCAAAATATGTTGACACACATTGATATGTTATAACACCTCGATAAAGGTTGGCGTTTAGCCAACTGAAATATTGGTAAAATAAATGATATTTTGATCCAATATACGAGTATGCCTATAGGTATGCCTATTTATTTAAAGATTTATTTATGGATAGCTCTATTTTCATAATATATATATATATATATTCTAATATATAAATTGTATTTTCAATATATTTATGGACAAACTTACGGTTTTTAAATTCAAATTTATAATATCTTTCGGGCATGAAACCTATAGAGATATCTGAATTTAAAAAATAAAAAAGAAACTTTATCCCTAGAGATAGAGAGAGAGATACCTGATGTTTTTTTCAATTTAGTCTTTTGTATTTTTTGTAGATATTTATGATTATATGTTTAGCCCTTATGACATTTAAATATATTATGAAAAAGGTATCTCCTTATCATGCAACTGAAAGTTGCTGATTGCTTGCGTCATTTATAGGAATAAATATACACCATTATTCCGATAGATGGCTCAAACAATCAGCAACTTTCATTTGCATGATAAGGAGATGCCTTTTTCATAATTAATGCACCTTATCCCAGTACAATATCACATTTGTACTATTTTTTCATATAAATAGATGTTCTACTAACTTGATAGCTACCAAGTTGAATTCTCTTTATTACTTTTCCTACCGATATTACGTTTTTTTTTTCAAACTTTTCGGTGGATGTCACGTTTATGTTAGTTCATTCTTACGTCAACTTTATCAACTTTTTAACCTTCTTTTTTTTAAGAAATTTTAAAATTAACAGATAGATCATTTTATTGTTACTTCTATAAAAAAAAAAGATATCTCTCCAATCAAAATACGCGGCGAAGACACAAAAGAATTGGAGATTGGAAAGAGAGAAATGCATATTAGATGCTTTTTCTTTCTTTTCTACGGTCTTCCAATTTTGAAGGGTTTCTCCGATCAAAATAAAGGTTTAAACTAAGTGCCATCTCTTTGTAAACTAGTGGACTCAGGTCATATACAAAACCACCTCAACCGCGTCAATAAAATCAGAACAATCTCCTGGAGACAATGGTTTCGCGAGAGAGCAAATAGCCCTTGTCATTTGGAAAGACTTCTATCCTTATTAATGCTTGTAAAATATGGGGGAGGATTCTCTAAATGCCTAAATCCATTCTATTTAGAGACAAATACGATCTAATGTGGAATATTATATTGTAAAATATAAGAGTTTGTATAATGCATTTTACTTGTATCTTATATAACATCAAATTATGTTGTCTTTCGTATAAAATTCCCTGTTTTATACGTATTTATACGAATTTGTGTTATACGAATAATCTAGAACGACATCCAGTCCAAGTATTTTTAATGTTTTATCTGAAAATATATAATTATTATTGGAATAATATTAAGAACCAAAACCATTAAGCACTAAGGTTTCTTGTTCAAATAAAACAGACATTCATATCTAGTAAAATATAATTTCTTCCAGTTTTCTCTGTGAAGCGAATACTATCCAGCGCTTATAAACATATTAATGACGATGTACTAGTGGTTATAACAATGGTATTAATCCATAATTGATCATTCAAGCCCTGCCAATGTTTTATCATTGCAGTAAGGACAGAAGGAAATTACGAAAAAAGGCATATCCTGATCGTTAATTCAATCCATCATAAACAGCTGGGAGAATTCCCCACTGATGAGCCAGGCCCTACCACTATTTCATCGCTATTTCACTACATCTCGCAGTGAGAACAGTAGAAAGTATTTGAGTCAAAAGGCGATCCATCAAATAAGTTCATATAAAAGGGCGTACCTGGATCTGTAAAGAAAAACAACAATTAATTTCTCAAAATATTTCGAGAAAATACTTCCTCTTTTTTTATTGCCTAGTAGAATGTCTGTTTTATTTGAACAAGAAACCTTAGTGCTTAATGGTTTTGGTTCTTAATATTATTCCAATAATAATTATATATTTTCAGATAAAACATTAAAAATACTTGGACTGGATGTCGTTCTAGATTATTCGTATAACACAAATTCGTATAAATACGTATAAAACAGGGAATTTTATACGAAAGACAACATAATTTGATGTTATATAAGATACAAGTAAAATGCATTATACAAACTCTTATATTGTGTCAACAACTTACAAATTAAATTTAATAACATACCTTTTAGAAGACACGAGAAATCCATTAAAATTGAATTCATAGTTTTTCTAGAGCAAATACTAATATATTTTCTACGCTTATAAAAAAAATTAAAATGCTAATTTATATATTTATATAGAGAATATTATGATTTTAAAATAATATATTATAATTATTAAAATTATATTTTAAAAATCGTTTAACGTTTTGTTCTATATCTTTTGAAAATATGCAATTTTATTTTAAATTAAAAATATATATAAAAACGCGTGCGAGGTTTTTATAAGCGCGCCTTTCTAATTGATATAAATTTTAAAATATTTTTATATTAGAATTAATTATTAAGTATGTATTAAAAATACGGATTTTGTGTGCTCAGGTTTCTTCGTAAATAAATATATATATAGTTAAACCTGGCTATAGCGCCCCCTCTTGGGACTTACCAAAATAGGGTGCTATAGACAGGTCACTTTTAATGTAAATCGCATCGTTCTACGTATTTAAAATCGGGCGCTATAGAGAGGGAGGCGCTATTTAGAGGGGGCGCTATAGACAGATTTAACTCTATATTAAAACTAAAAAAAGGCAGACCTGTGTGTGTGTGTGACCGCTCACATGAGGAATTTAGATGGCAGAACGCCATCTAGTGGAATACTAAACTTCTCATTCCTCACGTGATAGGCCAGGATGTGCAATTTTAATTTTAACACCTGCCATTTTTTCACCCCAGCAGACATATATATCTTCCAAAAGATAAAGTAATTATGTTATATAAAAATATTCTTCATTCAATATTATAGATTCAAATACTGTTAAATCGACCGCCAGAAGTCGCGCTTTTCCCTTTATATAACCCGTTGTTGTTGTTTCCCGATGGCCGGCTCAAACATTTGTACATTATGTAAATATGTTTTTCATTTTTTTATTCTTACGCCTTAAGCCAGGCAGTAATTTTATCAAACTATGTTTTTTTATATATTCCTTTAGCTCAATTAAAGCAATTGCTGATCAAAACTATTTTTATTATTATTCTTTCAACCACGACTGCATTACCATAGCATAATTCTCCAGATAATCAAAATCAACAGAAATCTCATTTTATTTATAATATATATAATATAGTATATTATAAGAAATGAAAGCATTAAAGAACGAATGTTTCTTTCACATATAAATCAGGGTTTACCATTGATGAGCTAAGCCCTACCAATATATATTGTCATCGCAGTAAGGATAGTATAAGTTTATTTTATGTGTAAAAGAAACATTCGTGTCTTTAATACTTTCTTTTCTTATATATAGATGGTGTGTTGTTGTCTTATTGTCGTGTATAAGGCCTGAAAACACCTACAACCTCCACCAATAGATGGCGCTTTCGCCTGTTTCCGATCTCAAACTGGTGTGAGGATCTCCGTGTGAGAAAGAAGTTCCACTTGAGGTGGGCGGTTCTCGGAGGTCTTTGGGTGGTCTAAAGGGTAGAGCTGCAGAGGGAGAGCAACGGGAGCCCCGGGATAGGTGATTCACGAAGGAAGAAGCGGCGTCATCGCGAAAAACCGGAGGGGCAACGCGCGACAATATAAAAAAAATCAATATCTTTTATAGTTTACCTCAAATCATAAGGAGCAAATTATAGTATAAATATGAAGTTTGGATTATTTTTCTGAATTTATAATTATATCAGGTGTACTTTAGGTCAGGTGTACTTAGATTGCTATGCTGTCTGATTGATCAGTAGTTCCAGGACTTCCCCCTTAGTCCTTCCCGGATGCACACCCTTCTAAACCGAAGTCACCATGTTCCTATGTGTGTGATCTTCTTTTATCTTCAGGCTAGTGCGCTCCCACTCTGGCCCCATGACTGTATGTGAGATGAAGAGCCTACTTTGACAATGTCGGTTCCAAATTTTACAACATGTATATGTGTTAACACATAACAATAACGCGCCATCTATACATATAAAATGAAAGAATTTAAAGCACGAATGTTTCTTTTATACATAATACAAACTTCTACTGCCCTTACTGCGATGAAAAAATATGTATTGGGAGGGCTTGGCTCATTAGTGGTGAACCCTCTCAGCGGTTTCGCCAATTTAATCCACCAGAACGCTTCTCAGAGCTCTAATACTGTATTGGACGATTCTGCTTATATACGCAGCACTGAAGGGTGGAATCTCAGAAATGGTTTTCAAGAAAACTATGGACATAAGCTTATAGGACAGTAGAATTACATTCAAATATTCGCATCGAGCAATGCTCGTTCGCAAACAATAAAGACAAGATAAGTGTGCGATAAAAAAGATGAAAAATCATTTGAACTATTTTTATTATCGTAAAGATAGAGGCTGCCTGGCCGGCATTCATATTTATATGAAAAATAAACACTTCGGCCAGTTGGAAGTTTTTATTTTCTCAACGTTTCGACAAAAAGAGAACAATTTTTATCGCCTTGCCAAATATTTTATTTTATTTACTTCTCCTGACGAAGACAAAAGATTTTTGTCGAAGCATTGAGAAAAAAAAAAAACTCCAACTGGCCGAAGTGTCTATTTTTTATATAAAAAGTTTGATTATAACACACATTGGGAAAGAGGTTGAAGGATATCTGTTCGCGAGACCGTCTGAACAATGTGGGGGAAACCCGATAGTGAAAATTCCAAAAAATTCTTTTACGTCATTTACTGTACTATCAGTTAATCAAAGTGATGCTAGTTTGATAAGTTATTCATTTTGGATGCTTATCTTACGATAGGTAATCATTCGAATGGTCCCTGAGGCCATTTCAACTCCCCACAATACTTATCTCTCCTATTTATCTGGGTTCCCCACTTCCATTGGAACATAAATTCTACAACCCACTATCACCTCGTTAAATAGATTTAACTAACGCTTGTTTTTTATTTTGCATGATTTGGTTCGATTTCTTTGCGCGAATATGTACATGTGTGTTTCATGTGTAGTTTCATATAAGCTATACATTCGATTCAACTTTAGTGGATGCACTTAGATTACACAACGATACCCTTTACATAACATTGAATGGTACAACATGTGTAGATATGTGGTGTATTTACAGTACAAGTAGTCACAACCCTCTACCCACCATGGCCTGGTACTACATGTGTAGACATGTGACGTGTTTACAGTACAAGCAGTCAAATCAATCTACCTATCACGATGAAGTACTAAATGTGTAGACATGTGGTCTATTTACAGTGCAAGCAGTCACAACCCTATATTTACTATAACCTGATATCACACGTGTAGACAAGTGTTGTAATTACAATAAATAAGTGACAACCATCTACCTACCATGATAAAATACTAATTGTATAGACATATGGTTTAATTAAAGTATTAGCTGTCACAACCCCTTACCCATCATGGCCTGGAAATGTGTAGACTAAATGTGTAGACATGTGGCTCATTTACAATAAAGCAGTCACAACCATCTACCCACCATGATAAAGTAATAAATGGTTAGACATGTGGAGTATTTACAGTAGAAGTAGTTACAGCCCTCTCTACCGACCAAAAGACTCGGTATTACATATGTAGACTTGTGGCTCATTTACAATAAAGCAGTCACACTATCAAACTACCATGATAAAGTAATAAAAGGTTATACATGTTGTCTATTTACAGTACACGCAGTCACAGCCCTCTACCCACATAAAGGCCGGTTAATACATATGAAAACATGTGGCCTTTAAACTAACACCTACCCACATATTCTCATGCCCAGCAATGGCCGCAGCTTTACAGAAATTTTACATAGACCCAGAACAGCAGCTTTACACACCCAATATAGTGTACATTGCGACTGCTGTGATAGAGATGCACGGGGATATCTGAGGCTCTTCATTGGACACGACAACATGTGGCCCATTTACAGTACAAGTAGTCACAACCACTACCCACCATGGCCTGGTACTACGTATGTAGACATGTGGCTTATTTACAATAAAGCAGTCACAATAATAAGGTACTAACTGTGCAGATATCTGGTATACTTACAGTACCATCAACCACATGCAACCATATCATTCTGTCATCTTCCACCACAGCAAATATCTGACCAATAGCCACAACACAACCAGATGACCAATCAGACAAAGAGATATCTGTCCAATAGCACGAAGCAGATCAATCACAACAACTCCAATTGGATTAAAAAACTGCGGAAAAACCGCTCCAAAGTCTTTAAGCTGGGGATTAGTGGAAGAAGCCTCTTTTTGTGGAACTTTCCTCTTCCGCTCAGAGGGTTATCAATCCCTGAACTTTTCAGGTCTTTTCTTGTGCAAAGTTTGGGCACACATCCCCATCCTCAGGACTCTTGCAGGGGAAGTAATCATTAGGAACGTCTCTCTTTATACTTCTAATACCTCTTTTAAATTTCAAAATTATAAACTATTTAAATATATGTTATATTAAAATATTATTTTATTTGAAATTATATTTAATAGATTCAAATACTCTGTTAAATCGACCGCCACAGGTCACGCTTACCCTATAAAAACTCATTGTTGTTGTTTCCCGATGGCTGGCTCAAACCTTTCGTACATTATGTAAATAAGTTTTTATTTTTTTTCATTCTTACGCCTCAAGCCAGGCAGTACTTTTATCAAATGATGTTTTCTATATTCCATAAGCTCAATTGAAGCTATTTCTAATCTTTACTATTTTTATCATACTTTAAAGATTTTTAACCACGACTGCATTACCATAGCATAATCCTCAAGATAATTATAATCAACAGAAATCTCATTCGTTTTTATAACATATATATCTCTTCTTTTTGATAATAAAATTTTATCATTGTACTAAAGGCAGTATGGAATTAAAAGTAGACGAATTGAGTCAATAGTGATTTACTGACTTTACTATGTGTTTATAGCTATGGATATTTTCATATGTAAATAGTACCATGTAAAGAATGCTATGTAGTTAATAACAATGTCTGACAAAGAGTTTTAAAACTAAAAAAATATATAGTGATTTACCTTTTAATTTTATTTTATTATTACAGAAGCACAAAGTCTATCAGACTATTGTGCTATATTAGAGATTTACTCCTCTATATATATCAAACGAGGCACCTTTCCCTTGAAATTTGCATCTGTACGATGTACTATGCATCAGCTTACTAAACACCCTTGCTTAGTAATGATATAAAATGCATAATGCATCGTTATGATGCAAAATTAAAGGGAGAGATGTCTATTTTGGTATAAAAATATCAACCTCCCGCAACTAAGTGTTAATCTTGTAAAATATTTCTGTTTATTAAATTTTAGTACATATATATATTGAAAATGGAGAAATCCATAAATAAATCTTTAATTAAAAAGGCATATATATCAAAATATTCACACCCATATTTAAAAAATACAGTGGACCCTCGGTTTACGAGCACCTTGGTGTACCAGCTTTTCGCAGTACGAGCAAAATCTTTTGAAAAATTTTACCTCGGATTACGAGTGAAATTTCGCATTACGAGCAACTCGTGATGGTTGCCCCTCTTCGCCATTTCCACCTTTTTCAAAAATTGGTGACAATTTCTACCTCTCTTGCTATAAAAATCCTATAACCACTGCAAAATGGGCCCCGTGAAGAAATATGTTGAAAGAGTTTCAATTATTAAAAATAAGAAATTTGTTTCGCACTACGAGCGTTTTTGGAGTACGAGCATGGCTCTGGAACGGATTATGCTCGCAAACCGAGGGTCCACTGTATATATTTTGTCCATAATATAAATATATATATCTTTTTTTCCCCTCCCCATTGAATATAACAAAATATTTTTAAAACTTAATTCTGTTTACGTTATGTGGCGCTAAGTTTGTTGTTGACACACATTAAATATGTTATAATACCATGATAAAGGTTGGCGTTCAGCCAAATGAAATATTGGTAAAATAAATGATATTTTGATCCAATATATGCCTTTCTAATTAAAGATTTATTTATGGATTGCTCTATTTTCAAAAATATATATTTATATCATATATATCCTCTCTAGGTTTTTGTATTCACATAATAGCCTTTTGAAGAACATCATTTTAGGAAAGCTCGCAGCCTTTAAATAAAGAAACACGTTGTGTCTACCTTGGTCTCTTCCAACAATGATATATCTCGTGATTCTTTCTATTGTAAAGGTCACTGTAATATCTTTCAGAGTTAGTGTCTCAATCCCGATATACATGCTAAATGGTATAACCTTATGTTTTGTTCACGAGTGTATTATAATATAAAATTTGTTAAGTTATTCTTAAAATGCGTTTTAAATATCTTTAAAAAGAAGCAGCTGACATATAATAAACATAATAAAAACATACAAGCGCCATTTTGTGAAAATAACCATAAGAAAATAGAAAGTGTAAGTCTAATTAAATAAATTTAATTATAACTTCCATTATGTTTCATAATTAGCCGGTGCCAACACCACTCCAGAAGGGTGATAAAGAACTTCCAAAAATGGCGACGTATTCCCCTCAATTTACATTTAAATACCCTTACCCATAATCCCTCAGGAATACCGGAGCGCCATCTTGTTGGAAGCAGACGAATTTTATAAAACAGCCGTAAATTCGACTAAAGGTGTCACCACCGAGTATTTCTAATCCAATTCCAAATGGATTTAGTCGATTCTTCAATTTATAGCTACCTTTAAAGAAAAAAGGCAAAAGAAATTTATTCGCTTAATTCGTAAAATGTAAAAAAAAAGTACTCTTTTTATTTCTTTTGTGTTTTTATTTAAATAGAGCTTTTATAAAAAGTAAATTATATATTTTTTATTTAGTATCGTTGCAATACTTTTTAAAATAGATAAATTAATTTGAAACAGAAATAAAATCTTAGAATTGTATAAAAAATTGAAAGAGGAGTATATCTGAAAGTTTAATAAATATAAATGTTTAAAAGCAATACATTGCGATGTTTTGTGAATTTTATTTAGAGATCAATGGAAAAATCAAAGCATTCCCGAAATGCCCCAAATGCTATTCCCAATCAGCCAGTTCTGAACATATATTGAATTGTATCAAATTCTCTAAAAAAGATCTCTGGGAAACCCAATGACTATAATAGAAAATCTGAGACAATGGGACCTAATGGAGATCGTTTAAACGACTTGAGGGAATAAACAATAACAACAAATAAACGATAACTTTGTTCAATATCATAGATGTGACAGTTGGTCTCAAGGACCACGCCATCACCATCTCCTCAACAGCGAAGTACGCGATCTACGTATTCTTCGTAGATCACTAAATGCGTGGTGTCGCTGGAGACCCGCTGGCGATTCTCCACCAAACTCTGCAGCGCTGGCAGAGGCGCCATATTCATTGTACATAGTGTATATAATGCATATTATCTTTTATAAATAGTGCAGACTGTGCACTTTGCATGTATTGACAAGATGACAATAAAAATTATTTTAATTGTCATTGTTTATAATAAATAAAATAAATATAGACCCACCAAGGAATAGTTGTCAGAATGGGACAAAATTAGTGCATGTGAAGAACATGTAAGGGGAAAAAAGGATTAAAATTTCAGAACAATTAACTGTTTTATTCCAGAGTTTGATTGTCACAAATAGAGAAAGTCAATATGTCGTTGGACCCCCACTGGCCTGGATGCAGGCTGCCACCCGACGTGTCATGGACTGATAGAAATACCGGATGGTGTGCTGTGGGATTTCTTGCCAAATTGTCACCAACGTCGGGATAAATAGTCAACATTCCGGGATGGTTGCAATCACCTTCCCATTACATACCAGATGTGCTCTATGGGCGAGAGATCAGGCGACCTTGCTGGCCACGGAAGAGTTCGGCAAGATTGAAGACAATCCAGAGTAACAAGTGTCATGTATGGCCGGGCATTATCTTGTTGAAAAGTAAGTCCGGGGTGATGTGAGAGGAACAGCAACAAAACAGGCCGTAGAAAATAAAACACTTCCTACTGTCTTTACTGCTATGGAAACAACTTGAAATGCCTGGCTTATCAGTAGTAAACACTACCAGCTGTTTCGCTAGTTTAATCAGCCAGATCGATATGATTATCATTAATATACCAAATATATACTATATAAAATACACAGTAGAACTTGGATAATTTTATCGAACATCTTTAATGCGAAAACGTCTGTATGAAAAAAGTGAGAGTTGTATAAGATTATGATTTTGCTTGGTTTTAAAAATGAATCGATGTTGGTTTCATATGCTTGAATTGAATATTACACCTTAGTTCTACATATATTTTATTTCTTAAAAAGGAACACAACAAAACAAAAAAGAAACTACAATTTCAAATGATTTAAAAACTAACAAAGTAAAAAAAAACAATAATGATTTTTAAAATGATGATGATGATAAAAATTAAATATATCTGCCAGAAAAATTCTTCTATGAATTAAAAAATAAAAATAATTACAAACTTATACATTTCAAACAACATCTTTAATTCGAATATTTATCTTGGTCCCTGGAATTTCCTATAAATAGAATTTCCGTTGTTGCATTGGGTTTAGAATTATACTATTTCGACTGTATTTATATTCACTTTTAGATGAAAAATATCATCACCAAATATATATTTCAAATTATTCACAAACAAAGAAAAAACCTACGGAAAGTTTTAAACGATATAAATAAACATTTATATAAATACATAAAAATATATAGAAAATATAGTTTCATTTTATTCCGAGTTTATATTTCCGAATTATGGCGCTGAAATAGATTGAAATGTACTGACAAAAATTCAACGGCTTCACTATAATTTATCAAAAGATAGATATCTTCTAATATTAGGTCTTGCAACACTGACGAGTGATGATGATATCAAATTCACTGAATATTCCCTAATATTTTCCTTCTGATATTTTAAATGGTCACAAAACCTTTTTTTTATAATTTTAAAATATATTTTGGATATATTTTCACCTTGAATTAAAGAAAACATATAGATAATAAAGTATAAAAAACTTGATTCTGATAAATTATATTCTAGATAGATTTATTAAATTCAATTTTTAAAATAGAATATTTATATATTTTGAATATATATAATATAATTTTGTTAGTTTTGGTCTCTTTTGGTATATATATATTTTTATATATGTGCAACCAAAAGAAACCAAAAATAACAAAATTATGTTATATATATTGCGAATATATTTTCTGTTATGTATATATCCAAAAAATATATATAATTTTTTTAAATATATACTTGTAATATATATACTATTTTATATGGTGGTGTCTTGTACTTTCATATGAATCATTTATATAATATATATATATTATATACACACAAATAATATATATATATATATATATATATATATATATATATATATATATACATATTAAGAAATTACTTTTAAGGTTGCCTTAATAATTATTTTATTAAAATTATAACATTATTATTATAAATATATATATTATGATGCATATTAGCGCGCCAACTGTTATGAAATTCGAAATTATCATAGACACGTATGATTCTTTTTGAAATTAAACAATTTCTACTGCCCTTACTGCAATGGAAAGGCCCATTGATTTTTCCATTGCAGTAAGGGCAGTAGAAATTGTTTTATTTTGAAAAGAATGATACCCGTCTATAATAGTTTCGATTTTTTATAAAAATGTATATATATAAATTTATCATTAAATTTATCATCATCACGACTGAAATAATCATTTCTGTTAAATATGCGCGTATCTGAGAAGTGTTAGAATAAATTATAACAGAGTTAAACCTTGATATAAATATTTGCTATGTTATAGTCTAAACCCCATACATCTGAATACATTATCTGGAATTATATTACAGAACCTATTATTGTTATAAAAAAAATATTCTATATGTTTCGTGTCCCATATATATATATATATATATATATATATATTACATAATTCCATTATTCTCTATTACATAATAATAAGACATAGTCATAAACAAAACATAAATAAGTTGTATCTTTTAGCATGTATATCGAGATTCAGATAATAACTCTGAAATATGTTTGATACACGTTGACCTTTTTTGAAGACGCGAGATAACCAAGTGTGGACAAAATTACCTGTCTTCTCAAAAATTAGACAACCGGCGACATCAAAAACCTTCTACCTTTCTAACTTTTGTCCCTATGTGTATATATATATATGCCATAAAAACAGTTTATATATAATATTAATTTGAGGGACGATGATATTTACGTATCAGAATAAATCCCTGTATCTTTAAAAATGTATTTAAATTATTCATTTTTTAAAAAAAGGTATAAAGGATGAATTGTACTGGGATCAGGTTTATAAATTAAGGAAAAAGCATAACTTGATCGTGCACTTAAAAGTTGTTAATGGCTTGTGCCATGTCGGTATAAATATCAACCAATCGTTTTTAAAAAATTATACAGAATTGGCTAAATACCCTTCCTTGAATAATCAAGAGGTAGAGAGAATCATCACAAGTATATCCTGCATGCACTTCTGGAAACGAAAGACAAACCCCTGAACACCTTCTGATAAACTGTCCATTAACTTCTGATCTAAGGGAAGAAAACCAACTTTACCTGACTAATACAAAACAAGTTGCTTGCGCAATAAAGACCAATACATTAAGTTTAATAGATTCTGCAGGATGTATATTTCAAGGCGAAAGTGTTGACTGTACATATTTCAAGCTACTATTTCTAATTGCTATATGCAAAATTTGACATCGAACGTTTAATTTTCATGATTCCTAATGTTCAATTGTGTTAATTGTATATAATGTAATATATACACGCAATTATCCTAATTGTGGATATGGCGTGTCTCTCCCAACTGTTAAATAAATAAATAAACAAGTATATATATATATGTGTTTTGAAAAAAGAAAATTGTTGTTTATATCTTTTTTTTTTTCAAATGTGTCAATTTTGAAATTTATCTCTTAATGATTTATTGATGAATTATATTTTATGTTCCTAATACAAATATTTTGAAATATAGAATAGACCTCATTATTTTTTTCTCCTTTAATATTTTAAGATTTTTAACTTATTCTGATTGTAACTTTTTAAATAATTATTTTGCTTGCACAATTTCCCCCATCTACTTTGTATTTTAAAAATTATTTCAACTGTGATTATAACACTATGCGGCGCTGAGTTTGTGTTTACAAAAATGTAATGCCTTGATAAAGGTTTGGCGTTCAGCCAACCGAAATATTGGCAAAATAAATCCTTTATTAAATCCAATCTTTTATTATCTAAGATATATGTGTGTAGATAGAAATCTTGCCGGAAGAAATTGATCTATAAAATAATAAACGCCAAAACTAGAGAAACGTCATCTATGAACCGTAGCCACGAAACTAGTGGTCTCGGGTCAGTAACAAAACCACAACACCAACTTTGGAAAACTGAGAAGCGCCCATCCAGACTGAGGAGAGCCATTTTTCTTAAACAATGGGCTCTAGGTAGGACGCTTCTCAGTTTTCCAAAACTGATGTTGTGGTTTGTCACCGACCAGAGGTCGCTAGTTTTGCGAAGATGGTTAATAGATGGTGTTTAGTTTTGACGTTTTTTGCGAGAGAGGTGCCTTATGCTCTATAGGCCGGCATATATTATATCCGAGTTAGTCGCCAACAGATTGGCTGCCTATTTTTCCTTAACCATAATCAGCCAATCAGTGTTGAACTATCAGCCAATGAACGATATATTTCTTAACTCTGCACGCTAAAATTTTACATACACTCATAGACATTCAGAATGTATATCGGGATTCTGAGCATCATATTATTATTTTTTTTTTTTTACTTATCCCTAGTACACCTAGTACAGACCATGATAATCATGGTGGGTAGTTAGCGACTGCTTTTACTGTAAGTGCACCACATATCTACACATGTGAAAAGCAGTTCGACTTTGCACTTACAAATGTCCCAGAGCCCCGTTTGGTTACTTGCATTCATTGGTGGGGTTGGAATTTTGCAAGAATCGGGGGTCATTGGAGCATTTTTTTAAATAAAAAAAAGTGACCAATGCTGGAAAAAACCCGGGTCATAACGGTCGAAAACTAACGGTTACATCATTCTTCCGCCGACCCCCATGCATCATATTAATAATATTTTTTAATATGAAAAAAGCATTAATATATATACGAGGTGTGTTCAAAAAGTATCGCGATATTTTGTGATTTTTCAAAAATTATTTATTTATTCATGAATACCTATTTTGTCCCCTTCAAAGTAATCCCCATGAGATATTATACACTTGTGCCAACGGTTTTTCCGATCTTCGAAGCACTTCAAAAAATCATTTTTAAAAATCTTTTTCAGCTCCTCCTTCGAGCCGTCTTTATCTCGTCAAGCGTAGCGTAACGTCGTCCTTTCATGGGCCTCTTCAGTTTAGGGAACAAGAAAAAGTCACAGGGGGCCAGAATTGGGGAATACGGTGGCTGCGGCATCATTAGTGTGTTGTTTTTGGCCAAAAAGTCGCGCACAAGCAACGATGTGTGAGCAGGGGCGTTATCGTGGTGCAAACGCCAATTTTTGTTCTTCCACAAATCCGGGCGTTTCTGGCGGATTGCTTAGCGCAAATTGCGCATAACCTGCAGGTAATATTCCTTATTGACCGTTCTACCCTGTGGCAAGAACTCATGATGCACCACGCCCCTGCAATCGAAGAAAACTGTCAGCAAAACTTTCACATTCGACCGAACTTAGCGCGCTTTTTTCGGTCTTGGTTCGTGCGGCAGCTTCCATTGAGAAGATTGAGCTTTGGTTTCCACATCATAACCATAAACCCACGCTTCGTCACTAGTTATGACCCTCTGGAGCAAAATCGGGTCGTCGCGGACAGATTCCAACATCTCATTAGCAATGTTCATGCGATGCTGTTTTTGGTCGCTATTGAGCAATTTTGGTACGAATGCCCAAATCATTGATAAAAATCGAATGGCACGAGCCAATCGATATGTTTAGGTCCTCAGCAACTTCTCTAACGGTGATTCGACGATTGGCCAATATCCTTTTCTCCACTTCATTAATTTTTTCGTCTGTTGTTGAAGTGCTCGGGCGTCCGGCACACTCTTCGTCGTTCACATCTTCTCGGCCTTCTGAGAACATTTGTACCACCGATAAACGTTGCTTCGGTCCAAGGTAGCTTCTCCGTATGCCACAGTCAACATTCGGAATGCATCTGCGCACTTAATTTCCATTTTTCACACAAAATTTGATACAGGTTCTTTGATCCATTTTTTTAATAGGTAAAAATCGAAGACGATCCAAAACAACTGCAAGCAAAGCAGCTGTCAACAATTAAGTGAACATTCAAAATGGCCGAGCTTGTCGGTATAAGTGAGAGACATGAGTACCAACATAAAGCCACAAAAAGATTGAAATTCGAATATACGTAACCCGCGAAAATTCAAAAGTCGCGATACTTTTTAAATTATTATAAATATTTTCCTTCACTTGCAGAAAGAAATATTTACTAAGGTATTAAAAACATCATATGTGTCTATTTTAAAGACATTTCGTAAATTCTGAAATATCTCAACGCATCATATCACAATCCTAGAAAAAAAAATTATTATTGTAATAAGTTATTTTGAGATAAAAGAAGTTTTGTGTGTTTATAAAATAAATACATTCACATTAAATTAGTTTACCAATTTAAGCATCAAGATAGCGTTTAAATAGGTGATTGTTGGTAAAAATAAACATCTAGAAATTGTCTTTAGAGAAATCTTCTAGCTCATATCTACGACGTCTAGACTCTTGTCTCAAGAGGACAGTCCTGGGACCTATCTAATCCCCACAAGGACTTCTCCAAATCCTACAATCCTAAGGGAAAATGTCGTTAACGAGGTGTGGGAAGACCTAAGAATTTCCTTAGGGACCATGTCTTAGCTCGAGAATATATCTGAACTTTCATTTACTCTGTGATATTGTTGGAAGATATTCCTGGCTATTCGGACATTATATTTGGCAACACTGTAGTTTTATCAGATAATATAATTATATTCGGGCCAATAGCTCTATGTATATATAATTAATGTAAAGCTTATCTCCATAGTTTTCTTAAATAACATTTCTGAGATTCCACCCTTCAGTGTAGCATATATAAGCAGAATGATTCCAATACAGTATTGTAGCTCTGAGAAGCGGTCTGGTGGATAAAATTGGCGAAACCGCTGAGAGGGTTCACCACTGATGAGCCAAGCCCACCCAATATACATATTTTCATCGCAACGTAGTGTGATTTAATTGTGAAAATAAACATTCGCGTCTTAATCTTTCTATTTGCTATATAAAGAATTTACCCATTGATTTCGGTTTATTTACATATTGTCCATTTTATTCTAATTATTGGTTCTCTCTTGTTTACCATCACCGTATGATGATGCGTTTGAATTTCCTTTTTTTTTTTGTCACCGTTGCGTGAGTAACAGGCGGAAGGTTAGACACCAGCTGGCGAATGACGGCAATGTATACTTTTTTAGTTTGATTGGTTGACCAAACGCATGCGCGAGCTCGCCAGCATAGTAGTTGAAAATATCTTTCTTAAAATATGAAACAACCCCATTGTAGAAGGATCCATCAATGTTTATTTACTATGTTATTTAAAGCTATAAATTATAATAAATTTTTAAAATATAGGTTAAAAATGTAAGTAAATAAATGTATCTTTATACGAAGCAATACGTACCTGTTTTTATAGACAGATGGTGTTACTAAAGTAAGTTGTTTTTACTAATTTGTATGATGCAATATGATGCACTAGCGAGCCATCTGTTATCAAAATTCAAAACTATTTTAAAGGCGTAAGATTCTTTTTGATATTCCAAGAGTCTACCAACAGTATCACTATAAAAGGAAGTTCCAAAAATGCAATATAACAGCGGTATGGTAGATTAAACTGGCGAAACCGCTGGGAGGGTTCACCACTGATGAGCCATGCCCTCCCTTTAATTTTTTCATTGCAGTAAGGGCAGTAGAAATTGTTTAATATTAAAAAGAATATTAAGCCTTTAAAATAGTTACTAATTTATATACTGGCAGGCTGATTTAAACGCGCACGTGTCAAATTCCGTACAGATTCATGGGGTTTGTTTTGATTTGACAGCCATTTTCCAGTGACCATCCTACTTTACTCAGACTAATATTGTTGATCGAATTGAATTTTATAATTGGAGCGGAAAACACGGAATGAAATAAAAACAAGCTGAATTCCGTTCATGGGATACCAAGCATGAAAAACAGTTAGAATTTGCTGAATGGATTTAAATTTTACTGAAATTCGATAATTGATGAAGATTGTCCAAGAGGTCAGTAGATGTGGTCACCCAGCAAATCCCATAAAAATCCACGATGTGATGTCATTAAATTGACAAACGATAGAGTGTGAAGTTACAGATGCCATATCTGTATCTCGATTAGAACTGTATTTAATGTTTCATTCACACTCATGGATACAATTTAAAGAAGTTATACTTTTTAGCATGTATATCGGGATTCAGACAAAATCTCTGAAAGATATTTGATACACAGTGACCTTTATTGAAGACACACGAGATAACCAAATGTGTATACACTCATGGACAAAACTTAAGAAAGCTGTACCTTTTAGCATGTATATCGGGATTCAAACATTAACTCTGAAATATATTTGATACACAATGACCTTTATTGAAGACACACGAGATAATCAAGTGTGTATACACTCATGGCCAAAACTTAGGAAGTTGTACCTTTTAGCATGTATATCGGGATTCAAACATTAACTCTGAAATATATTTGATACACAGTAACCTTTATTGAAGATACACGAGATAATCAAGTGTGTATACACTCATGGACAAAACTTAAGAAAGCTGTACCTTTTAGCATGTATATCGGGATTCAAACATTAACTCTGAAATATATTTGATACACAGTAACCTTTATTGAAGATACACGAGATAACCAAGTGTGAACAAAATTGTCTGTATCCTTAAAAAAAAATAGATAACCGATGACATCAAAATATGAAATTTCTTTAAGTTTTGTCCATGAATGTCCAAGTAGGATATGTCAATATTATCAGCTCTATGAGCTCAAGCGATAAGGTGGTACACGTAATTTGGAAATAGTTCTTTGAATTTCTATATTGGCCTCCCATGCTTACCCCTCTTTAACTGGCCTGTGGTGCAGTGGACATTGTTGGGAGGTACAGTAAACCCTCTACACGATCAAGTCTTGTTACTTGATGCTGTAACCAGGAGGGACACTCCCTCTTTAAAAATCCTGAGTTCAATTGACCCATTTGAAGGACCTCAGCAATGGTCCCACTCCAGGAATACGGAGGCTTGTATTCATGTTAGAGTCGGCAACAAAGGCTTCCATGTTAGGAACAGCCTCAAATTAAAGGCAAAGTCAGACTTTCACCAAAGTGTGCCTGGATCATGGTGCCATGATCAACGAAGGCTGCACCCCTATACCCCATTCCATGAGATCATGAACTCATGGAATTCGTGTAATCTTCACACAAGAGGATAAGAAACAACAACAACCTTTCTTTATTAAAAATTAATACATTTAAAGGGGGAATATGGGGTTTTCTTTTAGGACCTCTTTTTGCGAAGTTATCATTTTCTGTTTTCCCTTTGATTTTTATACTTAGAGTTGAATCTGTATCTTCTTTGTATCGGTGGACGAATGGTATAAACCCTCGATTTCAAACAGCTACGACCTGGGATCGAATCCCCGTATTGGACACTCTTTTTTCTGAATAAAAATTACTCCAATGGCCTCCAATGTTTGTAAAAGTCCATCCCCACCAACTAATTCAAGTAACGGGGGCACTGGCACATTTGTACGTTTAAAAGTCGAACTACATGTGATGCATTTACAGTAAAAGCAGACGCAAACTCTACTACTATTTAAAATGCGACAAGCTTCCGATCGTTAAATCTTCCTCTCAAGCCTACTCTAAAATAAAAATAAATTACAATACGTCGTTTTACAACTAATTTTCCACAGTAGATTTGCTTTAATCTATTTTTAGCGATTTCATCCCTATTTGATAATATTCATAATATTAAAAAAAATGTATTAAAATATCCTGACCAGGAGCACATGTGCTTTTCAGAAAGCAGAGCGCCATCTGGTGGAACAGAAATCAACTATTCATTGATTTAACCTGTTCCCTGATATTTGGCCAACCCAAAAGATGTATGGGAGCCTCAATACAGGACCCCAACCCTACAAGATTGTGAATTTGATCTATGAATATAGTCTCCATGACCTTGTATAATTATACAATAGGATAGTAAAAAAAAAATAATATTTAAAAATAACCAATAAACCTTCTGTAGGCGCCACCCCGACCAGAGAGCCGCAGATAAACAGAATATAATACACAGAATATAGAATCCGAGCTCCCCAGTAGAAGGAATATCCGGATGACGACGGTACTCTCTGATAGATGTGTGTGTGTGCCTCCCTTTTGTTGTTGTTATTAGTAGTTTTTTATTAATAAACTAGCCGAATGACCCGGGCAATGCCCGGGTTTTACCCGATTAAATGCTTTTATTCAAATACTATTCGTTACAATTATTATTTGGCGCCGTGAATGTCATTCTTGTATAATATATAAATGAGTTTTAAAAATTGTAAAAAAAAAAAAATGCATCGGCCGGGAATCGAACCCGGGCCGCCCGCGTAGCAGGCGAGCATTCTACCACTGAACCACCGATGGTTATGAGAAATGGCCATATTTGGGTATTTATTCCATTCACAAAGCAAACTGTGACAGAATTGATTATTAAGAATTGTTGCTTGATGACTCTGATAACTGTATATTTTAAATGCTTTCAAATTATTTTATGGAGTCCTCTCTTTCTTTTTCCCAATAAGAAACGCCTACGGAAGCCAACACTTCGTTCAAAAGGTTTCATAATTCAGTATAATACAATTTATAATTATTTTACAACTTGCAGTAAGGAAAGTAGAAATTGTTTAATTTTCAAAAGAATCATACGCGTCTATAATAGTTTCGAATTTTGATAACAGATGGCGCGCTATGCATCATAATATAATTTTACAACTAATATATAAAAAAAATCATTTATTTCATTTGAAGGCAATAAGACTTTTTAAGAGATATATGCTCCACCTAATTGCTACACAATTTTGATCTAGATGTTTATCTAAATTTAAAGTCAAAGTTAATATCAATCGAATAGTGAAAAATAACTTTTAAATATTAATACTGTATTACTATTTACACTATGTACATTAAAAGGTATATAATAGATATACAATTAATATATAACAATCGTATCATTTCTCTCATATTGTTTAGGGTTTTATATTTATAATAAATATCTATGGTTCTTTCAATGAATATAACCGGTTATTCTTTATAAAATTATCTAGCTTAAATATATATATGTAACGTTTCTATGATGATCTGCCAATATAGAGATGATATAGTTTTATGTAAAGAAAAAAGAGAACAATCAACCGTCTGACTAACTAACTTTATTTCAATCCTTTTATTTATAGTTACATATATTTACATAATTCCTGACAGCGTAAAAATTTACATCTATTAATAATTTATAAGCAGAATGTGACATATATATATATATATAATATTAAACACGCAGAGCCCATTTTTAAAGAAGGAGATCAGGTATTAGTAAAAACCTTTATTTATCCAAACACTGGTAAATTAACTCAAAGATATATAATGCCATTTACAATTTTAAAAAACTTTCTCCAGTCACATATAAAATAAATAAATTCTGTCGACTAAATTGTTATGATTATAATGTTTTGTTGTTGAAAAAGATAAAGAATTGAAGATGCAGTCGTGAAAAAGAAAATATAATTATTTACTAATCAATTATTTTTATTTTGAATTACTTGAAGCAAATTACACATAAAATTATTACTTTTACAGCAATATAGAATTTATTAAATGAATTCTATATTCGTCAATTTTAAAAAATAGGTAGGTCAACTATACATATTTACAACAATATTCAAAGTGTTATGTTCTAAATCTATGGTCAAAAATAAAATAATAGTCAATGATGAAAATAAAATACATGTTTTTTAAAAAATAAAATATTTGCATTTTAGATTATATAATATATATATATGATTTTTTTGCTTATCCCTAGTACACGTGGTACAGGCCATGATAATCATGGTGGGTAGATGTAGGCAACAGCTTTTACTGTAAGTGCAACACATGTCTACACATGTGAAAAGCAATTCGACTTTGCACTTAGAAATGTGCCAGAGTCCCGTTTTGTTACTTGCACTTGCTGGTGGGGTTGGACTTTTGCAAGAATCGGGGGCCACAAATATGAATAATAACTTCAAACCAAAATATGCTAGTATTCACCATTAACATAAATGTTTATTAACTTATTTTTATATATCCTAGAAGTAACCTATATAGATATATACAAGTATTATACAAAAATTATACAAATCTCTTATATAGTTATACAAAAATATTATACAAAAATGTAATGCCTTGAAAAAGGTTTGGCGTTCAGCCAACCGAAATATCGGTAAATAAATATTTTATTCAATCCAATATATGCCTTTTTATTATCTAATATGCAAGTTTCTATATATGTATTTGTTGTAATCTTTTTTTTTTCACAATTTCAAAAATTATTTACGAAACTAAAATATTAAAATTCCAACTTTCTTTAAAGTTTTTTTTTCTGAACAATTTTTACATTCCTAATTATTTTAGTAAAAAGTCAAAACTAGTTCAAAAATTTAATCAATTTCTCAATGAAAAGAGATGGAAGATTTTTTAATGATTTGATAAGACCCAAAATAAATTTACTTTTTCCAAAAAAAGAACTTTCAACAGACGAGACTTTTATTGATATTTTTGTGTGATTCTCTTACTGATAAATAACATTATTTATTTGGGAGAAAGAGAAATATATTAGGTTTAAAGAGTAAATTATTAATATATCTTTAAATATAAATGATAATATTTATTATATAATAGAATTTAAATTAAGAATTAGAAATTATTTTAAAATGTGTTCCCCAATATATATATATGTGGCAATATAGTGGTAAATGTGTTGAGGAGAGAAATAATCACACGACGAGTTGTTAGAGCAATCATCCAGCCAGCCAGCCGAGAGAGAGCGAGCGAGACGTTATCAGCTGAACGACTGTTTTTCCTGTGTACACAACCGGGGGGGGGGTTAACCAGGATAGTCGCCAGGTGGTGACGCCCCCCTCAGGAATGTGGCCAAAAAATGGTCGTAAGTTAGTTGTCTAAAGTGTCTCGCTTTAGCTGCCCATTTCTCTCTCGTTGGCTGTTGGTTTGTTTTATTAATCCTGGAAGAGCATATATTATGACATATACACTCATAGACAAAACTAAAGGAAGTGGAAGGTATTTTATGTCGTCGGCCATATATATACATATATTAAGAAAAAGGCATCTACTTATCGTGCAACTGAAAGTTGCTGATGGCTTGCGCCATCTATCGGAATAAATATCAACTATTCTCGTTGATTTTTAATTATTCCAGAATTGGCCAAATACCCATTCACACTGCTGCAGGAAGATAACTGACCAATGGGAACGGCCCAACTCAACCGTCAGTCTTCTTCCTTGTATATACCAAAATACTGCCTTTGTTCAACTGCTGTGTGTGGTTGTTATTCTTTTGTCAACATATGTATCCTTATATCTAATAATAATACTATATTTATAAAATCACTTATTTGGCTGTTCTTTTTCAACATCGACCCACAACAAAAATAAAAAATCTCATCCTCGGAGCCTGCGTTTTATTGTAATTCAAATTTCAGAGGATCCTTTCGTTATTGTTTAAAATAGTAAAAAGGTGAAATTGCACTGGGATCATGTGGATAACTTATGGAAAAAGGCATCTCCCGATCGTGCAACTAAAGGTTACTGATGGCCTGCGCCATCTGTCGGAATAATTATCAACTAATCGTTGATTTTTTTAATTATCCTAAAATTGGCAGAACACCATTTGGTTACTTGGTTAATTTTCTTTATTAATCGAGAAATGATATTTGTCTAATTCTGGAATAATTAAAAATCAACGAAAATAGTTTATATTTATTCGGACAGATGGCGCAATCCATCAGTAACCTTTAGTTTCACGTTCAGGAGATACCTTTTTCTTAATATATATGAGGATTCAATGACAAAAAAATGAGAGAAGAGTTAAGTTTATACTCTGCAACACACACAAAAGTAAATTTACCTAACCATTATATGTATATAACTTGATTAATATTTTTAAAATGTAAAATTTACCATGACTTCCTATGAGAACCCCTTTTTTGTTTTTCATAATATTGTTGAGTTTGAAGAGTTTATAATTAAAAATAAGTATATTGCCACGTGGAAAATTAGAGAAAACAAAAACTTCAGGAGGATACAACAATTTATTTCAGGGAAGGACAAACTATGAATTGTAAACAAAAGATAAGCCACGAGGGAAATTTACAGAGTCGCAAGATATAAACATAAAAATGACCACTCTGTTAATAAAAAAATAATAAATACTATGTTACATAAATAAAATTAATAAATACTATGTTACAATATATATTTAATCACAATATTCAAGAGTAATTTAATACTGTATAATACAGAAATAAACTTTTGATAATTAGCCTATTTTATTTGCGTTTAAAATAAAATATGAAAATTTGTTTTAAAAGAATTAAAGACAAAATATTAAAATAAATAATATTTGACTTCATTCGGAATTGTTTGTAACTATTTATCAAATACCTTCTTCAAAACCTTTCAGCATATCTTTCAAGATTGATAAGAAAGCAAAATATAAAGTGAAATTTTAAATCATATTGACCGTTCTTTTAAACATATATTGACAGAAAATTCGATAAAAATACTTTTCTTTAAATATATTAAATAAATAATATATACTTCTAAATATATTCTTTACTTAAATTTATATTTCGTAATATATAAAAATACAACATTATTATATTAATATATATTAAATATTATTTCAAGATATTATTTTTTTTTAAATATAAGTTCTTTTAAATCGCCCTTTTAAAAATATATTTTATAAATCTGATATTTTCTATCGAAGAAAAAAAATTCTATTTCCAATCTTTTTTTTTTTACCACCATTTTCTTCTGCTTGGCAAAAATGTGTTTCTTTTCCGGTTCCCTATAACTCGAGCTTAAATTTAGATTCGAATCTTTTCTATTTAACCTTTTCTGAAGATTTAAAACTTGTAAGAAGTGCATTTTAAAATGTGATTATACCAATGTTCGTAGTGTACATTTACCTTCTAGTGAAATGGTAGCAATATACTGGAATTGTGGATCGTATGTTATATACATTCTGTGTACTGAGCTGAAATACTGAGATTTTATTTCATGATATAAATCTCAATTTCCTTTTTAAAATAAATATAACCTATTCAATAATATTGGGCATATACTGGATATAAATTATTAATCAGCTAGTATTTCTAGGGGCAACACGCCTCTCTTTATCTAGGCTTTTCTTTGAGTTAAACTAAATCACGTGGGTATGAGATCCACTCACGCTCTACAAGAACAAAGCGAGAAACCATTTTAAAATATATATTTATATCTGTACATACATGACTACTTAAAATTGTATCTATTATTCCTGTAGAAGGGCAGCTTGCGCCCGAAAGCTCGAATTGATTTTTCAAATAAAGAAACTTATCCTTCTTGAATCTATTCGTTAATACTATTCAATATATGTAGATAACAAAATTTAATATATATGGTTATTGAATTTATAAAGAAAATATCTTTTAAATTTCGTTTAAATATTCAAAGATATATTTGGGAAATATAATAAAATTAATATCAAATTTAATATATAAAGAAATAAAATATTTCATATAAATCTTATATGAATAATTTGTATTAAATTATAGATTTAATATGGTATGTATATATAAATTATTTTTAATTATGGAAATTTGATATTTAAAATATAAAGACATTTTTGATTTCTTCAAGAATATCTTTGATTTTTAAAGAGACTTATTGTGTTGTTTTTTAAATTAAAATCTACAACTTTATTTTATTTAATTATATATATTTATTAACAAAAAATTTAGATTTAGTACAAATATTAATTATCAAAAGAAAAACAGTCATTCAATAATTATTTCAACTGTAATATAATGACAATATGCGGCGCTGAGTTTGTTTATACAAAATGTAATGCCTTGATAAAGGTTGGCGTTCAGCCAATCGAAATATTGGCAAATAAATGGCAAATAATATATGATTTTTTTTAAATCTAAAGTCATGTTATTATGTTAATCCTTCTCTTTATATTCACATCACATATTTATATTCACACATTGTTCTATATTTATTTAAAAAGGCATTTGTTGGATCAATATTTCATTTATTTTACAAATATTTCAGTTGGCTGAACGCCAACCTTTTTCAAGGTATTATAACATATTAATGTGTGTCAATAACAAATGTGGCACTGAGTTTGTTATTGACACACATTAATATGTTATAATACCTTGAAAAAGGTTGGCGTTCAGCCAACTGAAATATTTGTAAAATAAATGATATTTTGATCCACAATATATGCCTTTTTAAATGAATATTTATTTATGGATTGCTCTATTTTCAAAGCTATTCTATATATTCTTCCCTTGTTTGTTCAGTACCTGATCTAGAACGAACTTTTACTTGTCTTCTAGTGATGACAGTCTTGTTTTCCTAACCAATAATCTTACTGGGTGATTGATTTGGATCTGTACAGTTTCTGTCAGATTTATCTAACTGATCTTCTGGTGTAATATCTACTAATGTTGTTTCTTGTTCTGGTACATCACTTGAAGTACTTGGAAGTTCCATTCTAATTTCTAAGAAAAACAGGGTAACGTGGTAAGATTCTTTTAATAGAACACGACGAGCTTTCAGGCAGCAACTGCCCTTCTTCAGTTCTAATACAAGTGTAGACAAAGAAGTGCCATATTTATAAGCGAAAATATTTACATATATACGCGCAAAGAATAAGGAATTTTACATACTGGAGATTGGAAAGGGGAATTTGCATATTTACAAATAAAAATAAAACAAACTCTGTGTGAGAAATAGAGGCAAAAACGGAGATAAAAATTAAATCTGAAGGCAAAACACGGAGAAAAAATTGAACCGTGAATAACAATAAAAACCCAGAAACATATCAGCGAGTGAGGCCGTAAAATATTGTATATTGCGGTGGGAGATCAATCTTCCGGTTAAAACTGGGAGTACAGTTGGACACCAGTGCTTCCAGAACCAAGCGTTGGTACTTGTTTCCAATATCCCTGTATACAGAAATCGTATCGTCTAAATTAAAGGAATGGTCGAAATCTGCCATGTGTTGAAAGATGAGAGATTTTCGATCTTTGGAACGTATATTACGGTTGTGTTCGCGGATTCTAGTGGCGATGGTTCGACCAGTTTCACCTATGTAGCATTGCTCACAATCGTTGCATGATATTTTATAGATGCCGTTATTGAGGGATAGAGGGTTAAGTTTGATGGAGCCCTTCGTTATGGGGTGCCGTAAGGATGCTTCTAGGGAAGGCGAATTTTTGAAAAACGTGCGAATACCGAATTTTCGTAAAAATAACGCAATATCAGAGTTCGTGGTCGAAAAAGGAAGGACACAGACGTTTTTATACAGCGGAGGTGTAACTTTTTTGTGGTTCGGAACGTAAAAATGGCGGTCAATAAAATTATGAGGGTAACCGGCGGATAAAAGATGGGTGTAAACGGTACGCTTCTCGATCGTTCTAAATAAGGCAAGGGAACAATGAGTATATACCCGTTTGGAGAGAGTTTTTACCGTGGTGATTTTGTGAGAAACCGGGGCATGTGATAAAAAGTGTAAATAGAAGGGAGTGAAGTTAGGCTTGCGAAATACGGTGGTCTGAAAAGTGCCATTAGTGTTGATGACTAAAACGTCTAAAAACGGGATGCAATTAAAACATGATGGGTTGTGAGTAAAACGGAGATCATGATGGTATGAGTTTAAAACCGTGAGTATGGGGAGATGGTCGGTATCACGATGGAGGCAAAAAATGTCGTCAACGTACCTCGACCACATCTCGATCCCCAAATGATTATGGGAAACTAACCACCGGTCCAGATTAGACATAACAATCTCAGCTGCTATTGTGGAAAGAGGGCTGCCCATAGGGGAGCCTCTCATCTGTACAAAGAAACAGCCATTGAATTCTAAAGCATTCATGTCAAGGCAGATGGTGAATAAATCCAAGATGGTTTTTTGATTATTACTAGGAAGGGTGGAAGAAGAAAGAAGTTGCTCTAGGCCATCTATGATCAGAGAATGCGGGAGGCACAGAAAGAGTGATGTCACGTCAAAAGTCGACATTGTGAGACCACGAGGTTGGGAGACATTCTTTAATCTTGTAAAAAATTCAGATGGATCTTGTACTGAGTAAAGATTATGAGTTTTGACCAGGGGTTTTAGAAGGCTAGAAAGGTATTTGGCCAGTGGTAAGGCGGGTGACAGATGGTAAGCAACTATGGGTCTAAGGGGGACACTGGGCTTATGGGTCTTTGGTAGGCCATATATATATGGAACCCTAGAAAGATTGGAGGTAAACTGCTGGAACTGATCGGGAGTAATGCATTCGTTTCTTCTGAGCAATCTGAGTGATGATTTGTAGGCATCAGAAATAGCACAAACACGTTCAGGTGAAATCTCTTGGAAGGTATCGGAGTCTGAAAGGATATCAGACATTTTCTTCTTGTAATCATCAACTTTTAACACAACTACTTGTGAGCCCTTATCTGATTTAGTGATGAGGATATCATGATGGCTCTTGAGGGCTTTCAAGGAGGCAAGATCGCTCTTGACGGAACTGGAGCGAGATGAAGAACTCTTGTAAGCAGCAAGAAGTTTGTTGGCTATGGTAGAACGGATGTGATGTTTGTCTGTGTGGGACTGGTGCTGAAGGGAAGATTCAATACAGCTAATCGTGTATAAAAGATCAGGTTCATTGGGCAACCGAAAACTAAGGCCTTTCTCTAGTAGGGATATCTGCTTGTCTGAAAATACGATGTCGGTTAGGTTAACAATGGTATCTTCAGAGGGGGAGCGGGTGCGCAAGGGAAAACCATATTTCACGTGCCAGAATTCCAGCTTCCTCTGGTGCCGGAGTTCAATCTCAGAGCATAACAAAGGGCTCCATCAAACTTAACCCTCTATCCCTCAATAACGGCATCTATAAAATATCATGCAACGATTGTGAGCAATGCTACATAGGTGAAACTGGTCGAACCATCGCCACTAGAATCCGCGAACACAACCGTAATATACGTTCCAAAGATCGAAAATCTCTCATCTTTCAACACATGGCAGATTTCGACCATTCCTTTAATTTAGACGATACGATTTCTGTATACAGGGATATTGGAAACAAGTACCAACGCTTGGTTCTGGAAGCACTGGTGTCCAACTGTACTCCCAGTTTTAACCGGAAGATTGATCTCCCACCGCAATATACAATATTTTACGGCCTCACTCGCTGATATGTTTCTGGGTTTTTATTGTTATTCACGGTTCAATTTTTTCTCCGTGTTTTGCCTTCAGATTTAATTTTTATCTCCGTTTTTGCCTCTATTTCTCACACAGAGTTTGTTTTATTTTTATTTGTAAATATGCAAATTCCCCTTTCCAATCTCCAGTATGTAAAATTCCTTATTCTTTGCGCGTATATATGTAAATATTTTCGCTTATAAATATGGCACTTCTTTGTCTACACTTGTATTAGACCTGAAGAAGGGCAGTTGCTGCCTGAAAGCTCGTCGTGTTCTATTAAAAGAATCTTACCACGTTACCCTGTTTTTCTTTGAATATTACAGCGTGGCGATATGATGTCTGATTCTAATTTCTGGAGCCTTAATCGAAATGGTATTTCAATCTCTCTCTTTCTCAATTACTGAATTATCAATCAGTTATTAAATTGCGAAATATTTGTTAATAAAGTGCAAAATATTGATATTAAAGTGAAGAATGTTGTCTTAAAAGTGCAAAACCTTAATAAAATCGATTACATAGAAAGATGCTATAATAATAAATAATAATATAATTTTAATTCATAACGAAAATATATTATTAAACTCTATAAAATATTGTTAATTAAATTTTAGAGTTTTATTTTAAGGTAGGAATTGGTTTGCTTCATTCTCTCAACACCGTTCCATCTTGAGGAAGAATGAAAAAAAAAAGGATTATGTTGTTGTTGGGGTTATTCCTCAAATCGTTTAAATAATCTCCTTTAGGTTCCATTGTCTCATCTTTTCTGTTATAGTCATGGGGTTTTCCCAGAGGTCTTTTTTGGAGGATTTGATACAATTCAATAGATGTTCAGGACTGGCTGGTTGGGAATCGCATTTCGGGAATGTTTGGATTTTTCCATTAAAATTGAGATTTCTAAGATGTCCTAATAAAAAGTATTATGTGAAGCCATTATAGAATCTTCAGTTCAAAATTTAAAAGATTTTAAAAGAATAACAGCTTTGATATGTCAATAAAACGAACACATATCAAGAATGATATTTCAAATAACAACAAAACCCTCGTTAAATCTGCATAAAAATGTAATATATATATAATTATAATATTTTAGAATGTTTAGTGGCAATGTATGAAAGGTCGAACTATTCAAGACAAGTTAAGACCATAACTTCTTTTTTCTAGTATTTAAGTAAGTTCACTTGCCTCGGGGCAAGGAGAGCAGTGGCAAGGCATTAGAGTCTTTGATGTGGTCCTTTGTTTTTTTGAAGGAGACAGAGGTTGTTCACATTTGGTTATCTCGTATGTTTTTAATAAAGGTAACTGTGTATCAATTAACTTTCAGAGTTATTGTCTGAATCCCGATATACATGCTAAAATGTACAACTTCCTTTTGTCCATGAGTGTACTTGTATATTTACTTTTAACTCTATGTATATTTAATATAAAGCAATAACACGCCACCTATTTATAGGAATTGACAATATTAAGTCACAAATGTTTCTTTTATACATAAAACAAACTTCTACTGTCCTTACTACGATGTGAATATATTGTAACGTGGTTAATTTATTTAAATAATTTTTATTGTATTGATTTACATAGTTTTGAATTATGACATATATATATAAATGCGCGTAAATACAAATTTAAGGTAAACCGTTACACAATAAAGTCCGTTCGTGTTTACCTCTCCTCGCGTTTATTTTTCAACGCGACAATATATTGGGAGGGCTTGACTCATCAGTGGTGAACTCTCCGAGGGGTTTCGCCAATTTAATCTACCAGACCGCTTCTCTTAGAGCTCTAATACTGTATTTAAAGGTTCTGTTTATATATTCTACACTGAAGGGTGGAACCTCAGAAATGAGAGGATTCAACACTGATGAGCCAAGCCTCCCAATATATATTTACCATAGCAATAAGAATAGTAGAAGTTTGTTTTGTGTATAAAAGAAACATGCATGCCTTAATGTTCTCATTTCCTATGTATAGATGGTGCGTTATTGCTTCATAATTAATTTAGGCCTAACTGGCCTTATTGTTTGCGGAAGAGAATTGCTCGATGCAAATATTTATATGTAATTCTACTGTCCTATAAGCTTATATCCATAGTTTGCTTAAATACCAATTCTAAGATTTCACCCTTCAGTGTAGCATATATAGGCAGAATGATCCAATACAGTATTAGAGCTCTAAGAGAAGCAGTCTGGTAGATTAAATTGGAGAAACCGCTTGGAAGGTTCACTACTGATAAGCCAAGCCTCCCAATATATATTTTTCATTGCAGAAAGTATAGTATAAGTTTGTTTTGTGTATAAAAGAAACATTCGCGCTTTTAAATCCTTTTATTTTATATGTATAGATGGCGCGTTATTGCTTTGTGTTAATTTATTCCTAATGGCCTTGTCTTTATAGTTGGCTGAAGAGCATTGCTCGAAGCAAATATTTGAATGTAATTATACTGTCCTATAAGCTTATGTCCATAGTTTACTTGAATTCCATTTCTAAGATTCCACCCTTCAGTGTAGAATATATAGGCAGAATGATCCAATACAGTATTAGAGCTCTAAGAGAAGCAGTCTGGTAGATTAAATTGGAGAAACCGCTTGGAAGGTTCACTACTGATAGGCCAAGCCTCCCAATATATATTTTTCATTGTAGTAAGTATAGTATAAATTTGTTTTGTGTATAAAAGAAACATTCGTGTCTAAACGTTTTCATTTCCTATGTATGGATGGCGCGTTATTGTTTTATAATCAATTTATACCTAACTGGCTTTGCCTTTGTTGTTTGTAGAAGAGTATTACTCGATGCAAATATGTTATTCGGCTATCCCATAAGCTTATGTACAATAGTTTGCTTGAATTCTATTTCTAAAATTTCACCCTTCAGTGTAGCATAAATAAGCAGAATGATTCAATACAGTATTTGCCTTAAATTGCATTTCCTGGTTGTATGTAGAAGTCGTAAAATGTGTAATATATCCAATATAGTATTAGAGCTCAAAGAGAAGCAGTAGATTAGTGGTAGATTAAATTGGCGAAACCGCTGGGAGGGTTCACGAATGATGACCTAAGCCCTTCCAATATTTTTTAATCGTGGTAAGAACAGTAGAAGTTTATTTTTTGTATAAAAACACATTCGTGCCTTAATATTTTCATATTTTACTAGGGTGATCTAAATAGTTCTGATTCATAATTAAAGGGAAAGATGCCTCTCTAGGTACACTCCTATGTATATATTATATCTAAATATCAAATTGATAATATTCAATATATATATATACTAGACGGGTGACCTGGGCTTCGCCCCGGGATTGATCCGTGTGCATATCTACCCGAGTGATATATATTTAGATAAGATTTTTTTTTATAATTGTTTGTTATTAGCATTATCTATTTGTTTGTATCAGCATAATTTAATCTAATCTTTGATAGAGGGCGCTGTTCGTGAGTTAAGTAGAATAATTTGAATATATAGTTTTAATAATTGATTTATATATATTTTTTAAAATAGCCTATCGTCTTCCCCGTATTTTTAAAACTATGTATGGAAATTTTGGTTTGAATTAGTGAAATACTGCGAATTTGTATACCGGACATACAAACAAACAAACATACAAACATTGATTTTTATATATAAAAATGAGATTTTCCTGCTGTTGACTTTGGAATTTTTTTTTTTCTAATTATTTTTTGGATACATGAGTATCATTATGATATTGTTCTTTGCAGTCGCGGGAAAAATAAAAGAGTTTTGATCATTGATTTCTTTATTTGAGCTGAGAAATATGTAAAAGAACATAATTTAGTAAAAGTAATGCCTGGCTTAAGGCGAGTAGAATAAGGAAAACAAAAGATTATTTACATAATGTACAAAAGTTTTGAACCGGCCAACGGGGAACAACAACAATGAGTTTTTATAGGGTAAGCGTGACACTCTGGCGGTCGATTTAACAGAGTATTTGTATCAATGAAATATAATTTTAAATAAAATGATATTTTAATATAACATATCACGGAGCAAGCTAAATAAACGTTTAGTTTATTTTTGTTCCACTAGATGGCGCTCTGCCATCTAAAAAGCACATGTGCTCGTGGTCAGGAGATGCCTTCTTTATTTTTAATATATATATATATATATATATATATATATAATCTACCTTATTAAAAACAATACATTTAAGATAATTATAGCCTATTTATATATCTAATACTATATAAAAACGGGGAATATATATATTTAAGCACAATATTTAGAGAGAAAAATCTTCAAATATATTCAAATTGCGTATAGAAAAAAAAATGTAAAGAGGTCGGAAATAGAACAGATGTTCAGGTAAAGAATATAAGCACAGGTGTAATAAGGAGGAAAAATACGACGGATGAAGTATTTTATCCACAAATATGGCAGCTCATATCCATCTTCGAGCAAGATAATATTTAGAATTACATGGGATCAAATTTTCCATTTAAAAACTAAAGGATTGGGTAAGAAAAACAAGGTGGTAAAACCGCTAAACTGTGGAAAACCTTCTTTTTTTTTCGCTTCAGAAAACTGCGTTTTTATAGAATGGATCAATAGGCGACCAATGGCACGCGAAATTTCCATTGGACTGGTCCTAAGTCAAAATTTTTTAAAAGGCCTTCAATGATTCTTTATATAAATAGCTTGGCTTTGGGTGGCAAAAAATGAAGTGGATTCTTTTGGCCTAGAATTTCCTTTTTTTGTTATTAAATCACATTTTCGATATATATTTTTTCTTATTATATGGTTCAATAAATATTATATAGGTTTAATTGGGATTTTTTTAAAAATTTTATTTGTATTTTGAAAATATTAATTCTATCTAATATTTAGTATATATATATATATGTGAAAAAATAGTACAAATGTAATATTGTACTGGGATAAGGTGCATAAATTAAGAAAAAGGCATCTCCTTATCGTGCAACTGAAAGTTGCTGATGGCTTGCGCCATCTATCGGAATAAATATCAACTATTCTCGTTGGTATTTATTCCGATAGAGGGCGCAAGCCATCAGCAACTTTCAGTTGCACGATAAGGAGATGCCTTTTTCTTAATATATATATTTATATTGTGGGATATGATTATATTTTAGAAAAATATTGTTTACCTCTAACTATATATATAATAGGGAAATGAAAATAGAATTATATTAACATATATATATTGTTGCACCAGGTTGCGGCTTGGCAGACTCTTCAGCCTTGACTCTCTCCTGTGCTGGGTCTTGCATCTTACCAGAGCGTGTTTCAACCATCCTACAAATTTATAAAAGGGAATAATGAGATAAGTCTACTTTATGTAGCCAGCAGAATAATTTATTTATTTTCTCACATCAAAGAGAGCAGTGAAGTCACAGTGTACTTAAATACAAATGATGATAATCTAAAAATAATCTGTTTTAAATAAATATCATAGAATATAAAAATAAATAAATATATAATTTAAATTTCAAATATATTAAAAATAATATAATAAATACGCCATTAATCATGATGTAACACTTCCCCCTCTCCAGAGGTCGTCACGTCCTCGTGAGTTACCTCATCAATTCTCTCAAAATAGGGTTTGAGTCTTGAGACATGGACAATCAATGGGTCTTGGCCAGGATTATCTTTCGGCTCAATTAAGTAATTTACGTTAGACAGCTTCTTTAATATTCGATATGGGCCAAAATATTTTCTCAATAGTTTTTCGCATTTTCCGATTTTCCTGACTGGTGTCCAAACTGCCACTAAATGTCCTGGTTCATAGATTTTCTCATTGTGTTTTTTGTCATAGTTTCTTTTCATTCTTTCCTGAGTCTTCTCTGTGTTGTTAATGACTACCTGTCTCGTCCTTGCTATTTTATCTAAGTAGTTTTCTATATATTCGTCGTAATCGTCCATGTTACTGTCCGTTGGGATATTCTCGTCGTCTAAGAGGGACATGGGTTCCCTTCCAAACAACAGGAAAAATGGAGAGTAGCCTGTGGTTTCTTGAATCGTGGTATTATACGCGTGGGTGATAAAAGGGAGGATTTCATCCCAGTTCTTTTGGTCTGTGTTCACATACATGCTGATCATATTGATTAAAGTTCTATTTAGCCGTTCCGTTAGTCCGTTAGTCTGGGGGTGGTAGCTCGTTGTGAAGCAGTGTTTCACTTTGCACATTTTCATTACCTCCTTCATCAAATTGCTAGTGAATTGTGAACCTCTATCGCTAATAAGAAATCTTGGGGCCCCGTGACGTAAAATAATATGTTCGATTAAAAATGTAGAGACTTCTTTCACGGTTGCTTCTGATACTGCCTTTGTTTCAGCATACTTGGTATAATAATCAGTCAACACAATTATCCACTTCCTTCTTCTTTTCGTTGATGGCAAGGGGCCAACAAAGTCAATTCCGATTCTTTCAAAAGGGTAGTTAGCTGGGGGAATAGGTTGTAGAAGTCCAGAAGGCAAGTGATTTGAACCTTTCCGACTTTGGCAAAGATGGCACGTCTTTACAAATTCTGAAACATCTTTCAACATGGAAGGCCAATAGTATTTATTCTTCAATCGGTAAGTGGTTCTGGCGACGCCCAGATGGCCATTCAGCATATGGTTGTGGTATTCACTCATGACTTCCTTCCTTCTCTTCTTTGGCACTACCAGCAACCATGCCCTACCTTCAGGATTTGGATTTTTCTTGTAGAGACACCCATTTTCTTCTTTGAAGTTCTGTGTAATTGAACGCTTGTTTCCACTAAGGTTCTCCTTAATATTCTCAATAAAATCATCCTTTTCGTCTATTATTTGATTCAGAAATAGTCTTTCATAATCTTCGTCCCATTCGTTTTCAGGTAAGGGTCCTCTAGATAGACCATCAGCGTCCAGATGTTTTTTACCCGATTTATGTATGATTTCGAAATTATATTCCTGAATCTTCAGTGCCCATCGTGCTAATCGGCCGGTCGGATCTTTCAGATTCTTAAGCCAGCATAGTGCGTGATGATCAGTTACGATTTTGAAGTGCCTTCCATATAGGTAGGGTCGTAACTTGGACATTGACCACACAACAGCTAGACATTCTTTTTCGGTAGTCGAATAATTTTGCTCAGGTTTGCTCAGTGTTCGACTTAAATATGAGATAACTTTTTCTTTATCGCCGAACTTTTGGACTAATGTTGCACCCAGGCCGATGTTAGATGCGTCAGTATGAATGTAAGTAATTGCATTCGGGTCAAAGTGCCCTAAGATTGGAGGATTTATCAATGCTACTTTAAGGGTTTGAAATGCTTTCTCTTGATTTTCTGTCCAGGTAAAAGGTACATTCTTTTTTATAAGACTGGTTAATGGATCGGCAATTTTTGAAAAACCTTTGATAAATTTTCTATAATATGAGCACATTCCTAAAAATGATTGAACTTCTTTTATCTTTTTGGGCCGAGGAAAATCTCTAATAGCCTTGATATTATGCTCCGCTGGTTTTATACCATGTTGATTAGTTATATGGCCAAGAATCTCCAGTTCTTCGAAAGCAAATTGGCATTTTTTGTTGTTCAATTTTAAATTAGCCTCGCGAAAACATTTTAAAACAGCTTCTATTCTTTTGAGATGTGTTGAAAAATCCGAGCTATAAATGATTACGTCATCTAGATAACATAAGCAAATTTGCCACCTAAGATTACCAAGCATATTTTCCATGTTCCTCTCAAATGTAGCAGGGGCATTGCATAGACCAAAGGGCATTACGTTGAACTCATATAGGCCATGTGCTGTAGTGAAGGCTGTCTTTTCTTTATCTTTCTCCTCAACCTCTACTTGCCAATATCCTGATTTAAGGTCAATTGCTGAAAAGTATTTGGATCCTTGAAGTGTATCCAATACTTCATCAATTCTGGGAATTGGGTAAACATCCTTCACTGTTACATCATTCAATTTTCTGTAGTCAACGCAAAATCTGTACTTACCATCTCGCTTCTTGACCAAGATTACAGGGAAGGACCATGGACTCGAGGATGGTCTAATTATGCCGTCTCTGAGCATTTCATCAATTTGTTCTTTTATGATTTCTCGCTCTTTCGCGCTCACCCTATACGGCTTGTGTTTGATCGGTTTCGCGCCTTCTGTATCGATCCGATGTTTCGCTAAGTTGGATCTTCCTAATCCCGACGAAAACAAATCCTCGTACCTTTCCAAAACTTGTTTCAATTGCTCCTTTTCCGTATATGCTAAATTTTCGTTTATCTGAAATTGGGGTTCTTCATGCTCTTTTTGTTCACTTTCTTCCATAAGATTCACTTCGGCTGGCTGGCTTCCAAAGCACAATGTTTGGTTTTTTAATATTTTTAATGGTCGAGGGTAAGGGTTTGTTATCCAGATATATGTTTCCTTATTCACAACATTTATTAAGCTTCTCGCTAGTCGAAGTCCATTTGTTTGAAACATTTTATGGTTCTCCTCGATGATGTATTCGCCATCCTCTGCTTCTACAAATGCATTAATCAATTTAATAGAAAGTTCTGGTATAATGGCATCCTTTGCACTTTTTATTTTCTTCTGTTGATATTTGATTACGTCACGATTTTCTGTCAAGTCATATTTGATTATTTCACGCTGACAATCAATTTTTGCGTTCATTTTCTTAAGAAAATCACGTCCAAGTATAAATATTCGCAAATGTGTTCTCATTATCACAAATTGATGTGTAATTGTTTTGTCATCAAATTTTATATTTAAAATAATATTTCCTACGATATCTAATTCTTTGCCATCGGGTCCGGAGCACATTTTATCAGGATTTATTATTTCAAGACCTGTGTTAAGAGCTGTACTAAGGTCGACCACTGAAAGATCAGCGCCTGTATCAATCAAAGCTTCGCAGATACCGATTCTATCCACGTTAATGTTCATTTTATATTTGGGGTCTAACTTTTTAATTCCATTTATGGTCGACTTGCTTTGATTGACGGACTCAGGCGCGATGTTTAGTTTAAATCTTCTAATGCAGCATATCTATTCCTTGTAGGGATACTCGAGTACGGGCTATTACTTACGTCAGAGTAGAGCAGAGGTCTCGACTTCTGAGTTCCATTATCCATTCGGATTTCTTCTTCGACCTTGTCTTGTGTAACTATGGGGTCCTCTTCCACAATTCTTACAAACCTGACTCTGCAATACCGCGCTACGTGTCCTGGCTTGTTACACTTGAAACATATTGGTCTCCCGTCTTCTGTCCTATTCCTATTTGAATTTGGATTCTTATTGTATGTTTTACTTGGGTAGACCGGTTTTGGCTCAGGATTGGGAGTGTAAGATCGTCTAGGGGCAGATACCTGGGGCAGAGGCTTGTTCTGGTAATACCTCGGAGTGGGGGCCTGGGGCTTGGAGGTGTTCTGGTAGTACCTCGGAGCGGGGGCCTGGGGCTTGGAGGTGTTCTGATATGGTCTTCTGAACGACGTAGCATTCTTCCATTGCTCTTGATGATGGGGACGAGGAGAGCGTGGTCCATTATAAAGAGCTTTTGATTTTTCTGCACGTTCTTGGTAATTCTTTTCGAACAAATCCAGCTTTTTACAAATTTCTAGAAGTTCATTGGTATTTTTAGGAGGGTTTAGGTGAAGGGCAAAAGAGTATTCTTTCTTTAACCCTCCAATAACCCAGTTTATTTTAGTTTCTTCTTCCATTTGGGGGTCGACCTTGTTGCACAGTACAAGGATATCCTCTGCGAACCTGATTGCAGGTTCATTCCACTGTTGTATCCTGTTTAATCTCATCCTCATTTCTTCTTTGTTGGCGTCTGAGGCAAAATCCTCAATTAGGCGGCTCTTGAAATTTTCCCAGCTGGTGAAACTTACTTTGTGTAGGTTCAGCCAGGTTTTGGCGCTACCAATCATATTCATGGCAGCATAACGGGAGATAATGTAGTCTGCCCAATGGTACAGGAAGCCAATTTCTTCAAGAGATTCAATCCATGGGCGAGGGTCTTCTGTTCCATCATACTTGGGGATGTCGATGTTGGGATTCAGGACAACTGGGTCGGAACTAGCATCTCTACCAATTGTTGCACCAGGTTGCGGCTTGGCAGACTCTTCAGCCTTGACTCTCTCCTGTGCTGGGTCTTGCATCTTACCAGAGCGTGTTTCAACCATCCTACAAATTTATAAAAGGGAATAATGAGATAAGTCTACTTTATGTAGCCAGCAGAATAATTTATTTATTTTCTCACATCAAAGAGAGCAGTGAAGTCACAGTGTACTTAAATACAAATGATGATAATCTAAAAATAATCTGTTTTAAATAAATATCATAGAATATAAAAATAAATAAATATATAATTTAAATTTCAAATATATTAAAAATAATATAATAAATACGCCATTAATCATGATGTAACAATATAGAAGCATAGGGCGCCTCTCCCGTCAAAATAAACGTCAAAAACTGATGCCATCTATTGACCGTCGCCGCAAACTAGCGGCCTATGTTCGGTGACAAAGCCACAAGACAAGCTTTGACAAATTGAGAAGCGTCCACCTAGAGACCATGGTTTCGGGCTAATGGCCCTCGTCAGTCTGCTGGTCAGCGTCAGCTGGTGTTGTGGCTTTGTCACCGACTCGAGGCCGCTTGTTTGCGGCGACGGTCAATAGATGGCGTCAGGTTTTGACGTTTATTTTGACGGGAGAAGCGCCCTATGCTTCTATAGATAAATTTCCTCCCGGCAATTTTTCCATCCATATATATATGTAATTAAACAGGCATATATTGGATCAAAATATCATTTTACCAATATTTCAGTTGGCTGAACGCCAACCTTTATCAAGGTGTTATAACATATTTAATGTGTGTAAACAACAAACTCAGCGCCACATAATGTCAATATTGTTGACACACATTAATATGTTATAATAACCTGAAAAAGGTTGGCATTCAGCCAACTGAAATATTGGTAAAATAAATGATATTTTGATCCAATATATGCTTTTTTAATTAAAGATTTATTTATGGATTGCTCTAATTTCGAAATATATATTTGTATGTGTGTGTGGAGTGTTTGATATTAAAATAATTCAATTTTTTATAAAATTTATTAAAGTTGAGAGCTGACATTATCTAATTTGATCGATTGGTATAAAAGTGTCTGAATGGTCCAGCATTATAAAAGGATTTTTTAGGAAATTTATATTTTTTATCAGTCTATTTACCATTCTTATTTATTTGGTAATGTTCAAATTTTGGAATTAATTTTATTCTCACATCTATATCGATAAATACATTCATAGACAAAACTTAAGGAAGTTGTACCTTTCATCGTGTATATCGGGATTCAGACAATAACTCTGATAGATATTACAGTGACCTTTATTGAAGACTAGCCGAATGACCCGGGCAACGCCCGTATTTTACCCGATTGAATGTTTTGATTCAAATACTATTCGTTACAATTATAAATTGACGCCTTAAATAAATGCATATATTATTTAATAACTATAGCCTATGTGCTTTATCTGTCTATGTACTGTTGGCTTCCGTAGGCGTCTCTTACTGGGAAAAAGAAAGAGAGGATTCCATTTAGTTGTTAACTAATATATGCATTTATTTAAGGAGCGACCTGCTCCAACACAATAGTTACAAAAACCAAAAAGCGAGTGGAAGGGGCAAAGTCAAAAACAAAGTGTCTCGCGTAGTGGCGGCGCCATCGTAGCCACGTGATCGTAGCCAACCAATAGGAGAGCGCTATTCCAAAGAAAAAGCAAACGGTGACAGAGATGACGCATGACGCTCGTAACTGTATATAGAATACGCGAGATAACCAAGTATGAACAAAATTGCTTCTGTCGTCCTCAAAAACAGACATCCGGCAACATAAATACTTACAACTTTCTTAAGTTTTGACGTATTACATTGTATTACGTGTATATTTGACGTTTTGATTGAACGTTAATTTTAAATAATGCCCATTTGATTATAAAGAAAAGTTGTTTAGCTATGTTTAAATTTCTACTTCAAATATATTGTACATTTGCTCCATTCTAAAGCTAATGTTGTAGATTTTACTGAACTGAATCTGCTAATTTATAGAGAATTTCACTAGATGGCGTTTTGTTTTAGCGTCTATTTTGATGTAAGAGACGAACTTTATTTTTATAAATCTTATCCTCCAGGAAAAATTCCTATTCAATTTATATAAGTGTATATTGTGTATAAATATATATAAGTATGTATGTATGTATGTATATATATAAGTGTATAAATATATATATAAATTATCTCTTAAAAGTCTTCATATAATTCCTAATAGAGAAAAAGATAATTAGAATAAATGAATGAAGCGAAAAGCCACTTGAGATTTTTGCTTATCACAGATGACAATTCGAGTGCCCTCTACAGGAGACTTACTCAACTAGTCCTACGCTGAAGAGCTCCTGTTGAAGAAATTAGTTGAAGATTTTTCCGCCCTCTCTCAATTATCTCTTCAGATTTATTCTTCTATCTCTGATGCTAAATTTCTGTTGAAATTAAATTTTCAGTTTAAACTATTATTTCGATGTATGCTCATATTATGAAATGTTAAAATTGTCTTATATTATTCTCGTAATATTTTCATAGAGATAAGAATTTTGGCTGGAGGAAATTTTGAAGATTATATTAGATCCTGTGTAGATCTCATGGAATAAAGTTCGCCCTAGGCTAACGAGGGCCATTAACCTGGAACCATGATCTCTAGGTGGACGCTTCTCAGTTAACCAAAACTGGTGTTGTGGCTTTGTCAACGACCCGAGGCCTCTAGATTGCGGCGATGGTCAATAGATGGCGTCTAGTTTTGGCGTTTATTTTGACGGAAGAGGCGCCCTATTTTCACATATATATATATGTGTGGTAAAGAAAGTTGAAATCCCCTCTAAAGAATATAAGTGATAGATTTAAAGCGAACGAGGATGCGTTTCTTATAAGTTTTAATAAAGCCAAGCTTTCGGGTGAATAACCCTTCTACAGGACATCATATCTGAAGAGAATCTCGCATCATATATTCATATCCATTTTGAGAAAAATTATCATATTTACAAGAAACATAAACATGTTAGCAAACCAGTGAGAAAAACAATAGTAAGAAATATCCGCGTGCCCTGAGCATGCCAAGAAGAAATTCAAAAGAAGCTTCACGATTAAGACACGATTCAATTTAAGGCTGCATGAGTAAAACAATCCAAAATAAAACATTGCCAGTACGTTTTATTTTGGATTGTTTTACTCATGCAGCCTTAAATTGAATCGTGTCTTAATCGTGAAGCTTCTTTTGAATTTCTTCTTGGCATGCTCAGGGCACGCGGATATTTCTTACTATTGTTTTTCTCACTGGTTTGCTAACATGTTTATGTTTCTTGTAAATATGATAATTTTTCTCAAAATGGATATGAATATATGATGCGAGATTCTCTTCAGATATGATGTCCTGTAGAAGGGTTATTGACCCGAAAGCTTGGCTTTATTAAAACTTATAAGAAACGCATCCTTGTTCGCTTTAAATCTATCACTTATATATACGTGGTATTACGGGTGAAGTGATATTTTGAGCTGATTGATAATTGTTGAGGTGTTGGCGCAGTCGTTGGTGCTGAGTGGATAGGTGTTCACATCAGGGGAAAATAGCAAGGACAAAGGGTTGTTTGGGTAGAATAAAGGCAACTGAATCGAGGGAGAGAAGGGCTTGAGAGGTTGAGCGGATGAAGACTAGTGGCTATAACGGTTCACATATTGCTATGATTGACTTATCTGAAGGATTGAGCGGGTGAGAATGACTCCAAAGTGCCAGGTGCTAACTCGGTGATGTCCAGCTCCTAACTCTAGGTGCTAATTCGGTGGTGTCCAGCTCCTAACTAGGTGCTAACTCGATGGGATCCAAGTTCCTACTGACAATTTTGTGTTCTCGATTTAAGAAGAAAGCTCTTCTTCCTTCTCATTGGTTGACCTTCGTGACGTGTCAGTTCGCTATAGGCTCGAAGCTAAATGAGCTGCTCTGTGATTGGTTCTTTCTAACTCGTTGTCTTTTGGACGTGTTCTGACTTGACCAGGAAGTGCTAAGTTGTTGAACTCAACTTTTACGAGTTCCGGGATAATAAAAACCCTGCTAATGATTGCTCTCTCTCTAGGCCTTCTCTCTCCAGATTTGTTAAGCCTTGTTCTTTATTAAATCTTTGAAACATACATTTCATACATATTGGGTCGGGTTTGCATCTAGCTATGTAGAAATTATGACATATATGAATATATATATTCCGTTAGATGGCGCAAGCCATCATCAACTTTCAGTTGCACAATAAGGAGATGCCTTTTTCTTAATTTATGCACCTTATCCCAGTACAATATCACATTTGTACTGTTTTTTTTCCATATATATATATATATATATATATATATATATATACAGGGTGATCCAAAAGTCCCGCACTATTTTAAAAATTAATAACTCCGCGAATATTTGCGCTAGAGCAATGCGGTAAACACCATTGTGTTCAGGATGCAATGGGATTTTTTATGGCAAATAATGAAAATTTCGAAATTGATTTTAGTTACAATTTTATTCGCCAGATGGCGCACTACCAGAATCAGAGATTCAGCGGCCAAATTGTTTGATAAATTGAAAAATATAACTGATCGACGCGTATTTTTCCTTTTTGAATACCAGGAAAGAACCCTAATAACATCAAATAACAAATTAATAAAACACCACTTCGCCAAAAGTATGAAGAATTGGTTAACAATTTTTAAATACATTCAGAGATTTGTAAAATAGGTAAATGCAAATTAAAACATGTAGCAAAAAAAAAAAAAAATTGATATTTTAGATACGGTTTGTCTTTCCGAAGATAATAAATTTCTAATATTTTTTAAATTCAACTCTCTCTCAGTATCGATTATATTTATTTTAATTAATTTGAAAAATATGTATCTATCTCTGATAATTTATTTTACTCTGGAATGCCGTTGTTGTTGTCGTGTCCAATAAAGAGCCTCAGATGTATCCATGCATCTCCATCACAGCAGCAGCAATGTCCACTATCTTGGGTGTGTAAAGCTGCTGCTCTGGGTCTATGTCAAATTCCTGCAAGGCTGCGGCCATTGCTGGCTATGAGAATATGTGGGTAGGTGTAAGTTCCACACCAGGACAATTGTTGCATGCCCTATAGGGTATTGTGCCATATGGATGTATTGTCATTCCTTTATAGTGTTTTGTTCCAAGTCTTGTTATAGTTTTTGTCATTTTTCTCTCAGAGTTCATTTCGCATTTTGATCTTTTCTTATTTATTGTTTAATTATCTTGTATTTTGACAAAGAATCAGCGTCAAATAATGACATTTGTTCTTTCCTTTGGCTCAAATTTCTGGCTTCCTTTGCCAATTCAGATGCCATTTCATTACCCCCGATCCCAGCATGGGCAGGGATCCATTGTAGAATGCAGATATTCTTTAATGGTTCCAGTTGGGTAAGTAACGAGTGTATTTTCCGTGTGATTTTAGTATTGCCCTTCTGAATTGCTTCTAGAGCGGATATGGAGTCGCTGTATATTAAATTTCCTTCTGCTTGATGCAGGGATGCTTGGTTAAGGCATACAACAAGGGCTTTCCAGATAGCCGTCAGTTCACAAGTGAAGTTTGACGAAATCTGTCCTGCTCCTTCTTTGATTTTGATGTGCGTTCCATCTTGCAGTATTATGTTAATTCCGGCCCTCCATAACTCAGGGTAAGGTCTGAAGATCCATCTGTATATGCTGTTAAAGGGGGTGGCCTAGCATTTTTAATCAAGAATTTGTACTATGAGGACATAGCCGTTAATATTCCAAACACATCAGACCTCGAAGCCCAAGGTATCAAAGTCTACCTCAATCAAAACAAAGCCATCAACATATACAATATGTATCACCCTCCAAACAATAAACTTATTGACAATGGAAAAATGCCTCAATTTCTTACAGACAACTCTTATTGTAGGTGACCTTAATGCCAAACATCAACTATGAGGATGTTCCACGCCAAACCCAAGAGGCAAAATACTTTCAAACATATTTGACCACAATGCCATCATGTGCTTAAATGATGGGAATCCTACCCATCATTCATACAGCTATAATACTGCACAAGCCCTTGATATAAGTTTTTACTATCCTGACATTTTCCACAAATGCAAATAGCAAATATTAAAAAGTATTGTAAGTGATCATTTGCCTAATTTGATAGAAATTAGCACCAAGACCAAAACCAGCTCAATTAAGAAAAATTCTGGAACTTCAAAAAGGCTAATTGGATATCTTTCGAAAACACCATTATTAAAGCAGCCACAGTTTCAATACCAAGAGGTAATATTAAGAAATGGATTCCAAATTATACACACCAGGCAAAAAATATTCAAACACTTATAACTAGAAGAAATGAACTACGAAAAAGAGCACCCAGAACCAAACAAATTGTAGAACTGAACTGAAAATTGTGAATGCAAAAATAAAAAGATTATACGTAAATGTGAAAAGGGAAAAATGGAAACAAACTTGTGCAAACCTGAACCCAAGAAACCCAAATACAAAACTTTGGAATTTGGCAAAACAAATTGAAAGATCCCAGTCACAAACGGAAAAACTAATATGATTAAGAATACAGATGGTACACCAGCAACTAATGACAAAATTGCTGCCAATCATTTAGGTAATTAATATCAAATAAGTACTAAAATCAAGGTTGAAACAAAGGCCCAAAGGATTATTCATGACTGTAAAAATGTCACCAGCACTCATAATATTTTCCATGAAAAAAATCAATATGGAAGAGCTAGCTTATGCATTAGAAAACACTGACCTGAACAAGACTCCTGGGCCAGATGGATTCCATGGCCGAATGATTTCAAACCTGGGCAAAATTGGCAAAGAAAGACTTCTTAATATTTTCAATAACTCCTGGAAAACTGGAAAATTGCCTCAAGACTGTAAAATGCAACAAAAATTCTCATTTAAAAACTTGACAAATCTGCTGATGACCCAAAAAACTACCGACCTATCTCCTTCACAAGTATTTGCTGAAAATTAATGGAAAAAATTATACTCAGACGACTCACCTACCACCCCGACACAAGAAAGCTCTTACCAGAAGAACAATATGGATTTAGGAAAGGACATGGGACAATAGACCAACTCTTATTTTTCACACAAAAGGTAAAAGATGCACAAAACAGAAAACCAACTAACCACACAATAGCTGCTTTTTAATCCTTACACAAGCTTTTGATAAGGTATGGAAAAACAAGTTAATTACAAAATTATACAAACATTTCAAAATTGATGGAAAAGCTACCACTTGGATAAATGATTCCCTTAAAAATAGATACATCAGGGTCAAATATAATGGCACTCTATCTAAAACCTTCAAATTGTATCAAGGATTACCACAAGGATCAGTCCTTAGCCCAAATCTCTTCACCCTATTTATTGCAGGCATAGAAGAAAATTTTTCACATAAAACCAATATTGGACTTTTCGCTGATGACATTATTCTATGGAGCAGCAACACTAACTGGAAAAAAAGCTGAAAGAGATTTGAACAAGACTTTTCTCCACCTTGAAAAATTTGCTAATAAACATAAATTAGAATTTAACCCCCAAAAATCTGAAACCTGTCTTTTTACTACCGATAAGAAACTATACAAAATAAGACCAAATATTATTCTGAAAGAACAACAATTGCAATATAATAAACATCCTAAATATCTCGGCTACACCCTGGATCCAGACATTAACTCCAGTAAATATATTGAAGGAGTTGTTAGAAAAGGAAGAGACCGACTAAAAATCTTGAAATGTATTTCAGGAAGAGTGGGGAGCTGAAGCAACAACACTAAAATAACTTACACATCTCTAATGAGACCTATCTTGGAATATATATATCAAATCTATGGTACAGCATCTGAAACAAATCTAAAATCACTGGAAAAGATACAACTAAATGCAGCTAGAATTATTACAGGTCTTCGAAATACCTGCCCTAATAATATTGTACTTTACAAGGCAGACATTATGCCCTTAAAGGATAGAAGAAGCTACAATCTGCCAAAATATATAAACAAAATCAAGAGTTATGAAAACAAACACAGAACTTTCAATTACATACTTAATTGGGAATCCAATATAAAACTCAAAAAAGAAGGCCCTCTCTACCTGGCCAAAAGAAATGGATTTTTAAAATATAAAGTGGAAAAATATTATTTAGCAGAAAAAATATCTCCATGCGAATCACTAACAAAATGTTATTTTTAATGCCACTTTAAATGAACCCACCAACAAACAATACCAAAATCCAGAATACTTAAAACAATTATCATTAGAAATAATCAATAAAATTTCTAAAAATGTAATAACTATCTATACCGATGGTAGCAGAGACGAGTTGGAACACACTGACAGTGACTCTCTCATTAAAACCACAAATGACAATGAGAAAATAAACAGAAGAAACCCAGATTTTTGCTCAGTCTTCAGATCCGAACTTATAGCCATCTATGAAGCCTTTAAATCCATCAGAAACACTAAACATCACGATATATGGATTCTTACCTGATAGTAGAAGTGCCATACAACACTTGAGTCACACAAGGGAACTTAGAGACAAAGTAAGCAGGAACATAATTGGTTATCTCCAAAAACTCTCAATACCTCAAAAATTCACCTTCAATGGATACCCTTACATGTTAGCATTGAAGGCAATGGAGCTGCTGATGCGCTAGCGAAAAAAGGCACAAAAGAAACCTTGCTACAGAAAAATAAACTTACTTTTAAAGAAATAGAAACAGTAGCCAAAACAAAAATAAACAAGAACTGGAGGATCCCACCTAAGCACAGTTGGTACACCCTAGAAGCAGATGGCCACCTAGACCTTTCGGTCCACAAGCCGGCATCCGAAGCATGCACTTCGCTGCTATTCTGTTCAACTCATAAGCCAAGTAACGATATCCAAGCTGGTGCTTGGACAATGTACCTGGAAACACCACCTCCCAGACAACGTGTCTGGAAGGATTTCTATACCGGTGGCCTTTAATCACAGCAAAAGAGGACACTATCTACTGTGTCCAGCAGGGACCGCGGGGAGGCGGCCCCCGGTCGACTCTGTTCACTAACAGCTGAGGAAAAGCTCAGCTGCCACGTCGTGGGCTTTCTCAAGAAGCTTGCTGTGGTTTCTCAGCAGCTTACTCTCGATCGCGCCCCTCGCCCTCCTTCTCTGTTCCTGCACACCCACTACCCTTGGACAATCCAAGACGTAGTGGCGTGCATCCACATCCCTTTCTTCATAGACGCAATCAGGGTTTCTCTTAATTTTAAATCTGTGGAGACTTGGGGAAGAGCCCATGTCCCGAACTACCCTAATGAATTTTTGGGACATTACCTTACAGAGGTACTTGGGTGTTGTTACCCAATTGAATACCTCTCTCCCTTCACACTTTTCCTCCATCTGTCCAACCATAAGTCCTGGACGTGCCCCCTGATCCTCCTATAAACTTCTTTCTTGGTCACTGGGGTCCTCAGTGATCTACATCTAAAGCATCCTGCCTTAGCGAGCCTGTCTGCGAACTCATTACCTTCGATGAGGCTGTGTCCCCCTAACCCTCCGGAGCCCGCGTTATCATCTCCAGCTCCTGGATTATTTGATGCGCGAGTTGCCCTTTCACCAGATTGATGGCGACGAGGGCCGACATACAATTTGAATAGAGGCGGTCCGGGCTGAAGTTCTTCTCGGCACACACTCTGAGGGCTACCCTGATCGCAACCAGCTCGGCTGAAAAGACCAATTCGTCCACTCTGAGTGTTAAGCTTTCTTGGAAGATCAGCTCTCCATTAGTGAAAATCACTACTCCAGCTCCAGTATTGGTTCCAGATTTACTACCATCAGTGAAAACCTCCGTGTCAATCCCTGTCGGCCCTCCAGGACTCCAATTCCACTTTGGCAACCACTGCGGAGGCTTCCTTGGGTCCCTCTTCCATTCCAGGGCACCCGCTTCAAGTCCAAGGGCATCTTCCCTGTTCTCCCAGATCTTCTGTCTGATGGTCTCCTCCTCTAGTTTCAATCCCAGGGGAATAAGCCCAGCGAGGACCAAAAAGGCCTCACTGCTGGTAGTGCGATATCCCCCTGTGATTCTGAGTGCCGCTGTCCTCTGCACGCTCTCTAGAGTTTTTGCCACCTTCTGATCCCTGTTATAGCAGGATTGGCTCGAAACAGGAGAGGCAGAGGTTCCTAAAAATAGTACCCTCCTTCTCCCCCCCCCTATTGAGAGCCAACCAGGACAGGCCTGCACAACGCCTCCCTGCCTCTCGTCACCATCTCCTCCGCCTGGTATTGCCAACCTATCTTGTCATCAATGACCACCCCCAGGATGGTCATCCTATTGACCAACGCTACCCTCCGTCCTTTCATCCGGATAGCCGGCTTGTGCTCCCATTTGATCCCTTTCCTTTTAGTTCTTATGTCCCTAGGCTTAAAGCTGAGGGCTTTAGTTTTGGAGACACTGAACTTAAGGCCAGAGTCTTGGGCCCAGTTCGAGAGGATTTGGAGAGAAGCTTCAACACACTTCTCAGCCTTCGCTCTCGGAGCAGCCTCAATGATGAGGAACTGGTCGTCAGCATAGAGAACCAGCCAGGCTCCCTCAGGTAGCTCCTCCTGGAAAACGGTGTTTACCAGGATATTCCACATAAAAAGTCCGCAGCAAGAGCCCTGGGGGCAACCCCTAGCACAGTTTCTTTCCAACTTCCGCCCACCAAAACTGAGGCTAATCCGTCTATCCCTCAGGAAGTCACGAACCAAGCTGCACAAATTATCAGGACAACCCATGTCGATCAAATTTCATCAGCTTGTTCCAGCTCATGGAGTTGAACGCGCCATCAATGTCCAGGGCCACGAGAAGAACCCAAGCACCTTTATTTAAGCCCATCTCAACCCCCTCTAACACCTCGTTCAGAGCCGTGGTTGTGGAGTTCCCTTCCCTAAAACCATGTTGGAAAGAAGAAAGGTGCTCATTACTCTCTAGCCAGTGCTTCAGTCGCTGAGCTAGTAGGCTATCCAGGACCATACCTAGACACACTAGTAAAGAAAGCGGACGATAATCATTAGGAGCATTACCCTTTCTACCAGACTTTTCGAGAAGCACTACTCGGGCAACCTTCCATGCCTCAGGAAAAGTACCAGTGTCCAGGCACCTATTGAAAAACCTGGCAAGAAGTGATGGGTGCATTCTTAACAGGGCTTTCACGACCGTGTTATCGATCCCTTCGGGACCAGGAGATTTCCTTTTCCCGAACTTGAAAGCCGTCAGTTTCACCTCATTCTCAGAAAAGGGCGGATCCACCAAACCACAAGTGGTCAGAGAGATCTCGTCCTCTGGTTCCTCGTTTCCGAAGTGCCGATCCAAATTGTTTTTATTTTATCTTCTGCTTTCGAGCGAGTAGGTCTAGAACACATTCTCTCTGAATTTCCTCATTGTTAGTGGATGAAACAGCACCAGTGATTATTTTGACCGCTTTTGCTTGAACACTGTCTAGTCTTACTTTTAGTGATGAGCTTGAGGGAGCCCAGACCGGTGTTGCATATTCCATTATCGGCCTTATTAAGGTGATATATGTTGTTCTGAGAATTCTGGGTTTTTCTCCCCAATTTGTTCCACATAGCCATCTCAGAATGTTTAGTTTTCTGGTAGCTATATTTGAGGTGCTAATTATGTGTTTTGAAAATTCCAATTCCTCATCAATGACAGTTAAAATTATTTTATTGACATCTTGTCAATACATACAAAGTGCACAGTCTGCACTATTAAAAAAAAAGATAATATGCATTATATACAAGTGATATCTTGGGACCTCTGGGACCAGTGTTACCTGATGCTAGACGAACCTCGATGTCAACTCTACCGTGCAGTCGTGGTGGAAGGCACACAGCTGGGCCAAAGGTGAAATAAGCAAATAGAGATTCCACTTAGAAGCGTCTGAACGTCAAGAAGGAATGGGACGAGGAGATTTCTGGCAGGAAAGGGTTTACCTTTTATCGGAGCGTCCGGTGGACAGGGACTGGAACGAAGACTAACTAAGGACTGACTAACTGAGGATCGGGGCCTCCTTTTATAGCTGAGCTGGGTCCGAACAGGTCACTGCTCTTTTCTGACGTAAACAGGGGGGGAAGTTTTATTATCCAGGAGGGCCACGACCTCGTAAAAGTTGGACTGGGTTTGCTTGGCCTTCTCTCCTATTTTCACCTAAGCCTGATTAGTTTTAACCTTAATTTTCTCCTGTTAGTCTCCATTCCTTCTATCTGTACAGTTGCTATACTTTATTAGATTCTTACGCGGTACATATTGATGTTAGTTGAGGCTTTCTATTTGCAGTAAATAAGAAGTTATATACAATTACGTGGTGGAACATGTGGTAGTAGATATCTGGACTATTTACAACAATTCCATGGTCTTAAATCATCACATACACTATGTACAATGAATATGGCGCCTCTGCCAGCGCTGCAGAATTTGGTGGAGAATCGCCAGTGGGTCTCCAGCGACACCACGCATTTTGCGATCTACGATGAATACCTAGATCGCGTACTTCGCCGCTTAGGAGATGGTGATGGCGCGATCCTCGAGACCAACTGGAAAGATCCAGGACTGCAGTATCACACGTTCTTCCTTCCTTGGAAAATTCTCCATTGACCCAAACCTTTAACCTTCTTCCCCTTAAGAAGTCTGCAATCCAGGTTAAGGTTTCTCCTCTTACTCCGATGTTGTGCAGCTTTTCACGTAATTTCTCCCTCCACACTCGATCAAAAGCTGAGGTCATATCAAGGAATATAGCCGTGGTCTTCTTTGGCGGTTTTTCCTGGAAAGAATCTATTATTGATTGACAGAAGTAGAACAGTTGATCAGTCGTACAGTGCTGGGATCTATAGGCAGTTTGGTAGAAGTTTATTTTATTATTGTTAGTGAGCCAGAATATGAGCCTAGAGTGGATAATTCGTTCTGTTATTTCACAAAGTAGGCTGGTGAGAGCAATTGGCCGATAGTTCTTGCATTCCTTGGCATCTTTGTTTGGCTTCAGTATTGGCACAGTAATTGATATCTTCCAATTCTTTGGTAGTTCACCAGTTTACCATGAAATGTTCAGTATTCGTAGGAGTTGTTTATTAGCTTTGTTTTCAAAGTGTTTAATCATTTGACCAAAGATTAGATTATCTCTTGGTGACCTCTTAGATTTTTTATTGATGAGTTTAGCTCATTCCGTGTGAAGTCTCTCGAGAAAATATCTTGTTGATGGAAGTTTCTTGCTTGTTTAACTAACTGGTTTATATTATTTTTAGAGTCCTGTCTTCAATCGTATATTTGAGTATGGAAGTGCTTGAAAGATATTCAGCAATTATGTTAGTCATCTGTTTGTTCTCGTTCTCGCTGTTCTATTCATATCGGTTAGAGTATTGGAGGATTGGTGTTGGTTTTGATTCTTTTCTAACACTCTAATCATATTTTAGCTGTTTTTCGCAGAACTCTGCCATTTTTCTCTTGTTTGCATATCCAAATTTCTTGTTCTATTTTGTGACTAATTTCAATGTGTTACTTTCTTTTTTCTTCTGTTTTATTTTTCAAAGAAGTTCATTTATATTGTCTCTCTCTGCAACCATTGCCTCGATGTTGTGGTCCTTCTAGTAAGGTATCCACAGGTCTAACGTCTCCTTCTAGGTATCGATGCTTTTGCAGCTTTTGATATATTCGAAGAGAAGTTTTCCAAGTTTTTGTCAAGCGCTCTGTAATTCAATTTTTCGTTGCACAGTTCTTCAAGCTTTTCTGTCAATTTTTTTTTCAAGTCGGCTTTCCTAAAGTTCCATGTTCTTTTATTCTGTTGGACATTCTCAATTTTGAAGTTTAGGGTTGTTAAAATTGGTCTGTGGTCACTGATTGCACCTCTCAGGATTTTTCATTGTGTTGTGGGTGCGATGTTGAAATTTATCGCTGTGATGTCTATTGCGGATTCTGTGACTGTCGACTTGGATAGATAGGTGTTCTCTCCCTTATTTAATGGCGTAAGGTCGAGGTCGGTGACCTTTGTTATCCTGGACAGATGATCCCCAAGTTGAACTTTTGGCGTTAAAATCGCCGAGTATGATTGTGATATCCGAAGAGGCTTCACTTAATGTCTCTATTGTGTGTACCCATACAAAATTCAAAGATTTCACGAGCTGAAAGTTGGCGATTTTGAGATGCGTCAAGAATTCGCTGCATGGGTTTTCCGGAAAATTGATATTGATGAAAACTGGCTGTCGAATGTTCTGTGGACAGATGATGCTCACTTTTCTCTAAACGGAGAATCTAACATTCAAAACAGCCGCTTTTGGGCAACAGAAAACCCTAGGATTTTTACAGAAATGCCACTTTATCAGCCTAGAGTTACAGTTTTGTGTGGGTTCACTTCTTCTTTTATTATTGGGTCATTTTTCTTTGAGATATCAATGGAAGAACTTTTAAAACCGTTTTTGTAACAGGTGAACGTTATGTTCATATGGGGTATTCCCATATTGCAGGGAAAAAGCACTAAGCGAAATAACATTCATGAAAGTTGGAGGACCTCCTCATATCTCCCGAGGTGCCAAACAATTGCTGAAGAATACGTTCGTTGAAAATCGTGTGATAAGTCGCCACTTTATATACCAGTGGCCTCCAAGATCACCAGACTTGACGCCTTGCGATTTTTGTTTATGGGGGTACATTAAATCGTGTGTTTATCGATGCTGGCCTACCACATTGGCAATGTTAAAGGCTTCTATCAGATGGCACGTTTTATCAATTTCAACAGATATGTTTTTTAATGCTGTCCATTCTGTCATTTATCGTCTGCAGGCGGTGATTGAGAATGAAGGGTGCCACATTGAGCAAGGATTGTGACCTAATACAAGAGAGAAGGCAGTTACCTCATGTGTTATATAAGCTGCCATGTATTATTTTATCTACCAATATTTTGCAGCTCTTTGTGTTGGGATATGGGGATAATAAATGCTGTCCTCACATCTTGACTCTTTTTTTTGTGAACAGTAATATTTTGTTTGTCATTTGCTCACATATTATTTCGTGCAAACCAGAGTATTATAACTTCTCGAATAACACTGGTGCACACAATTTTTCCCCTTATGTTTAGTTTTTCGCTTTTCGCTCATTAGAAGAAATAGCATAAGGAATATTTTCTGTACACCAATAACTTTAGAAATTTTGTGCAAAAAATAATACAAATGATTTTACAACCACGTTTTTCAACGCAAAACGTCGATTTGAAAAATATTTTTATTTGAGGGGACACATTTTTTAAAATTGGGTACAGTATGAGAGAGAGTTGAATTAAAAATATTAGAAATTTATTATCTTCGGAAACACAAACCGTATCTAAAATATCAATTTTTTTTTTGCTACATGTTTTAATTTGCATTTACCTATTTTACATATCTCTGATTGTATTTAAAAATTGTTAACCAATTCTTCATACTTTTGGCGAAGTGGTGTTTTATTAATTTGTTATTTGATGTTATTAGGGTTCTTTCCTGGTATTCAAAAAGGAAAAATACGTGTCGATCAGTTATATTTTTCAATTTATCAAACAATTTGGCCGCTGAATCTCTGCTTTTGGTAGTGCGCCATCTGGCGAATAAAATTGTAACTAAAATCAATTTCGAAATTTTCATTATTTGCCATAAAAATTCCCATTGCATCCTGAACACAATGGTGTTTACCGCATTGCTCTAGCGCAAATATTTGCGGAGTTATTAATTTTTAAAATAGTGCGGGACTTTTGGATCACCCTGTATATATATATATATATATATATATATAATAAAAGGGAATATATTGTGTGGATTGAATAATAGACTTATTTACCAATATGTTGGCTGACTAAACAACAATCTTTGTCAAGACATTATATTTTGTATAAACACACTCAGCGCAGCATAGTTTACAAAACGCAATGCCTTGACAGAGGTTGGTGTTCAGTCAACCTAAATTTTGGCAAATAAATATTTCATTCAATACAATATATTAGGTTTATATTTTTTTATGGATCGCTCTATATATTCAGAAAAAAAAAACATATAATGTTTTCTGAATTGAAAAAGACTTAATTAATAATAAAGTTAGAAGGCCCCTGGATCAGCATTATCAATAAGCTCAGAATTTTGTCATCTACCAAACAAACACTGCTTCAACATTTAATTTAAAGTTGCGGCGCTTTGCACTCTCTTGTAAAAACTTTTGCATTTACTTTCTTGTTCAGCACATATACCGTTTGACATTTGACAATTATAGTTGACAAATGTGTATTTACATAACCTTCTTGTAATATATTTTGAAACCTCAAAATCACTTTATTAGGTACCACTTAGAGTTTTTCCATAATAATTGGCCAACCCATTTTCTTGATAAATCCTGAAAAGTCGAAAACATAGGCGTTTCGGGATGTTGAACCTCATCAGGGTGAGATAGACATCTACAACCAAACATTTTTACAAGAGGCCTCATTCAAGAAATGGTTATTCAAGACCAAATTTGCATAATTACACTGAATATGTGAAAAAAGGAAAACATTTTGAAAAGGTCAAGTGTTGATATTAAAAATAAAAAGGCAAATCCTGAAAGATAATATTTTTTAATCGGAAGATAAGAATATACTTATAGTAAATAATATACATAATGTTTATCAACATATTCTATATTCTGTAATTGACACAATTTCAAATATTCGTATAAAAAGTAGAACCTCCGTGAGAGGACACTCCAGCTAGAGGGCACCTCTCTACAAAGGACAGATTTCATTGCTAATATTACCATTTTTACTATTTAGTAACTCTCTGGTAAGAGGACACCTCTCCCTAAATAACACTTTGGCTCTGCAATTAGGTGTCCTTTACAGGGAGATTCTACTGTATTAGAAATTTAAACCGTTTTCGAGGCGTTTGTTTATCAAGACGAAAATAGTTTATTTTTCTTTTAACAGATGGCGCTTTAATGCATGATATTAATTCGTGTATATTTAAATTGAATGAATATAAATATAGTCGAGTAAAAGAGAGGAACATCAGCCATATACTGAAAGATGTAGAGTATACAAGTTTACAGAATCTTGTCAAAGACATCCAGGTGCCATCATTCTAATCCGATTGGACGCTAATCATCTGCAGTCACAAAGGAAGAGGTCACATTTCAGGGAGATTGGCGGCATATCCAATTATCACTAATTATTACGTGATGAACTTAATTAGCAGCTGCCGGGCCCCTTGGTCATAATGTCCACACGTACAATGGTCTTCTAACATTTTCACAATCTTGTCCTTTATAAATAAACTAGACGAATGATACCCGGCAAGTTCAGGTTGATTTAACTTGTTCTTTTCTTTATTTATCAAGAAAATGGGTTGGCCAAATATCAAGGAACAAGTTAATTCAACGTTTAGTAGATTTTTGTTCCACTAGATGGCGCTCTGCTATCTAAAAAATGTTCTTGTGAGCGGTCAGGATATGAATTTTATGTTTTAAATATTATTTTACATTTTTCTTTCTTTTTTAAAACTTGAACATCGTATTTACGCAAGTTTGGCCTTTAATACCCATTTCTTGATTTCTCAGGAAGCCTCTAGGATCAAACTGGATGACGCTCTGCCATTTAATATGCTCATATGAGAGGTCAAGATATATATATTCTTTCAGTTGTCACATATATAATTACATATAAACTATACATTTTTTAACTCCTGAATGTGCCAATTGGTTTGATAAGCGCCCAAATAGTGAAGATTAGAAAAAGCTTTCATTAAGATTATGGAATATAGAAAACATAATTTGAGAAAGGTATGCCTGACTTAAAGCGTAAGAATAAAAAAATGAAAAGCTTATTTACACAATTTACAAAATTATTTGAGCCGGCCATCGGGAAACAACAACAATCGGTTTTACATATATAGGGAAAGTCCCGACATCTGGTGGTGGATATGAACAATAATTGAATCTATGAAATATATTTATAAAAAAAATAATATTTTTATATAACATATATATTCAATTTGAATACACACGAATCAATATCATTCATTAGCGTCCAATTGGATTAGAATGATGGCACCTGGATGTCTTTGACAAGATTCTGTAGACTTGTATACTATACATATACATCCATATTTTATTTATTTCTATAAGACTTTTACAATATAAAACTATATTGATGTGAAATTTTGTGAAGCATATAGATTTATATAGGTCTGTGTGTGTGAAAGGAATCACGACATATATATAATTTAGAAGCGAAATTTTCAAATTTCGGATAAAGTCTAATTTGCATATTCCTTTAATTCCGTATACCCGGCTGAAACTGGGTCATTGGTCAATTCAAATAACTGATCAATAATTTAATGAAGGAAGAACCTTTGCACAAATAAAATAGAGAAATCGAATACATCACCAGAAGAATATGGAAGAATATAGGTTTTGAGAAATATGCAACTATGTTCAACATTGTTGCATAGTTCGAACTAGTGTTGGCAGAAACCTCGATCGAACACAATTGCTGGAATAGTTAATCAAGAAACCCACATAGATGTACATTAGCATTTTAAGTTCATTAGAAGCTTTGAGGTTCATCAAGGGTTAACCCAAATTATCACGGGGCGCTCAAGTTGTTTTGACCCACTCTTTGATTTCTCTCGAGAATATATCTCCAATCATCTTTTAATTTTAAAGAATTTTCATAGAAAAAAACATTGATTTTTTATATAAGTTGTTAAATAAACTTTGAATACAAGTGGGAATTTGTCTTGTATGATAAAATAATTAATTAATTTTTATCTCTAAATTGCCTATTGTTTAGTTTTAAATAAATAAGAATTTTCTATTGTTTTGTGAAATTCAAAGTTAATTATGTTATATTCTTTTTTTCACGGATATCTAAAATTAACTAATTGATAAAATCTAGTAGTCCATTAACATGAATAATTTTTAAAATATTGTTCAGTATTTAATTTCTATTAAATATTTATATTTAGGGATTGGAAGGGTTTTTTAAAGGCATTAAGCCAAACTAGTTTTGTTGTTAAAATAAAATTATGCTTTTTATATCTGAAAAAAAAATAATATACCTCTGAAATATACATCATAGGTATTATTTAAGTATTATGATGCATTAGCGCGCCATCTGTTATCAAAATTGGAAACTATTATAGACACGTATGATTATTTTTAAAAATAAACAATATCTACTGTCCTTACTGCAATGGAAAAATTAATGGGAGGAGCCAGGCCCTCCCATTAATTTTTCCATTGCAGTAAGGACAGTAGAAATTGTTTATTTTTAAAAAGAATCATACGCGTCTATAATAGCTTCCAATTTTGATTATACAAGTATATATTAGTTATTTTGCTAAAAAAGAGGTTTATTTTAGATATAACAATTATTATCATATGAATTGATGTTTGTATATGATATTTATAGTTTTAAATTAAAACTTAAAGTTGCGGGAGCATGGTTATAATGTACCAAAAGTGACACCTCTCCCTTTAAAAAAATGCATTAAACCATACACATCACCCTATACAAAACGTAAAGGTTGTGATAAAGAATAAACCACAACACCGGTTTATGCTGATGCTTTGGCAAAATACAAGCTAATTCAACAAAAGATAAGGAAAGATCAATTATGCGAAAAAAAAAACTCTGAGAGAAGAATTGAAAAAACAATAACAAGACTCAGAATGAAACACTACATCAAGCATGTCAAACTCGCGGCCCGCGGGCCTCATGCGGCCCACAACGAATAAATTTGCGGCCCACCAGACAATATATTTTAATAAATTTAAAAATAAATTAATAATAAAAAAAAAGAGATGCCAAATATCAGTGAGAAAATATTAACTTTACTTTCTTTTTTCTTATTAGTATTTTTTAAAATAAACCTACATAAATGTTACTATAAAAATTTAATTACTTGTTTTCTTTTTTTTGCGGCCCACATAATCTTATTACTTTTTTATTTGGCCGTGTTAGGATTTGAGTTTGACATGCTTGCACTACATGAAACATCCAGATGGCACAAGAACCTACAGGATATGAAAAATTTGTCCTGGCGTGGAACTAACACCTACCTACATATTATCATGTCCAGCAATGGCCGCAGCCTTGCAGACTATTGACATGGTCCCAGAGCAGCAGCTTTACACATCAAAGATAGAGGATATTGCGACTGCTGTGATAGAGATGCATGGAGACATCTTAGGCTCTTCATTGGAAACGACAACAACAACGCCAAGTTTTGTCAAATTCAGAAAAAAAGCCAATAACCTGTATACCATGCTTTCGGGCTAAGGTTCTTATCAGTATAGGAGCGGCTTAATATAGTTATACAGGTTTTTTGCTTTTTTGTTTTAATTTTTCAAATCTTGCATATTGTTAGTCGTTCTTTATCTCAACCTTCACGTTTTGTACTGGGAAGATAAATTAAATGCATTGTTTTAAATAGAGGTGTCACTTTTGATATATATTTAGAAAAATTATAAAAAAACTAATAAACCTTCATAAAAAGCGTAAGGTCATAAGGTGAAAGGCTAGTTAGAGGGTTTTTCTGAAGATTAAATTCTTATAACCTTTGATGAATTCAAACCTGGATCCATATCTTGGGTTAAGCAATTGTCTGGAATAAACTCATAAATTATGATTATTAAAATTATGATTTTGCGTTTTTTATGAATTTTATCTCTCTCTCCAGGTGAATATATAACCCATAATAATCCTTATTAGATATAAGAAATCGTGGTATTTTATAAGTTCATTCAATTTATAAGGATATACGAAGCGATATAGGTATTTTAAACAACTCGAAATATCTCTAAAAAAACTCTATATACTGTAAAAAATACCCATTTTTGTTTGAGTGTATTGAAAGTGAAATTTGTACATGTCTGCAATAACACACAAATACTTTAATGATTTGACTCATTAGAGAGTAATGTTAAAATTATAATTTGTGTAAAAAAGAATTGATGCAAAAGGTTGAAATGATAATATATAATTTGTTATACTAGTCAATTAAATTAAAATTACAAAAAGGAGTTGCAAAAGGTACCTATCCTTTTAAAAATGAAGGGAGAAGTGCCTATTTTGGTACATGAATGCCATCCACCAGCAACATTATGTTATATATATATTTTTCATCGCAGTAAGGACTCTAAACTTTCTTTTTTATTGAAAAAATTCGTGCTCTAAGTAGCATTTTAAATCGTATATGCAAATAGGTTAAGTGTAAATACGTCCTCCTATATATATTTATGTGAATAAATATTCTGAAAAATATTCATATTCTAATATGTTGAATCGATGTGCTTTAACTGCTTTACAGAGACAAAACGAACAAAGAAATAAAAATAATCAATGATAACGCGCCTGGCACTAATGGAAATCCTGGCAGCCGATACATCCTCAAATGAAGATAAACAGACGACAATTAAAATGTCCCCAAATTAGCAGACGCCAACCAAATTAAGCTCAGACGATGGTATAATTATGAACCATAAAGCCTAAACCATTTACCACCTTCATGATAATGTCGTTCTTGAATCAAATTACAATGAGCTTCTTTACAAAAAAAGGAATAATTAGTTTCAAACTCGAACTAACTAGAAATTATAATTAAACGCATAGTTTTTATTGGGTAGATGAATTCTCTGTTTTTTATAGTAAAACCATTTCTAGGTGCTAACAAAATTCACATGGGAAAACCTTCAAATTACAGGTATTAAAACTAACTTGCATATATTTAAATGTTTTTTTCGCTTTTGTAGTTAGGATTTAATTTTCTTGTATTTGATGTTTTTTTGTTACAATTCAGGATTATGTTGGGAGTTGAAATTGTTTAAAGTTTATGGTGGTTTTATTTCTCATTTTGGTAATTAGCTAAATTGAAGATTTTTACTTTATAAAATATTTTTCTGCTGGAATTTTTTTTCTAGCTATTTTGGTCAAATAAAATAAAAAATATTTCACAGACAGATACACTAAATAGTTGTGTTATATATCATACACACTATTTTTTGTCAAAAAATTATTTAAAAAAAGAAGACTGTGTTTGTGTTAAAAATCCACACAGATATTATAAATATTTGAAACTACTTATATATAATTATGTATATATATATAATGCCAAGGAAATTCATTTTTTATTATTTTTAATATAAAGATATATTCATATCTGGATATCTCATCAAGCACAAATATTTTTTTGACCTCATTCTAAAAATTGAAACGGTTAAAACAATAGATGATGCTAACCATTATAAGCGCTCACTTAAATAATAGGAAGATGATTTTATACTTATCATAATCGAAAAGAAAAAGTTATAAAAACGGGTGAACTTCCCAACGCCTATATTTGTGTTTCCTTCCATATCAGATAGTCAAGCGGTGAAGCCATGATTACAAAGCTATCTCGGATTAAACGTTGGTTATAAAAGTTCCTATGGGACAATTTAAGATGCCTTAGGAACTCTCCATGTGATTAGAGAACAGGTCAACACAGATAGCCCTAGTAATCCATGTTTGTTCTTTCTTCTCGATTTATCCAACTTAGCGCCTTAATCCTACTCTTCAATTACTTCCCATTCTTTCTACGTAAGCACCCTCACAATTTACACCCAGGATTATCTCTCGCAACATATTACACACACACAAATATAAGAAAACAATATTCAATTCAAATCTTGAAGTAAATTTATAGGATATTTACATTGTCTATATATATATAAAGTTACGTTTGATGGTATTCATGTACGAAAAAAGGAACCTATGTCTTTAAAAATGCATTAAAACAATAAATATTTTCTTGTATGGTAGCTCATTCATGACCACCCTTACGTTTTGAGTTGTTTTAATGGGAGTATTTCCTCTTTTGTGATGCACACACACACATATATAATATTTATAAAAAGAGGAACAGCCCCCCAAATGAAGGTTAACATCAATGCGCCAGCTTGGCCATCATGTATTCACAAACAAGAGAATAAAGTTTTAAATATAGTCAGCAACACCCAAGAAAGGCGAGATCCAGTTCGTCGAGATTACGTCATTTCCTCCTTGGGAACTTCCACAAGTCGTTAATGAGTTTTACGACCAACCGCTGGATACCACTCTTGCAGATCAGACCTTGCCGCGTCTTCGGTCGCTGGCCTCTCTTTGGTGCCATCCAACCTACCTCGTCCTTTGTGTTACACATAGACGCTTGTACCCACTTGGCCACATGACTGCTAGTGTTTAGGGTACAACATATACTTTCCATATAAGCTTTTCACCTTTTTGAAAGGGGGAAGAAGCCCGACCACACCTCCCTGCGGGCTCCCCTGGACCCTTGAAATATTCGACCAAATTATGGTCCGTTTCCAAGGTGACTAACGTGGCAACGGCACCCATTTTCCAATGAGACACGACAACAACAAACAATTTTAAAATGGCGGCAGTGGATCTACGAAATGCCAAAAGGACAATAAACGTTTATATAAAGTTTAAGTCAAAAGGCGATATATTGAATATGTTTATATAAAAACTGCGTACCTGAATCCGTAAAAAAAAACTTTTTTTTTTTCAAAGTATTTAGAGGTATTTATCCCTCTTTATCAATTCATTGAACAATAAACTTAATAAACAAATTATTGTAGATCACACGTAGATTCCATGATATCTCTTAGATGTAACTCTAAATTCAGATAATAAAGGTAGAATAATTGGCCCTGTAACTACACTCATGGACAAAACTTAAGGAAGTTGTACCTTTCAGCATGTATATCGGGATTCAACCATTAACTCTGAAAGTTATTTGATACACAGTGACCTTTATTGAAAACACACGAGATAACCAGTGTGTGAACAAAATATAAGCCTTTTCAAATCAAAACAAAACAAAAACAACAGACGATCGGCAATATCAAAGACTTTCTACCTCCTTTAATTTTGTCCACGAATGTAGTTATCGCACGCATGTTTTGTCTAAAATACCATGTTTAAATTATAGAGAAGTTTTATTAACAAATAATTTTTCATATTGTTGGAATAGCGATCAAAATTGGCGTGGAGCATTGGGGGATCGACCAATCAACGGCCGTGGCGGCGCTGCGGTCGACGTCAATATATATAGTCTTTGTCTCTCGCCTTCCTACATATACTTGCCTTTAAAATTTTGCTACTTTAACATCTTGTTTTAAGTTACTTTGTTTAATAAATAATCCTTTTATTCCTTGATTCAATCTCAAACTTCAACAGGTTATGGGCCCAGCACGCTTCCACTGCGCCTAAAAGGATTAACCGCCAGCAGTGAGTAAGCCTTTGTTTTGCTTGAAGTTTAGGCGTCAACCGCCAACCATAACCCTAGTTTCTTTTTGTCGTTGGCCGATTCCAAGACAAAGAAGATGAGCGAAGATTGTCTTTCAAGGATTAAAGTTTTTAATGGTGAAAACTATTCACTATGGAAATTCCAATTCAGGCTTCTTTTGGAACAACAAAAATTACTAGAATTATTGGAAGGCTTAGAAATAAAGCCGAATGTTGTTTCCTCCGACAGTAACTCTGAAAGTTCACTACAGAATTGGAAATCAAAGGACGTTAAGGCAAGGATGTTGTTATCACAGGCAATCGAATTAAGGTTTCTTCAGCCCCTGATGAACTGAACTTCCGCTTCACAAATGTGGCAGAAATTACTTGCTATTCATGAACAAAAATCCGAATTTACTATTGGCCTACTTTGGCAACAATTCTTCGATGCACGATTGACATCGGAAACAATAAGTGATTACATAGCAAAAATTGAAAATATTTCTGCACAAATTTCACAAATGGGCGGAACCATAACGGAAGATCAAAAGGTAGCAAAAATTTTAAATACTTTGCCTTCGAGTATGCGCTACTTTGTTGCAGCGTGGGAATCGTTAGATCCGAAAGCTCAAACTCTTAACAATTTAACTGCAAGACTTTTGATTGAAGAAACAAGGAATCAACAAAGCGGTTCTTCTAAACAAGATGAGGCCTTATTACACAGGCAAGCACGAACGAAGCCTAAAGATACACAACGTTCTTTTCAAGATGCCAAGAAGAACACTAAATGCCACTATTGTCACAAAATTGGACATTGGAGCCGCGAATGTAGAAAAAGATTAGCTAATGAGAAAAATAAATCCAAAAATCTTCATGATTCAAAAGGAAGTTCAAGTGATTTTGGACTTATTTTGTGCGATAATCAAGTAGAGCCCAATGATATTTGGTATGCTGACAGCGGTGCAAGCTGCAGCATGACATTTCGACGAGAGTGGTTCAAGACCTACACGCCGTTCACCAGTGATCATCCAATCTACTTGGGAGACAACTCGACACTACTTGCAGAAGGCATGGGAGACATCGAGATTCAAGCCTACGTCGACGGTGGATGGTACAATACGTACATAAGAAATGTGCTCTACTCGCCGCAACTAAAGAAAAATTTGTATAGCCTTTCTACGTCCACAAGAAGAGGATTCAACGTCATTATCAAATATGACAAGCTACAGATCTTCATGGATAATGATCTAAAAGCCGTAGGAGTGCGTCATGACGGCCTCTACAGGATGCTCTTCAAGGTTACGTCATCATCACAAGGATACATCACCAGCGAGAACAAGCTTCAGTTGTGGCACGAGAGACTTGCGCATCTTCCAGTTGCTACACTTCGAGAGATGGCGACCAAAGGATTGGTGGATGGTCTGCAGCCTCAAGATTTAGAGGGAGAATTTTTCTTCTGTGAAGGATGCCAACTTGGAAAAGCCCATAGAAAGTCGTGCTATCCCTCAGATGGCAAAAACTACCAGCTAGGTGAGTTTATTTATGCTGATATTTGTGGCCCAATGCAGACTCAATCATTAAGTAAATATCTGTATTTCTGCTTATTTAAAGATTACTTTAGTGGTTATCGCCATATTTATTTTATTAAAAACAAATCAGATGTGCTAGATATATTCAAAGAATATGCTACTCTAATCTATACTCAAACTGGAAATAAGATAAAAGTTCTTAGGACTGATAATGCGCTAGAATTCAAAAGCGATAATTTTGCAGATTTATGTAAAAGATTTGGGATAATTCACGAGTTCACTGCACCTTATGTGCACGAACAGATAGGACGTATAGAAAGAGACAATCGTACGATTGTGGAAGCAGCCAGGTCCATGCTAAATTCACGAAATCTTCCAGGATTTTTTTGGGCTGAGGCATGTAACACAGCAACTTATATTCTAAATAGAAGTGCGACTAAGCAAACCCCTGGAACGACACCTTATGAACTTTTCTTTGGCACAAAGCCTAATGTAGCTAACTATAAAATATTTGGCTGTAATGCTTATATGCATATTCCCAAAGAAAACCGTAAAAAGTGGGATAATAAATCGATAAAACTTATGTTTTTAGGTTATGAGAATACAAGCAAAAATTTTAGATTATGGGATTGGAAAACTAGAAAAATAAGAATTTCTAAAGATGTCACATTCGATGAGAAAGCTACTCCACATTCAGATAGAGAATCTACCAAACCGAAAGAAATAATATTTCAGATTAACAGCGCTCCGGATGAATCACCAGTTGCAACAACAAACTTCCCAGTGCAGGAAATGCTGCCAGTATCCGATATCAGTTCGCATCCAATGATAACACGCTCTAAAGTTTCGAATAGCCAATGTAACTTTGCGCTCGCTGATGAACCCAGTAACTATATAGATGCAATAACAAGTTCAGATTCAGAAAGATGGAAATTAGCCATGGATGAAGAGATTGATGCATTAAATAAAAATAAAACATGGACTTTAGAACGTCTGGCAGATGGTCATAAATCTATCGGTTGTAAATGGGTTTATAAAATTAAAACGGAGTCCGATGGTACAATTCAACGGTTCAAAGCCAGATTAGTTGCAAAAGGCTATTCTCAAATCAAAAATGTTGACTATTTCGATACGTTTAGCCCAGTAGTCAGGTATGATTCGTTACGCATTCTTTTATCACACGCTGCTTCTGAAAGGATGTTTCTTAAGCAATTCGATGTAAAGACAGCTTTTCTCAATGGCGAATTAGAGGAACTTGTTTATCTTGAACAACCAGAAGGCTACAAGAGAGATGATAATAGCTGCTATAGATTACATAAAAGTCTGTATGGTCTGAGACAATCTTCTAGAAATTGGAATAAGAAATTTACCAATTTTTTGTATAGCCATAATTTCAAAACATCAGACGCCGACCCGTGCATTTTCATTGGAACACACAATGATTCAAATGTTATCTTAGCTCTCTATGTTGATGATGGAATTATTCTATCTAAAGATAAAGAGGCAATAGCTATTATAATGGATGAGTTAGAACACGCATTTGATATTACATCTGGAAGTGTTAACTTTTTTGTTGGGCTACAAATAGAGCAGTCAGAAGATAGGGCAAGTATTTTCATTCACCAGTCATCATATATTGACAAAATTTTGAGTAAATTTAATATGGCTGACTGTATTCCTGCTTCGGTGCCTATGGATCCTTCTGTCATCTTAACAAAGCAGGACTGTCCTACTCCAGAACAAAAGGAAAAGATGCCTAAATTCCCTTTTCGAGAAGCTGTTGAATCCCTTATGTTTGCATCATGTGTTTCACGTCCAGATATCACTTATGCAGTTTCACAAGTGAGTAAATTCCTAGAATATCCAGGACCTGCACATTGTACAACAGTGAAGAATATTTTCCGTTATCTGAAAGGCACTCCACACATGGGAATTCTCTTCACTGGACAAGACCAACTTGTTGGCTACTCTGATAGTGATTTTGCTCGTGATGTTGACTCCAGAAAAAGTACGACTGGTTATGCCTTCATGATGAACGGAGGAACTGTTTCTTGGGCAAGCCAACGACAACCAATTATCGCACTTTCAACCACCGAAAGTGAATACATCGCTGCCTGCAGTGCTGCTAAGGAATTGATTTGGATCAGAAGACTTCTACAGGGCATCGGCTGTGATATTACTAAAGAAACTGAACTTTATATCGACAACCAAGCAGCAATAAAACTTGTTGAAAATCCAGTATTCCACAAACGAACGAAACATATTGATGTTCGCTACCACTTCATTAGATCCAAACATGAAGAAGGTGAACTTAAAGTGCATCATGTTTGCAGCTCAGAACAGCTAGCTGATATAATGACTAAACCTCTTCCAAGAAACAAATTCCACTACTTAAGAGGTCTACTGAACATTTTGGATCGAGAGGGAGTGTTGGAATAGCGATCAAAATTGGCGTGGAGCATTGGGGGATCGACCAATCAACGGCCGCGGCGGCGCTGCGGTCGACGTCAATATATATAGTCTTTGTCTCTCGCCTTCCTACATATACTTGCCTTTAAAATTTTGCTACTCTTTAACATCTTGTTTTAAGTTACTTTGTTTAATAAATAATCCTTTTATTCCTTGATTCAATCTCAAACTTCAACACATATGAATTTCATCCACACGCGTCACATGGATATTTATATAATGTGAAAAAAATAATAATTTCATAATATAAAAGAATGTTAGTTGTAAGAACAAAATAGGCATATCCTATGGCCTTCACATGAGGTTGTTTGTGTTTGTTTTTTCTTTATTTATCAATAAAATGGCATGGTCAATAATTATCAGGGAACAAGTTAAATCAATGTTTAGTTGAAATTTGTCCTACTAGATGGCGCTCTGTCATATAAACATATTATATAAGCATGGTCAGGATATGTCTATTTTGGTTTTAATAAACTAAAATGTTTTGAATGATCCACATTGTTATTGTAACAAGAATCCTATCAATTAAATGTATATACTCAATCCTATGAAAACTTTGGCAATAATTATCAGGGAACAAGTTAAATCAATGTTTAGTTGAAATTTGTCCTACTAGATGGCGCTCTGTCATATAAACATATTATATAAGCATGGTCAGGATATGTCTATTTTGGTTTTAATAAACTAAAATGTTTTGAATGATCCACATTGTTATTGTAACAAGAATCCTATCAATTAAATGTATATACTCAATCCTATGAAAATTTTGGCAAGTTTAGAGCAATTTGTACACAGATTTATAAATCACTACTAATTCATTGTGTAAATAATTAAAGATATATATGTAAATAAATCTTATAAGCGTCTGATAGACTTCGTGCTTCTTTAAAAATAAAATTTGAAAAAATATATATATCAATTATCAATTATTTTATTTCCAAAGCGCTATATCTCGCAAGGGATACTTGCGCAAAACAAGGAGAAAAGTTTATTTACATAAGTTATTGACGTTATTCAACACATGAAAACACTAGAGATCCAGATTTTGTAGAAAGTTTAGAATGTATTTACAAAATGAATTAAACTTTAAATATTATTATTTTTTATCGGATATCAAATCGTTAAGTATAATTAAAACATGTCTCATGTAAATATAATAGAACTGTAGAAGATTAAATTTTTGTCATCATGATACAGAAATTCCACCTTACATTAGAATTGCACTAATTTTTATATAAATAGTTTTTTTTTGTTAATATGGAAAATATTTCTATTAAAAACACATACATCCTTTTAAAGATTTACAACTAAATTAAAAGTGCATATATCATATTTATTTTTGTAAATGACTATAATTTATATTGCTTCAATCATAAAACAAGATTCAGAAAACTAGGAATATATTAAAAATTAAAATAAAAGCATAGAAAATATATTATGAAAAAAAGGCATCTCTGTATCGTGCAACTGAAATATAAATTTACATATGAAATAGAAAATATCGTTGAGATTCATAATCAGCACATTTATATTGTACTGATATCCTTGTACTTTTGAGAAAAATGCAATTTAATATTTCGAAAGCTCCAATTTTTTTTTTTTTTGAAAATTAAAACCTTTTATAAATATAATATATAATAAATTTATTTTTTCATCTTTCTTGGTATTAGTGTCTAATTTCTTGTTTACATATTATTTAAAAGTTGCATATTTTCTCAGAATATATTTAATAAATGATTTTTAAATTTATAGGGTAAAGGTCTCGTTATAAATTTAAGAGGGGTGTTTAGATTAACAATATCAATTGAGAAGTAAAATGGAATATCAAATATATAAAGTGTGTGAAGAGAAAGGTGGTTCTATATATATATATATATATATATATATATATATATATATATATATATATATGTGGTAGCCTAAAAAAAAAATAAAAAGAGAAAAAGGGAAAAGGTCTATATATAGTGTTTATCAAGCTGATCTGGAGTCCAGTGTTGCCGATCTCTTCTCAATCAATAAAGCGATGTGGTCTAATTAGCTGGCTTCATTAGTGCAACGCCAAATTCCCGGATGTAGAGCCGTGTAGATGTCTTCCTCATTTACTGGAATGTCTCTGGGGATTTACTATCCTGGTGTTGTTGGTTAGTTCTGAACCCTGTCTGTGGGGACAATACAGAGGGGATTTACCATCCCGGTGTTGTTGGCTAGCTCTGAACCCTGTCTGTGGGGACAATACAGAGGGGATTTACCATCCCGGTGTTGTTGGCTAGCTCTGAACCCTGTCTGTGGGGACAATACAGAGGAGATTTACCATCCCGGTGTTGTTGGCTAGCTCTGAACCCTGTCTGTGGGGACAATACAGAGGGGATTTACCATCCCGGTGTTGTTGGCTAACTCTGAACCCTGTCTGTGGGGACAATACAGAGGGAATTTACCATCCCGGTGTTGTTGGCTAGCTCTGAACCCTGTCTGTGGGGACAATACAGAGGGAATTTACCATCCCGGTGTTGTTGGCTAGCTCTGAACCCTGTCTGTGGGGACAATACAGAGGGAATTTACCATCCCGGGGTTGTTGGTTAGCTCTGAACCCTGTCTGTGGGGATAATACAGAGGGAATTTACCATCCCGGTGTTGTTGGCTAGCTCTGAACCCTGTCTGTAGGGACAATACAGAGGGGATTTACCATCCCGGTGTTGTTGGCTAGCTCTGAACCCTGTCTGTGGGGACAATACAGAGGAGATTTACCATCCCGGTGTTGTTGGTTAGCTCTGAACCCTGTCTGTGGGGACAATACAGAGGAGATTTACCATCCCGGTGTTGTTGGCTAGCTCTGAACCCTGTCTGTGGGGACAATACAGAGGGGATTTACCATCCCGGTGTTGTTGGTTAGCTCTGAACCCTGTCTGTGGGGACAATACAGAGGAGATTTACCATCCCGGTGTTGTTGGTTAGCTCTGAACCCTGTCTGTGGGGACAATACAGAGGGGATTTACCATCCCGGTGTTGTTGGTTAGCTCTGAACCCTGTCTGTGGGGACAATACAGAGGGGATTTACCATCCCGGTGTTGTTGGTTAGCTCTGAACCCTGTCTGTGGGGACAATACAGAGGGGATTTACCATCCCGATGTTGTTGGTTAGCTCTGAACCCTGTCTGTGGGGACAATACAGAGGGGATTTACCATCCCGGTGTTGTTGGTTAGCTCTGAACCCTGTCTGTGGGGACAATACAGAGGGAATTTACCATCCCGGTGTTGTTGGCTAGCTCTGAACCCTGTCTGTGGGGACAATACAGAGGGGATTTACCATCCCGGTGTTGTTGGTTAGCTCTGAACCCTGTCTGTGGGGACAATACAGAAGGGATTTACCATCCCGGTGTTGTTGGTTAGCTCTGAACCCTGTCTGTGGGGACAATACAGAAGGGATTTACCATCCCGGTGTTGTTGGTTAGCTCTGAACCCTGTCTGTGGGGACAATACAGAGGGGATTTACCATCCCGGAGTTGTTGGTTAGCTCTGAACCCTGTCTGTGGGGACAATACAGAGGGGATTTACCATCCCGGTGTTGTTGGTTAGCTCTGAACCCTGTCTGTGGGGACAATACAGAGGGGATTTACCATCCCGATGTTGTTGGTTAGCTCTGAACCCTGTCTGTGGGGACAATACAAAGGGGATTTACCATCCCGGTGTTGTTGGTTAGCTCTGAACCCTGTCTGTGGGGACAATACAGAGGGAATTTACCATCCCGGTGTTGTTGGCTAGCTCTGAACCCTGTCTGTGGGGACAATACAGAGGGAATTTACCATCCCGGTGTTGTTGGTTAGCTCTGAACCCTGTCTGTGGGGACAATACAGAGGGGATTAACCATCCCGGTGTTGTTGGCTAGCTCTGAACCCTGTCTGTGGGGACAATACAAAGGGGATTTACCATCCCGGTGTTGTTGGTTAGCTCTGAACCCTGTCTGTGGGGACAATACAGAGGGGATTTACCATCCCGGTGTTGTTGGTTAGCTCTGAACCCTGTCTGTGGGGACAATACAGAGGGGATTTACCATCCCGGTGTTGTTGGTTAGCTCTGAACCCTGTCTGTGGGGACAATACAGAGGGGATTTACCATCCCGGTGTTGTTGGTTAGCTCTGAACCCTGTCTGTGGGGACAATACAGAGGGGATTTACCATCCCGGTGTTGTTGGTTAGCTCTGAACCCTGTCTGTGGGGACAATACAGAGGGGATTTACCATCCCGATGTTGTTGGTTAGCTCTGACCCCTGTCTGTGGGGACAATACAGAGGGGATTTACCATCCCGGTGTTGTTGGTTAGCTCTGAATCCTGTCTGTGGGGACAATACAGAGGGGATTTACCATCCCGGTGTTGTTGGTTAGCTCTGAACCCTGTCTGTGGGGACAATACAGAGGAGATTTACCATCCCGGTGTTGTTGGCTAGCTCTGAACCCTGTCTGTGGGGACAATACAGAGGGAATTTAACATCCCGGTGTTGTTGGCTAGCTCTGAACCCTGTCTGTGGGGACAATACAGAGGGAATTTAACATCCCGGTGTTGTTGGCTAGCTCTGAACCCTGTCTGTGGGGACAATACAGAGGGAATTTACCATCCCGGTGTTGTTGGCTAGCTCTGAACCCTGTCTGTGGGGACAATACAGAGGGAATTTACCATCCCGGTGTTGTTGGTTAGCTCTGAACCCTGTCTGGGGGACAATACAGAGGGGATTTACCATCCCGGTGTTGTTGGCTAGCTCTGAACCCTGTCTGTGGGGACAATACAGAGGAGATTTACCATCCCGGTGTTGTTGGCTAGCTCTGAACCCTGTCTGTGGGGACAATACAGAGGAGATTTACCATCCCGGTGTTGTTGGCTAGCTCTGAACCCTATCTGTGGGGACAATACAGAGGGGATTTACCATCCCGGTGTTGTTGGTTAGCTCTGAACCCTATCTGTGGGGACAATACAGAGGGGATTTACCATCCCGGTGTTGTTGGTTAGCTCTGAACCCTATCTGTGGGGACAATACAGAGGGAATTTACCATCCCGGTGTTGTTGGTTAGCTCTGAACCCTATCTGTGGGGACAATACAGAGGGAATTTACCATCCCGGTGTTGTTGGTTAGCTCTGAACCCTGTCTGTGAGGACAATACAGAGGAGATTTACCATCCCGGTGTTGTTGGTTAGCTCTGAACCCTGTCTGTGGGGACAATACAGAGGGAATTTACCATCCCGGTGTTGTTGGCTAGCTCTGAACCCTGTCTGTGAGGACAATACAGAGGAGATTTACCATCCCGGTGTTGTTGGTTAGCTCTGAACCCTGTCTGGGGACAATACAGAGGGATTTACCATCCCGGTGTTGTTGGTTAGCTCTGAACCCTGTCTGGGGACAATACAGAGGGGATTTACCATCCCGGTGTTGTTGGCTAGCTCTGAACCCTGTCTGTGAGGACAATACAGAGGGGTTTACCATCCCGGTGTTGTTGTTTAGTCTGAACCCTGTCTGTGGGGACAATACAGAGGAGATTTACCACCCCGGTGTTGTTGGTTAGCTCTGAACCCTGTCTGTGAGGACAATACAGAGGGGGTTTACCATCCCGGTGTTGTTGTTTAGTTCTGAACCCTGTCTGTGGGGACAATACAGAGGAGATTTACCACCCCGGTGTTGTTGGTTAGTTCTGAACCCTGTCTGTGAGGACAATACAGAGGGGATTTACCATCCCGGTGTTGTTGGTTAGCTCTGAACCCTGTCTGTGAGGACAATACAGAGGGATTTACCATCCCGGTGTTGTTGGTTAGCTCTGAACCCTGTCTGTGGGGACAATACAGAGGGGATTTACCATCCCGGTGTTGTTGGTTAGCTCTGAACCCTGTCTGTGGGGACAATACAGAGGGGATTTACCATCCCGGTGTTGTTGGCTAGCTCTGAACCCTGTCTGTGGGGACAATACAGAGGGAATTTACCATCCCGGTGTTGTTGGCTAGCTCTGAACCCTGTCTGTGGGGACAATACAGAGGGAATTTACCATCCCGGTGTTGTTGGTTAGCTCTGAACCCTGTCTGTGGGGACAATACAGAGGGAATTTACCATCCCGGTGTTGTTGGCTAGCTCTGAACCCTGTCTGTGGGGACAATACAGAGGGAATTTACCATCCCGGTGTTGTTGGTTAGCTCTGAACCCTGTCTGTGGGGACAATACAGAGGGAATTTACCATCCCGGTGTTGTTGGTTAGCTCTGAACCCTGTCTGTGGGGACAATACAGAGGGAATTTACCATCCCGGTGTTGTTGGTTAGCTCTGAACCCTGTCTGTGGGGACAATACAGAGGGAAATTTACCATCCCGGTGTTGTTGGTTAGCTCTGAACCCTGTCTGTGGGGACAATACAGTGGAGATTTACCATCCCGGTGTTGTTGGTTAGCTCTGAACCCTGTCTGTGGGACAATACAGAGGGATTTACCATCCCGGTGTTGTTGGTTAGCTCTGAACCCTGTCTGTGGGGACAATACAGAGGAGATTTACCATCCCGGTGTTGTTGGCTAGCTCTGAACCCTGTCTGTGGGGACAATACAGAGGGAATTTACCATCCCGGTGTTGTTGGTTAGCTCTGAACCCTGTCTGTGGGGGCAATACAGAGGGGATTTACCATCCCGGTGTTGTTGGTTAGCTCTGAACCCTGTCTGTGGGGACAATACAGAGGGAATTTACCATCCCGGTGTTGTTGGTTAGCTCTGAACCCTGTCTGAGGGGACAATACAGAGGAATTTACCATCCCGGTGTTGTTGGTTAGCTCTGAACCCTGTCTGTGGGGACAATACAGAGGGGAATTTACCATCCCGGTGTTGTTGGTTAGCTCTGAACCCTGTCTGTGGGGACAATACAGAGGGAATTTACCATCCCGGTGTTGTTGGCTAGCTCTGAACCCTGTCTGTGGGGACAATACAGAGGAGATTTACCATCCCGGTGTTGTTGGCTAGCTCTGAACCCTGTCTGTGGGGACAATACAGAGGGAATTTACCATCCCGGTGTTGTTGGTTAGCTCTGAACCCTGTCTGTGAGGACAATACAGAGGGAATTTACCATCCCGGTGTTGTTGGTTTAGTTCTGAACCCTGTCTGTGGGGACAATACAGAGGGGAATTTACCATCCCGGTGTTGTTGTTTAGTTCTGAACCCTGTCTGTGGGGACAATACAGAGGAGATTTACCACCCCGGTGTTGTTGGTTAGCTCTGAACCCTGTCTGTGAGGACAATACAGAGGAGATTTACCATCCCGGTGTTGTTGGTTAGCTCTGAACCCTGTCTGTGGGACAATACAGAGGGATTTACCATCCCGGTGTTGTTGGTTAGCTCTGAACCCTGTCTGTGGGGACAATACAGAGGGGATTTACCATCCCGGTGTTGTTGGTTAGCTCTGAACCCTGTCTGTGGGGACAATACAGAGGGAATTTACCATCCCGGTGTTGTTGGTTAGCTCTGAACCCTGTCTGTGGGGACAATACAGAGGGGATTTACCATCCCGGTGTTGTTGGTTAGCTCTGAACCCTGTCTGTGGGGACAATACAGAGGGGAATTTACCATCCCGGTGTTGTTGGTTAGCTCTGAACCCTGTCTGTGGGGGACAATACAGAGGGGATTTACCATCCCGGTGTTGTTGGTTAGCTCTGAACCCTGTCTGTGGGGACAATACAGAGGAGATTTACCATCCCGGTGTTGTTGGTTAGCTCTGAACCCTGTCTGAGGGGACAATACAGAGGGAATTTACCATCCCGGTGTTGTTGGTTAGCTCTGAACCCTGTCTGTGGGGACAATACAGAGGGAATTTACCATCCCGGTGTTGTTGGTTAGCTCTGAACCCTGTCTGTGGGGACAATACAGAGGGAATTTACCATCCCGGTGTTGTTGGTTAGCTCTGAACCCTGTCTGTGGGGGACAATACAGAGGGAATTTACCATCCCGGTGTTGTTGGTTAGCTCTGAACCCTGTCTGTGGGGACAATACAGAGGGAATTTACCATCCCGGTGTTGTTGGTTAGCTCTGAACCCTGTCTGTGGGGACAATACAGAGGGAATTTACCATCCCGGTGTTGTTGGTTAGCTCTGAACCCTGTCTGTGGGGACAATACAGAGGAGATTTACCATCCCGGTGTTGTTGGTTAGCTCTGAACCCTGTCTGTGGGGACAATACAGAGGAGATTTACCATCCCGGTGTTGTTGGTTAGCTCTGAACCCTGTCTGTGGGGACAATACAGAGGGAGATTTACCATCCCGGTGTTGTTGGTTAGCTCTGAACCCTGTCTGTGGGGACAATACAGAGGAGATTTACCATCCCGGTGTTGTTGGTTAGCTCTGAACCCTATCTGTGGGGACAATACAGAGGGGATTTACCATCCCGGTGTTGTTGGTTAGCTCTGAACCCTGTCTGTGGGGACAATACAGAGGAGATTTACCATCCCGGTGTTGTTGGTTAGCTCTGAACCCTGTCTGTGGGACAATACAGAGGGGATTTACCATCCCGGTGTTGTTGGCTAGCTCTGAACCCTGTCTGTGAGGACAATACAGAGGGAATTTACCATCCCGGTGTTGTTGGCTAGCTCTGAACCCTGTCTGTGGGGACAATACAGAGGAGATTTACCATCCCGGTGTTGTTGGCTAGCTCTGAACCCTGTCTGTGGGGACAATACAGAGGGAATTTACCATCCCGGTGTTGTTGGTTAGCTCTGAACCCTGTCTGTGGGACAATACAGAGGGATTTACCATCCCGGTGTTGTTGGTTAGCTCTGAACCCTGTCTGTGGGGACAATACAGAGGGAATTTACCATCCCGGTGTTGTTGGTTAGTTCTGAACCCTGTCTGTGGGGACAATACAGAGGAGATTTACCATCCCGGTGTTGTTGTTTAGCTCTGAACCCTGTCTGTGGGGACAATACAGAGGGGATTTACCATCCCGGTGTTGTTGGTTAGCTCTGAACCCTGTCTGTGAGGACAATACAGAGGGGATTTACCATCCCGGTGTTGTTGTTTAGTTCTGAACCCTGTCTGTGGGGACAATACAGAGGAGATTTACCATCCCGGTGTTGTTGGTTAGCTCTGAACCCTGTCTGTGAGGACAATACAGAGGGAGATTTACCATCCCGGTGTTGTTGGTTAGCTCTGAACCCTGTCTGTGGGGACAATACAGAGGGGATTTACCATCCCGGTGTTGTTGGCTAGCTCTGAACCCTGTCTGTGGGGACAATACAGAGGGATTTACCATCCCGGTGTTGTTGGCTAGCTCTGAACCCTGTCTGGGGGGACAATACAGAGGGAATTTACCATCCCGGTGTTGTTGGCTAGCTCTGAACCCTGTCTGTGGGGACAATACAGAGGGAATTTACCATCCCGGTGTTGTTGGCTAGCTCTGAACCCTGTCTGGGGGGACAATACAGAGGGAATTTACCATCCCGGTGTTGTTGGCTAGCTCTGAACCCTGTCTGGGGGGACAATACAGAGGGAATTTACCATCCCGGTGTTGTTGGTTAGCTCTGAACCCTGTCTGTGGGGACAATACAGTGGAGATTTACCATCCCGGTGTTGTTGGTTAGCTCTGAACCCTGTCTGGGGACAATACAGAGGGGATTTACCATCCCGGTGTTGTTGGTTAGCTCTGAACCCTGTCTGTGGGGACAATACAGAGGAGATTTACCATCCCGGTGTTGTTGGCTAGCTCTGAACCCTGTCTGTGGGGACAATACAGAGGGAATTTACCATCCCGGTGTTGTTGGTTAGCTCTGAACCCTGTCTGTGGGGGACAATACAGAGGGGATTTACCATCCCGGTGTTGTTGGTTAGCTCTGAACCCTGTCTGTGGGGACAATACAGAGGGAATTTACCATCCCGGTGTTGTTGGTTAGCTCTGAACCCTGTCTGTGGGGACAATACAGAGGAAATTTACCATCCCGGTGTTGTTGGTTAGCTCTGAACCCTGTCTGTGGGGACAATACAGAGGGAATTTACCATCCCGGTGTTGTTGGTTAGCTCTGAACCCTGTCTGTGGGGACAATACAGAGGGAATTTACCATCCCGGTGTTGTTGGCTAGCTCTGAACCCTGTCTGTGGGGACAATACAGAGGGAATTTACCATCCCGGTGTTGTTGGTTAGCTCTGAACCCTGTCTGTGGGACAATACAGAGGGAATTTACCATCCCGGTGTTGTTGGTTAGCTCTGAACCCTGTCTGTGGGGACAATACAGAGGGAATTTACCATCCCGGTGTTGTTGGTTAGCTCTGAACCCTGTCTGTGGGGATAATACAGAGGAGATTTACCATCCCGGTGTTGTTGGTTAGCTCTGAACCCTGTCTGTGGGGATAATACAGAGGAGATTTACCATCCCGGTGTTGTTGGTTAGCTCTGAACCCTGTCTGTGGGGATAATACAGAGGAGATTTACCATCCCGGTGTTGTTGGTTAGCTCTGAACCCTGTCTGTGGGGATAATACAGAGGAGATTTACCATCCCGGTGTTGTTGGTTAGATCTGAACCCTATCTGTGGGGACAATACAGAGGGGATTTACCATCCCGGTGTTGTTGGTTAGCTCTGAACCCTGTCTGTGGGGACAATACAGAGGAGATTTACCATCCCGGTGTTGTTGGTTAGCTCTGAACCCTGTCTGGGGACAATACAGAGGGGATTTACCATCCCGGTGTTGTTGGCTAGTTCTGAACCCTGTCTGTGAGGACAATACAGAGGGAATTTACCATCCCGGTGTTGTTGGCTAGCTCTGAACCCTGTCTGTGGGGACAATACAGAGGAGATTTACCATCCCGGTGTTGTTGGTTAGCTCTGAACCCTGTCTGTGAGGACAATACAGAGGGAATTTACCATCCCGGTGTTGTTGGTTAGCTCTGAACCCTGTCTGTGGGGACAATACAGAGGGAATTTACCATCCCGGTGTTGTTGTTTAGTTCTGAACCCTGTCTGTGGGGACAATACAGAGGAGATTTACCACCCCGGTGTTGTTGTTTAGTTCTGAACCCTGTCTGTGGGGACAATACAGAGGGGGTTTACCACCCCGGTGTTGTTGGTTAGCTCTGAACCCTGTCTGTGAGGACAATACAGAGGGGGTTTACCATCCCGGTGTTGTTGTTAGTTCTGAACCCTGTCTGTGGGGACAATACAGAGGAGATTTACCACCCCGGTGTTGTTGGTTAGTTCTGAACCCTGTCTGTGAGGACAATACAGAGGGGATTTACCACCCCGGTGTTGTTGGTTAGCTCTGAACCCTGTCTGTGGGGACAATACAGAGGGGATTTACCATCCCGGTGTTGTTGGCTAGCTCTGAACCCTGTCTGTGGGGACAATACAGAGGGGATTTACCATCCCGGTGTTGTTGGCTAGCTCTGAACCCTGTCTGGGGGGACAATACAGAGGGAATTTACCATCCCGGTGTTGTTGGCTAGCTCTGAACCCTGTCTGTGGGGACAATACAGAGGGATTTACCATCCCGGTGTTGTTGGCTAGCTCTGAACCCTGTCTGGGGGACAATACAGAGGGAATTTACCATCCCGGTGTTGTTGGCTAGCTCTGAACCCTGTCTGGGGGGACAATACAGAGGGAATTTACCATCCCGGTGTTGTTGGTTAGCTCTGAACCCTGTCTGTGGGGACAATACAGTGGAGATTTACCATCCCGGTGTTGTTGGTTAGCTCTGAACCCTGTCTGGGGACAATACAGAGGGGATTTACCATCCCGGTGTTGTTGGTTAGCTCTGAACCCTCTCTGTGGGGACAATACAGAGGAGATTTACCATCCCGGTGTTGTTGGCTAGCTCTGAACCCTGTCTGTGGGGACAATACAGAGGGAATTTACCATCCCGGTGTTGTTGGTTAGCTCTGAACCCTGTCTGTGGGGGCAATACAGAGGGGATTTACCATCCCGGTGTTGTTGGTTAGCTCTGAACCCTGTCTGTGGGGACAATACAGAGGGAATTTACCATCCCGGGTTTGTTGGTTAGCTCTGAACCCTGTCTGAGGGGACAATACAGAGGAAATTTACCATCCCGGTGTTGTTGGTTAGCTCTGAACCCTGTCTGTGGGGACAATACAGAGGGAATTTACCATCCCGGTGTTGTTGGTTAGCTCTGAACCCTGTCTGTGGGGACAATACAGAGGGAATTTACCATCCCGGTGTTGTTGGCTAGCTCTGAACCCTGTCTGTGGGGACAATACAGAGGGAATTTACCATCCCGGTGTTGTTGGTTAGCTCTGAACCCTGTCTGTGGGGACAATACAGAGGGAATTTACCATCCCGGTGTTGTTGGTTAGCTCTGAACCCTGTCTGTGGGGACAATACAGAGGGAATTTACCATCCCGGTGTTGTTGGTTAGCTCTGAACCCTGTCTGTGGGGATAATACAGAGGAGATTTACCATCCCGGTGTTGTTGGTTAGCTCTGAACCCTGTCTGTGGGGATAATACAGAGGAGATTTACCATCCCGGTGTTGTTGGTTAGCTCTGAACCCTGTCTGTGGGGATAATACAGAGGAGATTTACCATCCCGGTGTTGTTGGTTAGCTCTGAACCCTGTCTGTGGGGATAATACAGAGGAGATTTACCATCCCGGTGTTGTTGGTTAGATCTGAACCCTATCTGTGGGGACAATACAGAGGGGATTTACCATCCCGGTGTTGTTGGTTAGCTCTGAACCCTGTCTGTGGGGACAATACAGAGGAGATTTACCATCCCGGTGTTGTTGGTTAGCTCTGAACCCTGTCTGGGGACAATACAGAGGGGATTTACCATCCCGGTGTTGTTGGCTAGTTCTGAACCCTGTCTGTGAGGACAATACAGAGGGGGTTTACCATCCCGGTGTTGTTGGTTAGTTCTGAACCCTGTCTGTGGGGACAATACAGAGGGGATTTACCATCCCGATCTTGTTGGCTAGCTCTGAACCCTGTCTGTGGGGACAATACAGAGGAGATTTACCACCCCGGTGTTGTTGGTTAGTTCTGAACCCTGTCTGTGGGGACAATACAGAGGAGATTTACCATCCCGGTGTTGTTGGATGGTTCTGAACCCTGTCTGTGGAACAATACAGAAGGAATTTACCATCCCGGTGTTGTTGGTTAGCTCTGAACCCTGTCTCTGGGGATAATACAGAGGAGATTTACCATCCCGGTGTTGTTGGTTAGATCTGAACCCTATCTGTGGGGACAATACAGAGGGGATTTACCATCCCGGTGTTGTTGGTTAGCTCTGAACCCTGTCTCTGGGGATAATACAGAGGAGATTTACCATCCCGGTGTTGTTGGTTAACTCTGAACCCTGTCTGTGGGGACAATACAGAGTAGATTTACCACCCCGGTGTGGTTGGTTAGCTCTGAACCCTGTCTGTGGAACAATACAGAAGGAATTTACCATCCCGGTGTGGTTGGTTAGCTCTGAACCCTGTCTGTGGGGACAATACAGAGGAGATTTACCATCCCGATGTTGTTGGTTAGCTCTGAACCCTGTATGTGGGGACAATACAGAGGAGATTTACCATCCCGGTGTTGTTGGTTAGCTCTGAACCCTGTCTGTGGGGACAATACAGAGGAGATTTACCATCCCGGTGTTGTTGGATGGTTCTGAACCCTGTCTGTGGAACAATACAGAAGGAATTTACCATCCCGGTGTGGTTGGTTAGCTCTGAACCCTGTCTGTGGGGATAATACAGAGGAGATTTACCATCCCGGTGTTGTTGGTTAGCTCTGAACCCTGTCTGTGGGGACAATACGGAGGGAATCTACCATCCCGGTGTGGTTGGTTAGCTCTGAACCCTGTCTGTGGGGACAATACAGAGGAGATTTACCATCCCGGTGTTGTTGGTTAACTCTGAACCCTGTCTGTGGGGACAATACAGAGGAGATTTACCATCCCGGTGTTGTTGGATGGTTCTGAACCCTGTCTGTGGAACAATACAGAAGGAATTTACCATCCCGGTGTGGTTGGTTAGCTCTGAACCCTGTCTGTGGGGATAATACAGAGGGAATTTACCATCCCGGTGTTGTTGGTTAGCTCTGAACCCTGTCTGTGAGGACAATACAGAGGAGATTTACCATCCCGGTGTTGTTGGTTAGCTCTGAACCCTATCTGTGGGGACAATACAGAGGAGATTTACCATCCCGGTGTTGTTGGTTAGCTCTGAACCCTGTCTGTGGGGACAATACAGAGGAGATTTACCATCCCGGTGTTGTTGGTTATCTCTGAACCCTATCTGTGGGGACAATAAAGAGGAGATTTACCACCCCGGTGTTGTTGGCTAGCTCTGAACCCTGTCTGTGAGGACAATACAGAGGAGATTTACCATCCCGGAGTTGTTGGTTAGCTCTGAACCCTGTCTGTGGAGACAATACAGAGGGGATTTACCATCCCGGTGTTGTTGGTTAGCTCTGAACCCTGTCTGTGGGGACAATACAGAGGGAATTTTCCATCCCGGTGTGGTTGGTTAGCTCTGAACCCTGTCTGTGGGGACAATACAGAGGAGATTTACCACCCCGGTGTTGTTGGTTAGCTCTGAACCCTGTCTGTGAGGACAATACAGAGGAGATTTACCATCCCGGTGTTGTTGGTTAGCTCTGAACCCTATCTGTGGGGACAATACAGAGGAGATTTACCATCTCGGTGTTGTTGGTTAGCTCTGAACCCTGTCTGTGGGGACAATACAGAAGAGATTTACCATCCCGGTGTTGTTGGTTAGCTCTGAACCCTATCTGTGGGGACAATACAGAGGAGATTTACCACCCCTGTGTTGTTGGCTAGCTCTGAACCCTGTCTGTGGGGACAATACAGAGGGAATTTACCATCCCGGTGTGGTTGGTTAGCTCTGAACCCTGTCTGTGGGGACAATACAGAGGAGATTTACCACCCCGGTGTTGTTGGTTAGCTCTGAACCCTGTCTGTGGGGACAATACAGAGGAGATTTACCATCCCGGTGTTGTTGGCTAGCTCTGAACCCTGTCTGTGGGGACAATACAGAGGAGATTTACCATCCCGATGTTGTTGGTTAGTTCTGAACCCTGTCTGTGGGGACAATACAGAGGAGATTTACCATCCCGGTGTTGTTGGTTAGCTCTGAACCCTGTCTGTGGGGACAATACAGAGGAGATTTACCATCCCGGTGTTGTTGGTTAGCTCTGAACCCTGTCTGTGGGGACAATACAGAGGAGATTTACCATCCCGGTGTTGTTGGATGGTTCTGAACCCTGTCTGTGGAACAATACAGAAGGAATTTACCATCCCGGTGTGGTTGGTTAGCTCTGAACCCTGTCTGTGGGGACAATACAGAGGAGATTTACCATCCCGGTGTTGTTGGTTAGCTCTGAACCCTGTATGTGGGGACAATACAGAGGAGATTTACCATCCCGGTGTTGTTGGTTAGCTCTGAACCCTGTCTGTGGGGACAATACAGAGGAGATTTACCATCCCGGTGTTGTTGGTTAGCTCTGAACCCTGTCTGTGGGGACAATACGGAGGGAATCTACCATCCCGGTGTGGTTGGTTAGCTCTGAACCCTGTCTGTGGGGACAATACAGAGGAGATTTACCATCCCGGTGTTGTTGGTTAGCTCTGAACCCTGTCTGTGGGGACAATACAGAGGAGATTTACCATCCCGGTGTTGTTGGATGGTTCTGAACCCTGTCTGTGGAACAATACAGAAGGAATTTACCATCCCGGTGTGGTTGGTTAGCTCTGAACCCTGTCTGTGGGGATAATACAGAGGGAATTTACCATCCCGGTGTTGTTGGTTAGCTCTGAACCCTGTCTGTGGAACAATACAGAGGGAATTTACCATCCCGGTGTTGTTGGTTAGCTCTGAACCCTGTCTGTGGAACAATACAGAGGGAATTTACCATCCCGGTGTTGTTGGTTAGCTCTGAACCCTGTCTGTGGAACAATACAGAGGGAATTTACCATCCCGGTGTTGTTGGTTAGCTCTGAACCCTGTCTGTGGGGACAATACAGAGGGGATTTACCATCCCGGTGTTGTTGGTTAGTTCTGAACCCTGTCTGTGAGGACAATACAGAGGGGGTTTACCATCCCGGTGTTGTTGGTTAGCTTTGAACCATAACAATGGGAGCAACACAAGGACCTTGTATTACATGTTCGATAGAGTCAATACTATACTGAATTACTCGAGATTATCCCTATTAATTATCTCTAGGACACACATGTTACAGTCCATGATAATCATGATGGGTAGTTAACGACTGAATTCGCTATAAATGCACTACATGTCTACACATATAGAAGGCAAATCAACTTTTGCACTGAAAATTGTGCCGAAGCCCTGTTAAATTACTATCACATAATAATGGTGTTGGAATTTTCTCAAAATTAAGAGTCATTGAAACATTTATTTTTAGAAAAAGGTTTCCATTTAGGGATTCGAACCAGAGTTGTAGGTATCGAAAATCAACCGTGTATAAAACTGCTTTTCAAATCAATTATAGTTTAATTAAATTAAATTAATTAAAAGTGTACTTACTATTAATAATTTTATTATCATATTCTATATGTATAACAAAATATTAATTTTTTTAATATCATATATGGATCGACATGTTTGAAAATTTATATCTGCTAATTATGATTTTTTCATTTGAAATATTTACAATTTTAAATATATTTAATCAATAGACACGAATTCTTTAAAGAATATTTAACCACAAATAATTAAAATTATTAATAAAAGAAATTTTTAAATTTACAAAACTTCCAGAAAATTTTCCATATTTATTACTTTTAATTCTAAATAACGGCACAAACAATAGAGAGGCAGATGATGATAAAAATTCAACCAAATTATTATTTAAATATTTGCTAATGAAAAGAAATCTTTACAAGAATAGAGAAAATTAACATAAAAATGTTCTTCCAACTTTTTAAACAATTTTACTTTTAAAAGAATCCCTAGTAAAGTTAATGAAATCACGTGTTTAGTGTTCTTAATTAGGGGTAAAAAATGAGGCTTAATTACGTCGAGGAGTTATTGTCTTCTGTTTTAAAATTCTTTGTTTGTTCTCGTAATTCCAACAGCGGGGTTCGTCTGTCCACAATTTGAACAACTTCGAATCAATGGCTACTTTTTTATACCTCATTTAAAACATGGATAATTTTATCTTATTTTCTTTCTATTTTTAAATGAATCTTTTGCTTTTTTTTTAAATCTTAAACTCTATGCAATTAAGTATTTATGTTTTTATTTCAATTCCGGATGTAAAATATTTAATTTTGTTAATTTTATCTAATTTTAAAATATAATAAAGGTTTGGTAAAAGGTTACATTGATGGAAAAAAGGTGAGTCAAATTTTCTTTTTCTGTTTTAATTTCATTTTTCGATTAAAATTACTTGAAGATGCATACTGTCTGTTCGATATTGTTAGCTATATTTGAAAGAACACAACAACAAGATGGTAATCTTTATTTTCACAACGTTTCAGTAAATTCCGTCAGGTGTTAAACAAATTAAACAGGCTTTTGCCATAAATTGAATATAAAAAATATCAAGCCATCTATTTTTAGGAAATAAAACTATTAATCACGTATATGCTTATCTTTATTTCAAATAAAACAAGATTTCGACTGTCCTTACTGCAAGATAAAATAATTGGGTGGGTTTAGCTCATCATTAATTATATCCATAGTTTGATAAAATATACCATAACCAAGATTCTTCTCTTGTGTGCATATATAAACAAACAAATAAAGATAATTTTACTTTTCTGAGTTAAAGACATTGTTGACGAAAACATTGAATGGACAGTATATCAGTTTGAAGACATTTATCCAATAAGAGCGTTAAAAACCGTCTATATACGTTTAATTAGCATTGTAATAAATAAAGATAATCTAACTACTGTGTTACGATACAGTGACCTCGTATATAACCGGTGTCTGTATTACTGTTGGGAAAAAAATTATAGCTTCGTAGAGGAAGAGAAGGATCCTTTATTACTTAAAGATATAAAACAATAAAAGAAGGACAAAGAGATCAAATTATTTGTACATCAGTAGCTCACCCCGGCCTGTCCTATCAATTAACCGCTAGCCTAACTAAAAACAATCCAATAAGGCCGCGCTACATAGGTAGAGATGTCAATTTGCATAGACAATAATAAATTTCTATGTAAACAGATAAGTATTGTATCGTAGAAACATCCGGAATTGCTACTTCAACATTCACATTAAGAATTTGAAAAATTCTGAACGTGAAACTGAAAGTTGCTAATGGCCTGCACCATCTGTAGGTATAATTATCAATTAATTGTTGAATTTTAAAATTGTATTCCATATATACTGTCTAAATAGTATTTTGTGTAATTAATCAATAAATTCTTACCACGTTCAGTCTTTTGGTTCTTGTCAGAATAGTACAAACTGTATTCTGATAGCTGGTTTGGATAAGACATCCATTATCTCAGAAGGAAGAAATATTTAAGTATATGTGTGGACACACAAACTTACTGTCATTATGATAAATCACAATTTGGATTATAGATTATAATACTAGAAAAAAAGACCTGATCTAAATAATCTATTAGTGTGTGATATTTCGGCAACAACATTGTCACCATCATCAGACAAAAGAATAAATGGGTTCATTTATTCACACCTCATTTATTCTTTTGTCTGATGATGGTAACAATGTTGTTACTGAAACGTCACACACTAATAAATTATTTGGATTAGGTCTTATTTTCTTGTATTACTGTCATTATGCTGGTAGAACAAGGGGAAACGTACTATTTAAGTAGTAAAATATATATTCCATCCGTCACATAGTTGACAATCAGAAAGAATAATTAATTATACAAGACACAGTATGCAGACCTCAATCTATTTAATCGAAACTGAGGTCACTGATTGTCCTTAAATAATATATTCATGTTATAGAAAAAGGAGATTTTCTGTTCAATATTGGAATTGTTGAGATTATGCTATGGTAATGCAGTCGTGGTTAAAATCTTGAAAGTATAATAATAAAAATAGTTTTTATTAGATATTGCTTTAATTGAACTAAATGAATATATTTTAAAAAAACAATTTGATAAAAGTACTGCCTAGCTTAAGGCGTACGAATTGAAAAATGAAAAACTTATTTACATAATGTACAAAAGATTTGAGTCGGCTATCGGGTAACAACAACATTGAGTTTTTATAGGGGAAGCGTAACCTCTGGCGGTCGATTTAGCAGAGTATTTGAATCTATGAAATATAATTTTAAATAAAATAATATTTTAATATAACATTCATATTTATACTAAACCATATTCAGAACTTCGAATTCAATATAATATAAAAAACAACCAAAATCATCATTAAAAAATATAATAATTCACAAAACTATATTTTAAAAATATTTAAATAATTAAAATGAATATAAAAATAGAACGAGTTAATAGAAAAGTGTTCTAATTATATATTTTTTTTCAAATGTTTCATTTGTAATTTTAAAACTCATTTAAAATATCAAAAGTTTATTATAAATATAAAACATTTTATTTAAAAGGTTTCCAAAAATACATATTACTTGCTTCTAAAATTTAATAGCTTTAATTAAAATATATAAAAAGATTTATTTTTTAATGTTAATATTTATTTGAAAATTTTATATGCTATATTTTTTAAAATGTGTTTTTGTAAATTATTATTATTTAATTAGAAAACTAAATATAATCAGAGAATGAAAAATAGGGAGAATAAAACATAATTAATATAATATTATATGAAATATATTAGATTATATATATAGTTAGGGTGCAAACACTTTAATATATCAGAAGATAAAATATGTTATATAAAATATTTTTATATAATCGTCTGTTTAATATAGATTATTGAATCCCATCCTACACAAGCTGTCTCCATTTTTAAGCAACTTATTTGTTTAAATTAAAAGATTGTTTTGATAAAATTTCCCCAAAGTGTTAAAACTCTAAGAAATTTTTAAATTAAAAATTCTATTTTTGTTTGAAAACTAATTTAAAATATATTTTTTTGAAAATTGAAATTAAGATCGATATCTTGTGTATTTTTGTTTTTGCAAAACATTGCTTAAGATAAAAAAAATCGATATAAAAAAAGGAAATTGTTTATTTACAGTAAATCTTCTGCTATTCAAGAAGGGTTTGCCACGCACTAAAGTGTGATAAAAGGTCAATAAAAATGAAACCAAAATAAATATAAAAAACGTTTCTCGCCTTGAAAAGGGATTTAACTCAAGAATGGGTTGCCTACTTCTGAATACCACAGGCTACTTCTATTTACCTCTTATTTTTGAGAGCATAAAACATGGTAAATTCGATTGTTTTGCTTCATTTGTACTTTTTGTCTACTTATATCTCTTTTAAACATCTTATATATAACTCTTTAAGGCACGAATGTTTCTTTTGCACATAAAAAAAAAAACTTTTATAGTGTCTTTACTGCGATGAAAAAAAATATTGAGAGGGATTTGTCTATCAGTGGTGAACCCTTCCAACGGTTTGCCAATTTGATCTACCAGACCGCTTCTTAGAGCTCTAATACTGTATTGGATGATTCTGCTTATATAGGCTACACTGAAGGATGGAATCTTTGAAATGGTATTTAAGCAACCTATGGACATACGCTTTTAGGACCATTTAATTACTTATAAATATTTGCATCCAGTAATTCTCTTCCGCGAAGAATAGGGAAAAAAACAGTTTATCGCATTAAGAAAAGTATAAGTTTCTTTATGTTTCTTTATTTCGACTTAGAGCGCTATGTCCCCCTAGGGACACTTGCACTTTGAAAATAAACAAATGTTTAAAGAAGAGAAAGAAAGATATTTTAAATATGTACAGAATTAGTATGCAAGTTGCTTAGAAGAAAAGATAAAATATATATATTATATTTTAAAAAAAGATAAGATAAGATTTCTGTTGTTTTGGATCATATTGATGATTATGCTATGGTGGTGCAGTCGTGGTTGAATAATAGTCTTGATAAAAATATAATGTCTTGATTAGAGACTTCTTTATTGAGCTGAGGAATGAATTCATATGAAAAACATAATTTTGTACAAGTACTGCCTGGATTAAGGCGTAAGAATAAATTAAACAAAATATTATTTACATAATTACAAACATGCTTGAGCTGACCAACGGAGAAGAGAGAAAATATGAGTATTTATAGAGAAAGCGTGACCTCTGGCGATCGATTTATACAGAGTATTTATATCTATGAAATTATAATTTTTTAAATAAAATATTTTAATATAACATTTTAAATAATATCTTAATATAACATATATATATATATATATCAACACAATTGATATATGTACAAAGGGTTGGTAAATTTGTTTTATGTGTAAATAAACATTCGTGCCTTAATGTTTTCACTTCCTTTATATAGATGGATCATTATTGTTTATATTAATATAACTCTTTAAATACTGCTTGTACACCCTTTTTATATTTCATATATATTCCCTGTATACTTATCATGTATGCATATTTTATACTTCATATATATGTTTAATTAAAAAGACATATATTGGATCAAAATATCATTTATTTTATCAATATTTCAGTTGGCTGAACGCCAACCTTTATCAAGGTGTTATAACATTTTAAAGTGTGTCAACAACAAACTCGCCGCCACATAACGTCAACAACATTAGGTTTTTAAAAATATTTTGTTATATTCAATGGGGAGATAAAATTGATATATATATTTATATTTTAAAAAAGATGCATATATTGGATTTATAATGAATTTATTGTTCCAATATTTCGAGGGGCAACTCGCCTCTCTTTATCGAGGATGTTTGTGTTTTCACTAAAGCATGCGCGCACGTGTACACCACTCTCGTTCTACAAGGCCAATGAAAGAATTGTATCCCTGATTTAAACATTACATTCAGTATATATATACAGCTAACAATTATATATAATATCACAGACAAATACCACTATTATTATTCCGTCTACACATTGTGCTTGAAATAGAGATTTATATACAACAGTGTAACCGTAAATAATTGTGTGCATACATATTAATTCTAAATTAATGATAAAATTTTAAGGGTAATAAATGAGTAAATTAAAAGTATATACATAGTTATTTACAATCAATTAGGATATGAATTCTTTATAAATTTCTGGAAAATCAATTTTTCTGTTTATACTGTGTTTGTCTTCGGCAGAAGCCCAACTTTCTAAAAACAGTCTACAATGCTTTTCTGTAATATTTTTGTATATAATTGATGCTTGTTTGAAATCAGGTATATGGCTATTATTTAGGGAGTGGTCAACTAGGAGGGATAATGGTTTGTAGTTTTTTAAAGCTGCTTTATGTTGATTAATACGATCTTTAAGTGATTTACCTGTTTCTCCAATGTATGTAGCTTGACATGTTTGGCAGGGAATTTTGTAAATTACATTGGTTGTATTTTCTTGGTTTGAAATATTTTTTGTATCTGAGTGGCGTAAGATTTGTTGTAGATTTTGTGCAGATTGATATGTTGTAATTATATTATATCTCTTTAAAATTCGGGCAATTCTCTCTGAGCCGTAGCTATATGGAATAGAGCAATATCTTTTTTGAGACTGATCACGACTATTATTTGAAGGTATAGCTCTTTGTTTATGAAAATGTTTTTCAATAAATTTTTTAGGATAATTATTATTTATCAATTCTTTGAAAATTCTATTTCTTTCTTCTGTTGCACTATTTCTATTTGAGTGATGTGTTTCTATTCTCTTGGTAAGAGATTTCACTACGGCGATTTTATTATGTATAGGGCCAAAGGATATGGAAAAAATAATTTTTGTAAAATATATATGTTATGTAAAAAGATTTTCTTAGGTTGTTGAAGGGTACATGAGTATGTTTTTGATATTGCTTTGGTTAAAATCTTGAAACTATAATAATAAAAATAATAAAGATTAGAAATAGATTTATTTGAGCTTAAGGAATATATAAAAAACATAATTTGGTAAAGGTACTGCCTGGCTTAAAGCGTAAGAATCAAAAAATGAAAAACCTATTTACAAAATGTACAAAAGGTTTGAGCCGGCCATCGGGAAATAACAACAATTAATTTTTATAGGGAGAGCGTGATCTCCCTGATTTTTGATCTCGTGATTTTTGAATCTATGAAATATAAATTTAAATAAAATAAGATTTTAATATAACATATATTTTTCTTGTTTTCTTCTTGTATACTAGATTATTGACACTTATTTATTGTTTGCCAACCTCTGACTACTTCACATTTCTATCTAAATTTTGTATTTTTATGTTTACTACTAATGTACTTTATAGGAACAATTTAAACGTGGTTATCATGGAGTAATGGACAATACGTTCAAATACGAATTGAAGATTCCATGATCGATTCGCCTGATATACCTTAATTTTTCTCTAATTGTAAGGATATCTCCAGAAGTAAAAGGAATTTACCTACCATATTGATATAGACTTTTGCCAATAATTCATCTTATTAGCTTCTAACAAACTTAAAACTACTAGATAATTCATTTTTAAATAGGTTCTCAAAGATCACTTAAAACTACTCATTGTGTGTTTTATAATGCAATATAATGTGGCTTATGATTGTAGAATGACATTTGAAAATACCCCGCATGTGTTTCTTTTGAACGAAAAATATAAATTTATTTTAAGGAGAAATAACGATTATTTCTAACCTTCCTTCATTGTGTATGTGTTGAATATAAAATAAATCAAATGGGTAATAAAAAGGTAAATTCAAGGAAGGCTTATGAGAAGATAAATTATGATGATATTTAGCATTTTGGAAAAATAGGTAAACTAGTGGAGATAAATTAATTTTTATTTTTTAGAAAGATAAAGTGTGAGAATGCAAAAAAAAAATATTTCTAAACATTTTATATTATTTGCTAAATACACAAAAATTTAAAGAAAATAAAAACAAAAAAACACATGCCACATACACAAATAATTTGTTTTGTATCTATCGAATAAGTATAGAATATAGCAAATTATATATATATATATATATATATATAGTGTAAAAACTATATAATAAAAATATAACAGTGATACTACATTTAAAACTTAAGGAGCAATCTGATCAGAATGATAAATTATATCAAGTAGATTTGGTTAGATTAGCAAGCTAAATCTAAATTAATTATAAAAATAAATAGTTGTATAGTTTTATAGTTAAGTATTCTATTAAAATTATCTTCATTAGTTTGATTATTTAAATTCAAATTATAAATTTGTTAATTGTTATTATTTAGTATAGATAGAGAAAAAAAAAAAAATTCTTTACTTCTAAAACATCCTCTAGTTAATTATATAATTATAATTAATAACAATAAAAAATTAACAAAGTAACGTCTATTACATCGGCTTTTACACGTCATTCAGACATACTCTAATCCTATATATAGAATAATCGAAGAGATAATATATATAATAGTTAGAAAAAAGATAGAAAGACAGAACCATGTACTTTTAATCAAACTAATAGAAAGAAAACAAAAAGTTTTGTAAATAAGGTAGATAAGATTGTTAGTATATATATATATTTTTTTATAATTTTATATTTTATTCGTTTTTTTTTTTTTTTATAAAGATTTTTTAAATTTTTTTTATTTTAAAATATGAATATAAAAAGTTGTATTTAGTAAAATATCTATAATATGAATTAACTTTTATTATAAGTTTGGTTATTATGTTTTGAAACCCTAATGGTAGACCAGACATATACAAAAAACTTAAATTGGAGTAATTATTGAAAAAAGAGGTCTGCTGAACCGGGACTTCTCAAATAGAAATTCAGCTTGTTGAAAAGCTGAATTTCTATTTGAGAAGTCCCGGTTCAGCAGACCTCTTTTTTCAATAATTACTCCAATTTAAGTTTTTTGTATATGTCTGGTCTACCATTAGGGTTTCAAAACATAATAACCAAACTTATAATAAAAGTTAATTCATATTATAGATATTTTACTAAATACAACTTTTTATATTCATATTTTAAAATAAAAAAAATTTAAAAAATCTTTATAAAAAAAAAAAAAACGAATAAAATATAAAATTATAAAAAAATATATATATATACTAACAATCTTATCTACCTTATTTACAAAACTTTTTGTTTTCTTTCTATTAGTTTGATTAAAAGTACATGGTTCTGTCTTTCTATCTTTTTTCTAACTATTATATATATTATCTCTTCGATTATTCTATATATAGGATTAGAGTATGTCTGAATGACGTGTAAAAGCCGATGTAATAGACGTTACTTTGTTAATTTTTTATTGTTATTAATTATAATTATATAATTAACTAGAGGATGTTTTAGAAGTAAAGAATTTTTTTTTTTTTCTCTATCTATACTAAATAATAACAATTAACAAATTTATAATTTTAATTTAAATAATCAAACTAATGAAGATAATTTTAATAGAATACTTAACTATAAAACTATACAACTATTTATTTTTATATATATATATATATATATATATATATATATATATATATATATATATATATATAAAATTCTTGTATCTTTTAAAAATAGTATGTTAAACTAGAAAAATATGTATAATATTTTTGAAAAATATTATATCTCTCTGTGATGGAATTCCTCTGTGAACAAACTTTTTTTCCTATAAAAACTTTTATTTATTTTTAATTCGGTTACCCTGGTAATCGATCTTTTGTCTTCTACGGTCAAATGCGTTCATTTTCTCTGAAAGATTTGGGTCATAATCCTTTTTGCTGTGATTGCCTTTGAAAACAATGAGCTTTATTTAACAAGGCTCTTTCTTCTAAATGGAACGAAAATAGTTTGTTTTTATTTGGTCAAAATTCTTTATTGGTTTTATTTTATCTGTGAATGAAGTGTTAACGAGCTAAAATAGTAAATAGTTATTAATGATATAGAAAAAAGAAAGTTTATATTTTGTTATATATCAAGCCATTTTTGCAAAACATTTTGATTATTTTATATTAAAAATTATTCAAAGTTTTTTTTATACCCCTATTTTTTTTAATCCTCTCTCCCCATATTCCTAAAAATATATTCCATTTATTGAATTAGAATTTTTTTTTTTTTGAAAATAGAGCAATCCATAAATAAATCTTTAATTAAAAAGGCATATATTGGTAAAATAAATGATATTTTGATCCAATATATGCCTTTTTAATTAAAGAAAATATTTTATATAGGAAAATGTTTGTTATAAATTGTCTATTTTTAAAAGTTAATACATTATATACGAGTATATAGTTATATCGTATATTTATAATGTAATATTTTATAATATTATATATTAGGTATATTTTTCTAAAGTAATAATTTGTTATAACCTTTAAAATATTATTAATTTTGAATATTAATATTAAATGCTTATGAATTGGCTAATATATCTGATATTCATATAAATTTATAGAATATATGCTGATTAGAAACTATTTTACGTATTTCTACTTTTATATTTTCAATTAATTTTGCATTTTGAAATAAGGGAATATACTATTTATAAAAGTCTCAATTTCAATAAATATAAGACAGAATATTTTAGAAGTATCTCACATAATTAATATTAAATATATATTAAATATATTTACTCTTTTTCACTCTATATATGCGAATAAATATCAATTATATTTAATGTGAAAGTATGAATAAGTTTGAAGTTAATAAGATATTGTGGAAAAAGCTTTAAGATATATGTAAAAAATAGATAGAAAATATTGTTTAAAACCCATATTCTCTATCCCTTTAAAATAATACTTAAGTGAACTATTTTAAAAAGATAAAATTGATGCCTCATTTTTCATGAAAAATAAATATTTAAGATAAAATTAATTGCTAAACAAAGTGTAAAGAAGTTTTTAAAATGCAAGCGATTATTCATTGAATTCTTTGTGTGTGCGTGATGTCTGCTTTTAAATAGACGTTCACCAAAAAAATAAAAAGAAGAAGAATTTACTCTTCATACATTACCCTAAACGAATCGAAATCATAAGAAAAACTTTTTAAATCTCTAATCAATGATCAGCGTTAATTTAAAATGGAAAAAGTTAGCAACACTGGCCATAAAAATGCGCGCGAAACTTACTTAAAATGCAATAAGGCAGACGATGTGCGTGATTTCAGCGCATCTTTTGACTCCAAATCACCGCTATTAAGTAAGCAGAAGATGGGAGGTTTTTCCCGCCAATTGACCCATGTTTTATTTGAGAGGCGGGGAGTTTTTTTTTAATATATATACAGAATCTTACGCTGTGGTGTAAAACCTTTGTTACAATTTATTTTGAAGTATTATTTATGATAAATGGATATTTTGAATTTATTTCATATCTAAAAGAGAAGATAATATATTTGGTTGCTCAATATAATATAAAATATAAAATTTGTGAAATATTTATATATAAAATATATGTTTTAAAATTTTATTTTGCTTAAAAATGAATATTTAAAAGTAAAACAGCATTTTAATTAGAATTAAAATATATTAATAGAAGGGTTGATATATTTAATAATAAAAGCGTGAATATTTCGCAAAATATGTCCTTTTAATTTTAAATAAAAAGCGTGTGCATTATTATATGGGGAGTTTATATATTATAATTTATTTATATAGTAAAAGTATTTAATTAATTCATATAGGATTTAATATATATTATCCTGTCTTAATGAACAAAAATATATACTTTTATGTTTTTACAAAGGTTTTTAAAAATTAAATTCAATTTGATTAAATATAATCTCAATGTTTTATTTTTTTCAACATTATAAATGTATATTGGGAAAATATAATTAATATTTGTATAATTTGAATAGAGTTGTCAGAAATATGGATAATAAATGGAAAAATGTACATAGATTTTAATAAATTAACGCTTTAAATGTTCTATTTAAAACCTTTTTTAATATCTTTTAACATTTTTATCTTTCTGTTCTTAAAGTAAATGTGCAATATCTACCCATTTTTCAAATAAATATTATTTATATTTTAATCAAACAAAAATATATTATTCGTGTGAAAGAAATTATAACTTTATAAATATTTTTCATTAACCATAAATCAATAATGATGTTAAAATTTACGATATGGGTTACATAGATATATTTTCACTACTAATTTTATACAAATATTTTTTTAAATATAAAATAAAGTTTCTTATAAATAAGCGTAAGAACCTTTTCAAAAGTATTAATAATTATTTTAAAAATAAAAAGTTTTCAAAAATATATAATCATATTTTGCAGAGAAATACATTATTTTCTAAAAGATAAAATGTTGTCCACGAGTATATAATATAAAACATCTACAATATAAAATTTTTTTCAAGAGACCTTCACGCGTGAGTGTATATTTAACATTTATTTATAATTGGATGAATGCAATGACGTTTGATCAAGGTCTTCTCTTTGTGGTTTATATAAATTCTACAAGGCCGCAGTTCGGAGGAGATTAATAGAATCCTCAAATGTCGTGGTTTATTTGGACGAGGAAAGTGAAGACTAGAACGCAGCTGATTCCATACTAGCCTGTTCAGTGATTCGCTAACCATGACGTACGTACGAAGGAACGTGTGGCCACTGAACATGCGTCGGACCTGGAGGCTGTTGTTGGGTGCTGCGCTGCCTGGAGTATAGGAGCTCTATCTATGATTCCTTTCTTCCTGTGGTGAATCTGTATAAGACCGCTAGTCTTAATAAAGCTTTGTGTGTGTGTATATATAGCACTTTAGAATATTTAGAATGTAATCCTTTGCTAGATATTTTAGATAATAAAGTAAAAGTCAAAGAGAATGAGTATCTTTTAATTAAAGGTTTTTCGAGCTATCGGGATAACGCCCTTCTACAGGAATTTACCTATGTTAAATACTAAATTTGCTCTAGTATGTAAATAGAATATATCAATTCTAAAATAGGTTAAAAACACAGCTGATATTATGTAAATTTTATAATGTACATATAACTTGCTATAACATAATTAGGTTTCATTTTGTATCAATTTTTCCTTTAGAAGGGTGTTATACCGAAAGTTCGAAAAACCTTTAAATAAAAGATACTCATCCTTGGACGTTTTACTTTATTATCTAGAAATTGCTAGCAAAGGATTATATTCTAAAGTGTTAAAAATATATACACACACACAAAGCTCTATTAAGACCACCGGTCTTATACAGATTCACACAGGAAGTAATAATAGATGGAGATCCTATACTCCAGGCAGCGTAGCATCCAACAACAGCCTCCAGGTCCGATGCATGTCCAATGGCCACATGTTCCTTCGTACATACGTCATGGTTAGCGTATCACTGAACAGGCGAGTGTAGAATCAGCCGCGTTCTAGTCTTCACTTTCCTCATCCAAATGGACCACGACATTCGGCGATTCTATTAATCTCCTCCGAACGGTGACCGTGGCCTTGTAGAATTTATATAAACCAAAAAGAAGACCTTGATCAAAAGTCATTAAAAGATACTCATCCATAGACGTTTTACTTTATTATCTAAAATATTTAACAATTGTATAATTACATACTTGTATATTTATATTTTGACTAAATAAGTTTGTTTATGTGTGTATATTTATAACACACTAGCCGAATGACCCGGTCAACGCTCGGGTTTTACTTGATTAAATGTTTTTATTCAAATACTATTCGTTACAATTATAAATTGGTGCCTTGGATTTCACTTTTGTGAAACATTCCGCTCCAAACTTTGTATTTTTTTAAAATATAAAAATAAAAATGTAATTTTTCACAACGATATTTGAAAATTCTATTATTCTGATTTTCAAATACTATTCGTTACAGTTTAGTTTTTTTTTCGATTATTATCAAACGCATGTTACTATTTATAAATTATATAATAAATACTAAACACATTAATTTATAAATATAATATATAAACTATTAGGGAACTAACATAAATATTTGTGTTATAAAAATAAAATATAAAAATTTAATATTTTATAAATTATATTTTTCTCTGTAAGGCAACATTATAAAAATTAAAAAGAATATATTTAAAATCTTTAGATATAAACACGAAATAAAAAAAGATGGATATTTGGAGGGAAAATCAAAAGATATAATTATTAGAGAGCAGACGATGGAAATATTGTGGAGCAGAAGACAAAGAAATGGCGGTAAAACAAGTCACCAAATTAGATTATCAAAACGGCAAAGGAAATATTTAGTTGTCGCAGCCGACATCTACCTTCTTATTATTTTTGGGAAGTTAATTTACTTCTGGAACTATTGTTTGGGATAGAAATTAACTATATAATTGAAAGAACAGTTTGCTTTATATATTCTTCACGCCTCAATGCACACACATACACTATATACTTTATTAATAATTAATATAATAATAGATGTTTTTACTAAATATGGTATATGTTTTGTTGTTAACGTCTTTTTTAAAGTATTCCATTTATTCAATAATAATACTAATATAACAATCAATAATAAGCACCATTATTATCATCATTTCCGCACATACGATCTCAAAGACTACTTGCGTATTCCTAATATATATAAATATTAGGAATAGGCAAGTATATAGCCTTTGAACAAGTAGCAATATATATATATATATATATATATTGTTACTTGTGCAAAGGCTACTATATATATATATATATACACGTATATGGCGCTCATCTAAAAAGCTCATATGAACGTGGTCAGGATATGTCTTTTTTGATTTTAATACCAAAACCTGACCTTTTTTTAAAAAATATTTTTATTCATTTTCAAATATATATATGATGAAGGGGTGCAGTCGTGGTCACCGAAGTGTTTCAGCATACAGGGCATGAAAGAAAGGATTCATGGTACCTTGAATTAATTTTTAAAGCCCGCCACTTTTTCTCCTTACCATCCACCTTTGCCCTTCTTTATTTGATTTGCATATAGTACAATTTTTTATACACGTAATACTTGTATGTACCAAAAGAGACACGCCTCTCCATTTTTATGAATCAGAACGATGTACTTGTTCATCAACTTAATGAAAACGTTACTAGCGATGATATAGATTAAGCCTCAACAATTTTTTCATATAGAATTTTATAAATACATATTCTATATACAGTTACGAGCGTCATTCCTCATCTCCTAATCAACTCTGTCACCGTTTGCTTTTTTTTTGGAATGGCGCCCTCCTATTGGTTGGCTACGGTCACACCACCTTTGCCCCCCCCCCCACTCGCCTTTTCGTTTATGTAATTATTGTGTTGGAGCGGGTCGCTCCTTAAATAAATGCATATATTAGTTAATAACCAAATGGAATCCTCTCTTTCTTTTTCCCAGTATGAGACGCCTACGGAAGCCAACAGTACATAGACAGATAAAGCACATAGGCTATAGTTATTAACTAATATATGCATTTATTTAAGGCGCCAATTTATAATTGTAACAAATAGTATTTGAATAAAAACATTCAATCGGGTAAAACACGGGCGTTGCCCGGGTCATTCGGCTAGTATATATATATATCAGGGAACAGGTTAAATCAATGAATAGTTGATTTCTGTTCCACCAAATGGCGCTCTGATTTTGAAATGCACATGTGCTCCTGGTCAGGATATGTCTTTTTTTATTTTAAATATATTATTGTTAATATATGAAGCAAGAAGTTGAATATTCTTTGAGTGTGAAAACTTGTAAAAAATAGGAACTTACTCTCTATTATTAATTTGTTTATTTTTTGCTTTTTCGTCTGTTTTGCACAAGTTGAATCTGGTTAGAACGATGTATAAAAATTAGATGATTCTTTTGTTGCCTTAAATACGAGGTAATTAACTCGTTTCTATATATATATCTAAAACTGTTTAAAGTTTAATAAAATAATTTTATAAATCTGAGAGTTGTCTTCAAAAACGATCCAAAAATATACAAAATATTCACACCTTTATTTTACTAAATTTATTTTGTTCTCATTATATATATATCAATTTTTTTCCTTCCCCATTGAATATAAGCAAAATTAATTTTTAAAACTTAATTCTATTGACGTTATGTGGCGCTGAGTTTGTTGTTGACACACATTAAAAAGGTATAATACCTTGATAAAAGTTGGCATTCTGCCAACTGAAATATTGGTAAAATAAATGATTATTTGATCCAATATATGTCATTTTATTTAAATATATATATTTCGGGCTCAGTTTTAATATAATCCACAGGTAATCTCTTATTGAGATGATTGGCAATAATATAATTTTATAAATTATCAAAAAGATAGATTATGTTGATATAAAACTTCTAAATATTTGAATGAATATCTTTCTAAGTTAAGAGAGTGCATCAAATCTTTTACTATTTTTCAATATCCATTCTCAAAATACTTCTTACACATTTGAATAAGAAGAGTCTATATAAATATGTGGTATGAATTGAATACTAAACATAATTAGCACCAAGGTAATATGTCCAGGATACTAAACTCTCTATAAATAGTATCGTTAGAGTATGTGATAAGCAAAGAATCCATTTTATCAACCAGGAGTGATTTGTCTTCTGCTATTTTTTCTTCTTTGACCGACCCACCAGCTGAAATAAAAGTTAGCTCGAGTTAATTTATTTCCATTTTTTTCCTTTAGGTTCTGCTAATGGCCTGCATTTTTTTACCGTCTCTTTTTAAGAATGCAATTGGATTATTCGAACTTAAGTTGTTTTGTTGAATTCATTTTAGAACGGAATTGATTTGCGCATACAATCTACTGGATAATAATTGAACTACAGTTTTATATGTTTATATAAGTTACGACATATATATATATGGGAATTTTGCCGGAAGGATATTGATCTAAAGAGACAAGGGTCGCCTCTCCCGTCAATATAGACGTCAAACTAGACGCCATCTATTGACCGTCGCCGCAAACTAGCGGCCTAGGGTCGGTGACAAAGCCACAACACCAGCTTAGGTTTAGACCTCTACGACCCGGGTTCGATTCCCGCATTCCCTCAATGGCCTCCGATTCTTGCAAAAGTCTAACCCCACCAGCGAGTGCAAGTTACAAAACCATACTCTGGTACATTTGTAAGTGCAAAGTCGAACTGCTTTTCACATATTTAGACATGTGGTGTACTTACAGTGAAAGCAGTCGTCTACTTCTACCCACCATGATTAGCATGGCCTGTACCACCTGTACTAGGGATAAGCGAAAATAAATATATGAAATTGTATATAAATTCGGTGTGTAGTTGTACTTAAGGATCTCCGTGTTAAAGAGCATGTTGGCCTGAAATCTTGAGGAATAAAAGAAATAAGAAACCCTTGATTCCTTATTGATTGAATCAAGGTGTAAAATCAGGGAAGAATCTTATTTATATATCTACTAGACGGGTGACCCGGGCTTCGCCCCGGGATTGACCCGTGTGCATATCTACCCGAGTGATATATATTTAGATAAGATTTTTTAAATAATTGTTTGTTATTAGCATTATCTATTTGTTTGCATCAGCATAATTTTATATAATCTTTGATAAAGGGCGCTGTTCGTGAGCTAAGTAGAATAATTTGAATATATAGTTTTAAAAATTGATTTATATATTTTTTAAAATAGCCTATCGTCTTCCCCGTATATTTTTACCTATGTTTGGAAATTTTGTTTTGAATTAGTGAACTACTGCGAATTTGTATACCGGACATACAAACAAACAAACATACAAACATTGATTTTTATATATAGTGTAAATATGCTACACATTTCAGGTATATGGACAAATTCGTTTTATAATGAGAATCTATTTCAATATATATACTATGTAAATACAGTAGAACCTCCCTGTAAAAGACAACCTAGTTGCAGAGCAAAAGTGTTCTTTATGGAGAGGTGTCCTCTTACCGGAGAGTTGTTAAATAGTAAAAATGGTCATTTTGACAATGAAAACTGTCCTTTGTAGAAAGGTGTCCTCTCATGGAGGTTTTACTATATTATCACTGATAACCTTCTATTATTTATGGAATTTAAAGCCACAGATTTGGTGTTTAAAAAAGGCTTTGGATATTTTTTTACATGCAGTAGAAATTATTTAAAATAGCCCATCGTCTTCCCCGTATTTTTTTTTTACCTATGTATGAAAATTTTGGTTTGAATTAGTGAACTACTGCGAATTTGTATACCGGACATACAAACAAACAAACATACAAACATTGATTTTTGTATATATAGATATATCGTGAGGAATCTTTTGAAAGTCAATATGACGGAGTGCTGTGATGGACGTCACGGGTGAAGTCTAGAAGGAACGAGATAGTTTCAACAGGGTGAAATCTGCCAAGAACTACTCCAAGATAAAATACAACAACAAATGATTATATTATGACACCCCCGGGGGACTCTATCCCTAATCTCCTGTCATCTAAGGGGGAATTCTGTCTGATCTGTCGCCATCTGAGGGAAAATCCGCCCCCTCTGGTTGACACGTGTCAATCTTCCCTAACCGCTGTAGGAAGCCGTGTTTACTTGGCTCGTTCCTTCTCTCTCTCTCTCCAAGCTATTTACCGTGCCGTTAGTTTATTGACTTCTATATATGACATTAAAATGTTTGTTTGATAGACAGTTACATCTCTACACCTAACATAGACTGGTACTACATATGTAGACATGTAAGTGTACTAATATTACAAGCAGTGCCAATTCTCTACACACCATTGCCTGGTACTGCATGTGTAGATATGTGGTGTACTTACAGTACAAGTTGTCATAACCCTCTACCCACCATTGCCTGGTACTACATGTGTAGACATGTGGTGTAATTACAGTACAAACTGTCATAACCCACTACCCACCATGGCCTGGTACTACATGTGTAGATATGTGGTGTACTTACAGTACAAGTTTTCATAACCCTCTAACCACCATTATCTGCGACTAGATGTGTAGACATGTGGTGTACTTACAGCACCAGCAGTCACTACTCACTATGGGCTGGTACTACATATCTATACATATGGTGTACTTACAGTACAAGTAGCCAAAACCCTCTATCTACCCACCATGGTCTGGTACTACATGTGTAGACATGCAGTGTACTTACAGTACAAGTAGCCAAAACCCTCTATCTACCCACCATGGTCTGGTACTACATGTGTAGACATGCAGTGTACTTACAGTACAAGTAGCCAAAACCCTCTATCTACCCACCATGGTCTGGTACTACATGTGTAGACATGCAGTGTACTTACAGTACAAGTAGCCAAAACCCTCTATCTACCCACCATGGTCTGGTACTACATGTGTATACATGCGGTGTACTTACAATACAAGTTGTCATAACGCTCTACCCACCATTATCTGCGACTAGATGTGTAGACATGTGGTGTACTTACAGCACCAGCAGTCACTACTCACTATGGGCTGGTACTACATATGTAGACATGTGGTATACTTACAGTAAATATAGTCAAAACCTTCTACCCATCTGGTCTGGTATAACATGTGTAGCTATATGGTATATTTACAATAAAGGAGTCACAACCCTCCATATACCAGTGAGTGGTACTACATATGTAGACATATGGTGTACTTAGAGCAGAAGCAGCCACACAACCATAGCCTGATACTACATGTATATATAGGTATCGAACACTTAGAGTAAATATATACTCATTGACAAAACCTAAGGAAGTTTCACCTTTTAGCATATATCGTGAATCAGACAATAACTCTAAAAGATATTTAATACACAGTGACCTTTATTGAAAAAACACGAGATAACAAAGTGTAAACAAAGTTTCCACTGTCATCTTCAGAAAAAAATAAATAAATAGACGACCGGGGACATAAAAAACATTCCACTTCCTTAAGTTTTGTCCATGAGTGTACAGTTACGAAGCTTACATACCTTAAATATAATTATCACAAAGCAATAACGCGCCATCTATATATATAAAATAAAAGGACTTAAAAGCGCGAATGTTTCTTTTATACATAAAATGAACTTCTACTGTCCTTACTGCGATGAAAAAATATGTTGGGAGGGCTTGGCTCATCAGTGGTGAACCCTCCCAGCGGTTTCGCCAATTTAATCCACCAGACCGCTTCTCAGAGCTCTAATACTGTATTGGATCATTCTGCTTTTATATGCTACACTGAAGGATAGAATCTTAGGAATGATTTTCAAGTAAACTATGGACATAAGCTTATAGGACAGTAGAATTACATTCAAATATTTGCTTCGAGCAATGCTCCTCACCAAACCACAAAGACAGTAAGGACAGTAGAAGTTCGTTTTATGTATAAAAGAAACATTCGCGCTTTTAAGTCCTTTTATTTTATATACCTTAAATATCTTGGTCATGAACACATTTCACATTTCTATTACACTTATATTAAATATCCTATATAACCTTTCTTAAAATATTCAGAAGTAATATTTATTTCGACTAATTCATTGAAAACATTTCAGGAATATTATTTCCTTCCCTGAACAAATTGAATACTAAACATAATAATGATATTTGGACTATATCCTCTCTCTATTAACTTCTAATTAACAAGCTGACTATATTAGAGAAAATACATATTTTAATTAGTAAAAATGTCTAATTAATATGTGTGATTATATATTTTAGAATTTCTTGAAACAACAAGAATCCATTAAGGCCCTTTCATATCGAGAGATCTTTATATATTTAGGCTTTATTTTAAATAGCTTTAATAGGATTAGTGTAAAGACTGTGTTCAATTTGTAACTTTAGTAAAAAATGTTGTTTTGAAACAATGTTCATATTTTAAAAATGATTTAACATTAGAACCCGTGTGTATCTCAATGGAATAAAGTCCACTCTATACTGACGAGGACCATTAACCCGAAACCATGGTCTCTAGGTGGACGCTTCTCAGTTTTCCAAAGCTGGTGTTGTGGCTTTGTCACCGACCCGAAACCGCTAGATTGCTGTGTTTAATAATTTTATTCGAATTATTGAATTCTTTTCAATATACAAGTACATTGAACATATAGATGGAAATTTTGCCTTGATATTAATATATAATGGTAAAGGTCACTTCTCCCGTCAAAACAGACGTCAAAACTAGACGACATCTATTGACCGTGCCGCAAACTAGCGGCCTATGTTCGGTGACAAAGCCACAACAGCAGCTTTGGCAAACTGAAAAGCGTCCACCTAGAGACCATGGTTTCAGGCTAATGGCCCTCGTCAGTCTAGGGCGGACTTTAGACTTTATTCCATGAGATCCACACGGGATCTAATGGAATCTTGACACTCCGCCAAAAACGTGTTTGCCTGGTAAATTGGCTGGGCCAAATCTATGGCCAAAAGATAGATGAAAATTATTTCTGGAGGATATTGTTTTATAGATATAAAGGTCACCTCTCCCGTCAAAATATCTGTTATTTTGAAGATTGTAAAGATTCAATTAGGTCCCTTGTATTGCTCATGGAATAAAGCTCACTCTAGAATGACGAGGGCCGTTAGTCCAAAACCATGGTCTCTAGGTGGACGCTTCTCAGTTAGCCAAAGCTGGTGTTGTGGCTTTGTCACCGACCGCTAGTTTGCGGCGACGGTCAATATATGTCGTCTAGTTTTGACGTCTGTTTTGACAGGAGAGGTGGCCTTTATCTTTATATATTAATATCCTCCGGGAAAATTTTCCATCTATATGTTCTCTATGTACTTTAATATTAAATATAATTCAATATTTCGAATGAAATTATTAAACGCAGTCTTCCTTAACCTTATTAAAGCTATTTAATAAGAAGCCTAAATATATAAAGTTCTCTCAATATGAAAGGATCTTAATGGATTCTTGTTGTTTCAAGAAATTCTAAAATATATAATCACATATTAATTAGACATTTTTATTGAAGAGGGCCATAAGCCCGAAACCAGGATCTCCAGGTGGACGCTTCTCAGTTTGTCAAAGTTAGTATTGTGGCTTTGTCACCGACCCGAGGCCGCTAGTTTGTGGCGACGGTCAATAGATGGCGTCTAGCTTTGACGTCTATTTTGACGGGAAATGTTACCTTTATATTTAAACATAGAGCATGTGTATATAGAAATAAACTTAAGGAAGTTGTACCTTTTAGCATGTATATCGGGATTCAGACAATAACTCTGAAAGATATTTGATACACAGTTTATTGAAGACACATGAGATAACCAAGTGGGAAACAATATTGCCTTTGTCTCTTTCAAAAAAAAAAAAAAAAACAGAAGACCGTTGATATCAAAGACACACACACTTCCCACTTTGCTTAGGTTTTTCCCACGAGTAAGTATGTTAGATTTGAATATTTTATAGATATTTAAATTTTTTAAATGTGAACATATTTCAAAACAACATCATTTTAAAGTTTCAATTAAACATTTAAAAACTTATTAATTAAAGTTTAAAGATTATTAGCTTTAATTCAGAGAAGTTTTTAAAAAAATCCAAATTTTCTATTTCTTGTGTGTGTGTGATTGAAACGGATATAAAAATGTTTAAAATATACTAATTTCTATTTGAATAAATGTATTCCAATAAAAAATAAAAATATATATTGTAAAATTGTTATATATTGAAAATAAAAAATATATCTTTATAATGAAATTGTTCTTATTAAAGTGTTAAATATATTTTGTTTAAAATGTATAATATTGTTATTTAAATAAAATATTAACGTTAAAATGAAATATTTTGTTATTAAAATGAAAAATTAGTCATTAAAGTGTAAAATATTGTCTTTAAAAAGTATATAAAACATATATATATTTAAAGTAAATATAGAGCCAATCGACAACGAATATTTCAAAATATTTGATTGGTGACTTTCCAAACGATGCCAGTATAAAATTCATATTTAGAACAGAAGAAAGGGGAACAGAAGATTTAGTTAAGCCATCCGTATTCAGAATAAAATATATATTTATAGTTGGTTATGATAATATATAGTGAATATAAAGTATCGTTTGGAGAGGAAAAGGGTTTTGAATATTTGTAAAAATATGAAAACCAGATGTGAACGAAATAGTTGCGCTATATATTTGATAAAATATATATTCATCTTATATTTTATAGCATATATATTCTGCGCGCAAAATATTTTAAAATATCAATAACATTATTTATTTTATATTTGCTATTAAATATTTTAATATATTAAAATAAAAAATATATATGCCATATTTTTTAAAACTTTATTTATTCATTTATGTATATTTTATCTTTAAAATGAATAAAAATAATGCATTCCTTACATTTCAAAATACATTCAATATTAATAGAATTTTCCAATACAACTCAAATTAAACCGTTTTAATTTTAATTGCAAATTTTAATTTTTGTTCTCAAAATTCGTATATTATTTTCAATATAAATAAACTTTATTATAAAATGCCTTTTATGATATATAGCTAGCAATAAATATGTATATATATATGTTTCTATGAAAATGTTAATCTGCAAGACGCAGGTTATCATCATCCCTTTTTGATTTGTTTTTGTCACTTTTTGGCGTTCCGAAAATAAACAATAAAAGGCTGTATCAGACTTTATTAAGACAATAAAGATTTGCTAAAAATAAATGTGTACGAAGATGTTGCATTTTATTACACCTTTTTCAGAGAGTTTACCTATTATTTTTAATGCTATATTAGATATGTGTGTGGTTTTTATATTTGCCATTTTCCCCTCCCTAGACACTTTTATTTTCCCGTTCATGTTTTCTCTTCACAATTCATCCTTTCATACTTCATCCCTAAGGATAGGAATAGTCGTTATTTCTCCTTAAAATAATTAAAATTACCATTTTTTAGTTATGTAAAAATTAAACATTTGCGGTAAAACCTGTTAAACGTCGTTCTATATTTACAAATATAGGTTTTGCAAATAAAACAAAATGTTCATTTTAAAGACATTTTACACATTAATGACAGCATTATACACACTTCAATAACAACATTTATCATTTTAAAACAATATTTTTGAATAACAAAATGTTATAATTAAAAAAAATCAATTTTTAATCGTATTTTTCGAAATATTTTGATATTTTAACAGTTAATCAATATGTTTAGCCTTAATAGGAATACTTTTATCTCTTAAATTTGAAATTGGTCTATTCTGAACATTTTTATATCCGTTTTAATCGAGCAATATAATTCAAAATAAGTTAATTACTATATGATATAACTATGATTTTTTTTTATATCTCAGTTATAAGCTGCTTACTAGCTTAAACTTTAGCTATTTTCATAATTATTGTTTTAAATAACTTTTTATTTTAAAATGAAAAAAGTTAGAATTTGTAATTTCATATTTCTCTATTGCATGTGTGAAAAGCTAATGTTTTAGTTTATATAATGTTCAAAATTGAATATATTTATTACTTTTAGAAAGAGAATGATAATTCCTATTTCTGAATTAATATCAAAGCACTCGAAGAAAATGCTAATTTATGTGTTAATATTGAACCTACAAAATACGATGTCGTTTATGATACGATATCTCTTTTTAAACTTGTATATTCCATTGTAATATCTGAAAATATGTTTAATACTATATCGGTATAGTTTTTTTACTTTAAAAATTAAACTAATTTATGATTCGTATGTTAAAATTTGTTGACTTTGCTTAGAATTATTAATGAAACCGATTCCAATAATTATTAATTAAACATTATATTTATTGATTTACAAGAGAGAGAACAGATATAAAAGGGAAACTAATATTGAAAACAAAAGAAACCTTTTTGTTGTTTTGGTTAGCGCCTATTTACCTGTGAGCTTACACACACTCTGTGGTAACAATTAATTAATATATATACAACAAAATTGGTCAAAAACAGATATTAATAAAGTGTTATTTTTTGGGAGCTCAAAGCCCAAGATGTGCAAAGTGAGAACAGAAATATTTTTAATCTGTGAGTTCACTATTTCTTTTATAAGAGAAGAGAAATTCAATTTGTGTATCCTTCTATGATTATAATTTTTATTCCTATATAAATATTAGATTTTTTATAATGGTGATAATATTTCGTTTTTTTTTAAATTTGACTAGGATATTTACTTTGTTATGCAAATATAAAAAGTTTTTTTTTTAAACTGATTTCCAACTTATTTATCCAATTTAAAATTATAAGGTTTCAATAAGAAATTCATCTTACATCAAAAATATTATTTTTTCACTTCATAAAATATTGTTATTTAAGTTTATAATAACATTTTAAAACTATAAATAATTATTATTTTAAATAAAATATGGTTTTTCAAATATCTTTATTTCCATTTTAAAATATTGAAATGTTTTTGTGTAAAACCTCAATAAAATTTGCTATTAAATATTAAAATATTCACTTATTTATAAACTATATAAATTTGGTATCATACCACAAATGTAGTAACTAATCTTTAAAATATTGTCTTAAAAATAAATAAATATTTATATTTGTAAAAAAAAAATATTTTAAAATGTTATTAATACAATATCAAAAATAACCTTAATAAATCAAAGGAATATATCTCAATTTATATTTAGTTTCAAATACTATATAATTATACAATGTATAATATTCTATTTAATAAATTAATGTACATATATCTTATATACATATACTACTCGTATATAAATATTTAACATAAAACAAATAAAATATATAAATAAATATATTTCGGCACAAATATTTTCACATATAATAATATTTAATAAATTATCACACGATGAATATTAATAAATTAAACTTTAGAGAGAATCAATTCAAAATACATTTTAAAATATTAATCAAATTCGAAGTTTAAATATGTTTTGAAATAGTTTTATATTTTACTTTACAAATATATATAATTAATTACACCAAAATCTTCTAATACAATCTTCAAAGATTATTTTAAAATAATTCCTACAGAAGATATTAATATATATATATATATATATATATAATAAATCACTGGATACATTTGACTCTACATCTCATTAAAACTTCTAAAAGATTTTGACATGGTGAATATTGGAAGTTTTAAAGAAAAAACTATTTTAAAAGAGCTGTCCATTCTTTTATTTATTTTTTTGAGAAGGATGGGGAGGAAAAAAAATCATTAAGCTAACTAATATTTACCCAAAAGAGAGTTTGTAATAGTTCTGGAACAAATGCAGATATTGATCCAATTTAAAATATTGGAAGATAGATTCATCCGTATGAATAAAAAAATATATAAAAATTTGAAAATACGTATAATAATATTGAATATTTAAAATATTATATATTCATTTTATTTGTGGTTATGAAATATATATTTTATAGAATAACATTTTATAATATAGTTTAAAAGAATGCTTTTTTTTGTATTGATTATATTGAATATTTATATTTGTGATTTTTTCTGCGATGGAGAATATTTATCTGAATAAAATGTCTACCTCTTCTCTCAACATAGACACAAATACTATACCCATTAATTATTGACAGTCTCTGCAAAATATCAGATTAAGATTATATATAAGGGCGTACCTGGATCTGTAAAGAAAGAAAAAAAAAACATTTTTTTTCTCAAAATATTTCGAGATATTGCTTCCTCTTTATCAATATATTGCACAGTTAAGAAAAAAAATGTTTTTTTTTACAGATTCAGGGGTACGCCCTTATATATAATCTTAACTAATGGATCGCCTTTAGATTCAAGCTATCAGATTAAGGTTTTCAACTTTCTTTCAAGTTCTGAGGAACTCTAAATTCACATGAAGACTTCAAAAGGTTCAAGTTTTTCCCTGTATTGACGATGGTCAAAGCATTAAACTATGGTCTCCAGTTTCAAATTAACTTTATTAGGTACCGCTCAAAAAGAGCAACTTAGCTTATGTTATTTATAATAAAAATTATGAACAGGTTCTTCACAAAAAAGTGTCCAATGAGGGATTCGATCCCGGTTTATGGCTGTCGGAAGCCGACTGTTTATTCCGCCTGCCACTGACTTAATTATGGTCTCCAGATAGGCTTACAGAATATGGAAAAATTCGTGTTGTGGTTTTGTCACCGACTTGAGTCTTATATAGAGAAGATCAATAGATATTGCATAGTTACGACATCTATTTTACCTAAGAAAAGTGACATTTCTTCTTGAAATATACAAATACATTGTAAAACGAAAATTGAAATTATACCGCGAATGTTTCTTTTATAAAAATCGAAATTTATTTTCAAAGAGAAATAGCGACATTTCTAACTTTGAGGATGAGGTATAGAAAGGTGAAACATGAAGAGTAATGGCGAACGGAAAAATAAAAAGTGTCCAGGGGCATTTTATTTTTCCGTTCGCCATTACTCTTCATGTTTCACCTTTCCATACCTCATCCTCAAAGTTAGAAATGTCGCTATTTCTCTTTGAAAATAAATTTCGATGGACACTTTTTATTTTTCCGTTCGCCATTACTCTTCATGTTTCACCTTTCCATACCTCATCCTCAAAGTTAGAAATGTCGCTATTTCTCTTTGAAAATAAATTTCGATTTTTATAAAAGAAACATTCGCGGTATAATTTCAATTTTCGTTTTACAATCATCAGCCGCGTTATATTGTATTTTAAATGATACAAATACATTCATAGAAAAAACTTTAGGAAGTAGAAAGTCTTCGGTCGTCAATATTTTTTAAGTAAACAGACAATTAATTTTACACTTGGTTATCTCGTATGTCTTTAATAAAGATCACTGTGTATCAAATAACTTTCAGAGTTATTGTCTGAATCCCGATATACATTCTAAAAGGTACAACTTCCTTAAGTTTTGTCCATGAGTGTATCTTTCAGAGTTATTGTCTGAATCCCGATATACATTCTAAAAGGTACAACTTCCTTAAGTTTTGTCCATGAGTGTATCTTTCAGAGTTATTGTCTGAATCCCGATATACATGCTAAAAGGTACAACTTCCTTAAGTTTTGTCCATGAGTGTATCTTTTAGAGTTATTGTCTGAATCCCGATATACATGCTAAAAGGTACAACTTCGTTAAGTTTTATCCATGAGTGTATCTTTCAGAGTTATTGTCTGAATCCCGATATACATTCTAAAAGGTACAACTTCCTTAAGTTTTGTCCATGAGTGTATCTTTCAGAGTTATTGTCTGAATACAGATATACATTCTAAAAGGTACAATTTCCTTAAGTGTTGTTCATGAGTGTAGCTAGGTATTAATGTGAAAAAATAACAATAAAAAAAAGAAAAGGTCAGGTGATGATATTAAAAACAAACAAGACATATCCTGACCGCGCTCACCTGAACATTTTAGATGGCAAAGCGCCATCTATTGGAACTGAAATCAACTAAACGTTGATACAACTTGTTCCGTGATATTTAGACAACCCACATTCTCGATAAATCAAGAAAGGCTGATCACAAACGCGCTTATGGGACCTTTTTACTTAAAAATATTTAATTTATATTATTATAAATGCATTTATTTATCAATTTAATCATTCAAATAACATTTAGAAATATTTAATATCTAAAATAGATTAAAGTGTAAGCGTTACTCTATTTTTAAATAAATAATTTCAGTGAGTTCAAAATGCACATTAGATACTATCTAATATATTTTTCACGGTAGCCTAGTGGACATGGCATCTGCCCGGTAAGCGGAACATTGTGGGTTCGATTCCCATCCCTGGACACTTTTATTTTTCCGTTCATCATTACTCTTCATAATTCACCCTTTCATACCTCATCCAAAAAGGAGGTTAGAAATAGTCAATATTTCACCTTGAAATAAATTTAGATTTTTCATTGAAAAGAAACTCATGCTGTGTGACTTCAAGTGTTGTTTTACAAATGCATGCTATATATTAAATTATTATTAATTACAACAAAAAATTGATTTATCTTTATTTTCCTACAATTTTCTATCTTATAAATTCTTTAATATTCCATTGTTTATGTGTACTCTATATGAAATAATTATCAAATAGGAAATATATTTTTAAATAAAAAAAGGTATACCCTGACCTCTCACATGTGCGTTTTTGTTCTTACTCTTTTTCACATAACAATTTATAAATACAATTTACAATACTAAATAAATCCTTTTCTTACAAAGCAAAGTTGAAATTACACACTCCACACTACTCTAAAATATAATATAAATTAGTAAAAAAGTATAAAATACACTCTTAGAAAAATAGAAAAGAAATATATACCCTGACACAAATACGCAAAAATTTTAAATAAATAAATATCTATGTATAAAAATAACCCTGTGAGATATATATAAATTTTATTTAAAAAATAACATCTATTTATAGGGTTAATTTAAAGAATAATAACATCAAGATTCGTGGTCAAATATCAATAAAGAAAAATCTGTGAGCAGGATGAAAAGTTCTGAAGCAAGTTTTTTAGTAAGTTCATTACACAGTGCTGAATAATTCATTAGCAGTAACTATTCAAATTTTATTGGAAGTCTGACTTTTAAGTGTGGTCCCCCTCGCTGTAAATCCACTGTTGGAAGTTAAGCCAATAAAAAACAAGTCATCTTCGTCGAATTATACTGCATTAGCGTTCGATACATGTCGGGGACCTTTTTTTACATCTTTATTTACATAAATAGAACATTTTGTTTACCACCCTAATATTTATATATAAATATAAAATAAAGTTTGTAAATATACAATATAATATAAATCGTGGATGGCTTTTCTTGGTTTAACAAGAAATTGGGTTGGCAAAATATCACGGAGCATGTTAAATGAACGTTTAGTTTATTTTTTCTTCACTAGATGCCGCTCTGCCATCTAAAAAGCACATGTGCTCGTGGTCAGGATATGCTTTCATCATTTTTAATATAAATATATATTGATACACAATTATATATACATATTTCACCCCACAAAGACTTTTCTTTTAATAAAAGTTTAAAAACCCATTGCAATGAGTTAGTTGTGTATTTTTTATCAACATATTGTATATCCAGCTATACCCAGCGGTTTCGCCAGTTTAATCTACCATACCGCAGTTATATTGCATTTTTGGAACTTCCTTTTATAGTGATAATATTTTCCATTGCAGTAAGGGCAGTAGAAATTGTTTTATTTTATAAAGAATATTACGCGTCTAAAATAGTTTCGAATTTGATAATATATATTATTTTTTCAAATTGAACAATGTACAAATAAATATAATGTAGTTCATTAAATATATATCATTGTAAAATATGATAATTAAATTAAGATAAAATAATAAATATTGAGCTCATATAATAATAAAACAGATATATTTCATTTCTCTAAATTCATAAATATTCATAATTTTCATTTTTAGCTTACCCATCGATTTATTGTTCAGGGAAGCGAGTAAATAAATGAGTGTGAAAACAATACCAAAAAAAAAAAACAAATACCAGGGTTGCCAAATATTTTTGTGGAATCTCACAGAGGTAATTTTTCTGACATCTGCTTCTGATTTTACACCTCAGTCTTCCTTTACAATCATTCCATATTTCTTTTTCCTTTCTTTCTTAGAAAATTAAAACAACTTTGTCTCTATTATAACTATTTCTAATACTTACCTTATTTACCAAACATGCGTTTTATTCAGATATCTTATATATAAATCGAGACACTGTACTATACAAAATAATTCTATTTATAATAGAAATTCGGGTATAATCATTCTTGGGTATCATCACTCTTTGTAGGTGAAATAAATGATATTTTGATACAATATATGCCTTTTTAATTAAAAATATATTCATATGAACAAAAACGACATAAATGTGTCCTAACGTTATCATAAATAAAAAAAACTTGAGATTATTTTTATTTTGAAGATAAAAAAAAATAAGAAATTTACAAATAAATTCATATTTCAACCTTATAGACATTTTCGTGGTTGTATGTACGACAAACAAATATTATATTTTAATTGAAATTATTTTAGAAAACTTCCATTCTAATAATTAAATTATTATCCTTGCTCACAAAAATTTCCATTCAAAATAATACATTAGTATAAAATTATCTATATTCGCACCTCTTTAATCAAAATGCTTTCAAAAGAGACCATCCAAACACAACATTACTAATTAGCAGACTTAAAAACAATACAGGAAATGAAAATTACATTCTTGGATTCGACTGAATTAATCCAAATTATAATTAATTAATACATCAAAAATTAATTGAGAAGGCGACATAAGTGAAATCTTTATCTATTTCTTAATTATACCTCTAATTAAAAATCTCATTCTCTCCAGTAAATGCCACAGGATAAAAATTAATTAAATTGTTAAACCAAGCGAATACATTTGTTTTCCTTCGAGAAGGAAACATTCTTATTGGTTGAGTGACGTCATAGGATGACATTTGATTGTCCAATCAGAAATCACTTTCACAACAAAAAATGTTAATTCTAAATAATAGGGCATAAATAGATATCCATTGATGAGCCAAGCCCTCCCAATATATTTTTTTCATCTTAGTAAGGACAGTTGAAGTTTTATTTATTTGTAAAAGAAACATTCGCGTATTAATGTCTTTATAAGTTGTATACAGATGACGCGTTTTTGATCTGTATAAATAAACATATTAAAAATATGAAAAAAAGCATTTCCTGACCGCTCGCACGAGGAATTTTAGATAGTATAGAGCCATCTATTTGGACAAAAATAAACTAAACGTTAATTTTGGTTTGGTTCATGATATTTTACCAACCCATGTTCTTGATAAATCAAGAAAATATTAAATCTTGATTTAACAAGATGTTGGGTAAGCCAAATATAATAGATCAAACCTAAAAAAAAGTTTAGTTTATTTTTGTTCTACTAGATGGCGCTCTGTCATCTAAGATGCTCATATGTGAACGGTCAGCAAATTTATAATATCAACAACTGACATTTTTTCATATTTTTAAAATTATATTTTTCACAGATATATATAGGATGAATAATATATAAGAAATATTAACTCTATCAAGCAGGAATATGTTTCTTTTACACATAGAACAAACTTATACTGTCCTTACTGCTATGTATAAAATAGTGTACAATAAGATTTTTGCTTGATAGTTTTATTTATTTTATATAGACGGTGCGTTATTGTCTTATATAATTAATGAATGATATGACTAGTATTTCAAATCTTATTAATAAATAGATATTTTTGTAATTGATAGATGGCGTCTAGTTTTGACGTCTATTTTTACGGGAGAGGCGAGCTTTGTCTCTTTAGATCAATGTTCTCCCGGCAAAATTTCCATCTATATATATTCTTGTATTATGAATAATATTGAAAATCATTATGGAACCTTTATATAGACATTTTTAAAAACGACGCGAATTACAAAGCGTATTAATACAATCAAACATTTTATTTCCAATAATAATGTTATTGGATTTTGGAAGAATTAGCTTGTATTTGACTCTTTATCAGTATCATTTGGATCCATGTTCTAAATAATGATAAACATTTTTGAGCCTATCATATTTACGGAGAAGTAAAATCCTCTATGATACATATAATTACTAAGCAAAACAGTTCCGATGTTGAGTTTCTTTATTCATCTCAACTTTCGGTTATCACAATTCACAATTCTACAGGAGTATATGATAAATCCTTTTTGTTTGAGATATACCCTATATCACATTTAATCTTATTAAGTATAGTATTTGTATAGTATAGTAGAAGTAGGATAAATCCAACGTCTTTAATTCGAATATATTTTGGTCCCTTGAGCTTCAAACTATCCAAGTTCGACTGTGTAATGAAAATTGGGGAAAATTGAAAGAAAGAGAGGAAGATCTGAGCTGTTTGGTAGGGTTCAAGAAAGCTACCGGAACATCACTAAATGAGATGCAAGTGATAGTGACTAACAGATCATATTGGAGATTGTTTATCTATAGTCACCAAAAGACGAACTTGACTTGATGGACGCTAACAACAATACCATATATAACTATGAAAATTCGAAACTATTATAATAATTATAGTATGATTCTTTTAAAAATTAAACAATTTCTACTGCCCTCCCATTAATTTTTACATTGCAGTAAGGAGCAGTAGAAATTGTTTAATTTTTAAAAGAATCATACTATAATACTTTCGAATTTTCATAACAGATGGGGCGCTAATGCATCATAATATACACCTATATTGATTGGTATTCTTTACAATTTAAGTTCTAACTCCATCCTAATATGGAGGTCAGAACTCTCTTACCTTTGAAACTGGAAATGGTTTCTAAATGCGGATGAACCTAAAATTCAAAAGAATATGGATGAGGAAGGGAAACTCCCCGCATTGTTTTTAACGAACATAACCTCAATGAATAGAATAACTGGACTAAAATCAACATTTTACCACCAGACTAAGGCTATGGATTGTTCATCATAGATAGCCTGATTGAGAAGAGAAAATATTTATTGTGTGACTTTTCCTTGTCTAAATCCGATAGTCAACAAATATATAAATGGATGAATACAATGATGTTTGATCAAAGTCTTCTTTTTGGTTTATATAAATTCTACAAGACCGCAGTCACCGTTCAGAGGAGATTAATGGATTCGCCGAATGTCGTGGTTTATTTGGCAAAGGAAAGCGAAGACTAGAATGCATCTGATTCCACACTCGTCTCTCCAGTGATACACTAACCTTTACGTATGCACGGTGAAATATGTGGTCATTAGAAATGCGTCGAACCTGGAGCTGTTGTTGGGTTCTGTGCTGCCTGGAGTATAGGAGCTCTATCTAGGCTTCCTTCCTGTTGTGAATTTGTATATAAGACCGGTGATCTTAATAAAGCTGTATATGTGTGACTAGAGGTACCTGATTGAGGAGGCATATTAGTTTTAGGAATTATTCACCTGAAATAATAAATAGAGATTAATTTGAAATAATTTCGTGTAAACTTGAAAAAAATATATATATGTGGTAATTTAAACCAACAACCCTATATTGTATAATAATTATAACAAGATTGTCATGTTGTATATATAGAAACACATCTATAAATAATTAAACGCATGATTGACATGTGTCATTGCATCACCATATGTAATGTACTTTGTACAAACCGAGGATGAATAAATAAAACTCTGTAATATATTAATGGCTGAGCTAAAGCAAGATTGAGAAGAAGTTAAAAAACGTCTAAAATCGAGAAAGAAGTCCAACAACCATAAAGAGGAATTTGGCAAGTCGTTGCCATCAAGGTCAAAGGGTGTAGAATATCACTGACATCCCACGCCCTTTGCACCCGCTCAAAGTCCATTCTCCCGCATACCTCACCCGTTGGCAAAGATATATAAGACCTCTGCCCTAGCCGAAAATATAACCACTTCACCATCAGCGTGAGCCCTCGTCGGTTTTACCCAGGTCCACCTCATCGACCATGTAGAGCAGTAAGAACACTCTTCTATCTCCATCTTGCTCTTAGCTCGACTCCTATCTGTTCACGGAACTTGCCTACTACTACTGTGTCTCTTCGTTTTTTGTGTGTGGACATTCCCAAGCTTTCCACTCTGCCTCGACCACGACTGCCTGTACTCTGTGAGAACTGTTAAAGGTCTCCCAAGGTGCAGAGAGGTACTGGAAAACTCTCCACGCCCTGACTGTCCCTCTCGGTTACTACAGGTTTGGCCCTCGGTTATCACAGCTATAGCGAGAGTCGACAGGATACCTCATCACATATATAATTTCAAACTTTTACAATTTATATACCATATGGATAGAGAAAAGTTGTGGATAAAAACAAAAATGTTTTTGAATTTTAAAAGCTAATATACACACACACATTAACAATTTTGCGAAAATATAAAAAAAAATTGTCTGATGTGCTACTAAAAATAAAAAAGGTATATCCTGAGTTAAATCAACGTTTAGATAATTTTTGTTCCACTAGATGGCGCCCTGCCATCTAAAATACTCATGTTAGCTGTCAGATATTTCCATTTTTGATATTAAAAATGATTAATTTTGAAAAATTATAAATCTGGATAAAAATACATAATCAAATAAATCATTTGAAATAAGCCGATGAAATTTAGTGGGGAAATCCTCACTAAAGCTTATCTTAAATTTGGAATTAAATTGCAGACGATTAATGATGACTGTTCTAATTTAGGGTTATTAATGGCGCCAAACTGTTTAACATCATAATGGATCGGTTAATTTATAAACAATAAATACTTTATCATTTGCCTTTATATTTTTAAAGCTAAAATGCATATATATTAGTTAGAAGAGTGAGATTTATAAATTATTTCATTAGAAGAGATAATATTTCAAAATAATATTTTGAAATATTTATTTTTACCTTGAGTGTATTTACAAATATCAATTTTCAGAAAGGTAGCAGAAATATATTATTATTAGTAAATATAATAGGAAAGTAAGACCCTTTATTTTATAGATTTGATTAAAAATAAATTTATAAAAAGTGGTGACATTTATTTTCCAATTTAGTAATTAGTTTTTCCTTTCAATAAGTTTAAATTTGTGGCTTATAAAATAGCAATTATAATACGTTACGTTTAAAAACTGTCGAAATTTTAATTATATTCTCTAAATATAAATTTTTGTTTGAAATATAACTAAATAATTTATAATAAAAGCAATAAAAATATAAAAAATGGATATAGTATTGATTATTTCAATATTAGCAGGTTAATATTTCACAATTTGGGCATAATAAAATAGCTTTATAATCGCTCCTCCCCTAATTTATACATTTAAAAATATAACTAAATATTTAAAAAATAATAATAATCGATTAAAAAAAGGAATATTATAAAGGTTTAGAACTGATTCTTTAATTAAAAAGACATATATTGGATCAAAATATCATTTATTTTAACAATTTTTCAGTTGGCTCTACGCAAACTTTATCAACTGGAATATTAGTAAAATAAATGATATTTTGATCCAATATATGCCTTTTTAATTAAATATTTATTTATGGATTGCTCTATTTTCAAAAAGAACTGATTCTGTACAATTTAGGATTAAATATAGTCATTTATGTATAAAACTAGACGAATGGCCCGGGCAACGCCCGGGGTTTACCCGAGTGCGAATATATTTTAAAAACGTTGACTTGGGTGGTCGCTATTAACAGGGTGGTCTGTATAGACAGGTGGATGTATCACACAGCTGATAACAGGGTTGTCTAGAGTGGTCGCTATAGACAGGGTGGTCTGTATAGACAGGTGGATGTATAACACTGCTGATAACAGGGTTGCCTAAGGTGACCGTTATAGACAGGGTGGTCTGTATAGACAGGCAGCTGATAACAGGGTTGTCTAGAGTGGTCGCTATAGTCAGGGTGGTCTGTATAGACAGGTTTATGAGAGAGGCAAACTTACAGGTTGTTGACGCCGCAATCCCCAGAGAGAGTGTTTTTGTTGCATCATGCTGTGACTCACACGATGACCCAAGGTCAACAGGGGTGGAGCAGCAAGCTTAGGCCTATCACCGTCTGGCGGCGCTGCTTGCGAGTTATATCTACAATTCTGCAAATAACTCTAAGGAAATTCAAGATATTCAAGAAATTATTTTTCGAAAACCTTTCCGGGGATATACCTAATAATATCCCAGAATTTCATGGCGATTGGATGTATGGTTTTTGAATAACAGGGTTGTCTAGAGGGGGGCAGGGAGGACACGTGTTCCCTGGCAGCCAATGAGCGCGCATTCTATCCGTGAGCTTCAGACAAACAGACAGAATAAGGCAAATATATAAGTAGATGTTGTAAAATCATTGAATTTTCCAATTATAAATACCGATAATCAACATGTTGTAGTTCAATAAATATTTAATTAATTAATCAGATATCAAAAATTTATATTCTATAATAATACAGCTTCCTGGAGCATAATAATTAGATTTTGTAAATTTGAAACAAACTTTTAAAATCATAGAAACTACATTATAAAATTCACTGATGCATATTGCCACGTGAAAAATTAGGAAAGACAAACTCCAGGATGACACAGCAATTTATTTAAGGCAAGAACAAACTATGAATGATAAACAAAAGATAAGCAATGAGGGAAGTTTACAGAGTAGTAAAATATAAACATAAAAAATGATACTCTGTAAATGCTAGTGTAAAATAATAAATACTTCGTTACAATATTGTAGTCAAATATCTTTCCGAAATTAAGGAAATATATAATAATAAATAATTTTTAAAAATAGAAAAAAATTTCAGGTATTGATATTAAAAACAAAAAAGGCATATCCTGACTGCGTTCATATGAGAATGTTCCACTAGATGGCTCTTTGCCATTTGAAAAAAGCTCATGTGAGCGCTGTCAGTATATGCCTTTTTTGTTTTTAATATATATATGTATGTGTGTGTGCCTGTGTGAATGTCTAAATATATTCACATATTTGATATTTCACACAAATTTGCCACTGAGTATATTTCTCACTGTTCCTTCCTAAATGTAAATAAGATTATTGTTTTGATTAAAATAATTGTTCTTGTTATATCCTAACTTCGTTTTCCTTAAATTCTATTTTCTACGGCACAAATAAATGTTTAGAAATAAATAAATTCGGCAATTTCTAACCTTTTTTCCATTTAATATATTCAATAACAGAGATGAATACATAAAAAAAAAGTTAAGGTTGAAAATTAAATAAATAAAAAAAGAGAAACTAAATTAAAAACTTTCGTCTGGTATGGTGCAATGAAGAATGGAGTATTGTGAATCTTGAACAATGTGATGTATTCAGCCAAGTTTTCCAAACGTGATTGATAATGGTTTGGATCAATAGAAATGGAGCAGAGGTTTGAAGCGACAACGGGCCCAAAAATGCATTTTTCTCTATTTGTTATGTGATAGTCTGAAAATTGACGATTTACATTTGATGGATGGTCAGTTTAGACGTTTCCTTTTGGGAATAGACTTTATATGGTTCCCTTCTTCTCTATCTCAATGGTTGCTTTCTTAGATTTTGGATTTGAATTCCGAGAAGTTTCCTTTCTATGAATGTGAATTCTTATATGAATTCATAGATCGTATGTTAATTACATTATTAAAATTCGAAACTATTATAGACACGTAGGATTCTTTTTGAAATTAAACAATTTATACTGCCCTTACTGCAATAGAAAAATTAATGAGAGGGACTGGTTCATCAGTGGTGAACCTTCTGAGCAGTTGAAATTGTTTAATTTCAAAAAGAATCTTACGCGTCTAAAATAGTTTCTAATTTTCATAACAGATGGCACGCTAGTACATCATATTATAAATGTTCAAATAAAAGAAACAATTTGACATTTGCGAAAGAGCGATTGCTCGAAGCATATTATATATTTATAATTGTATGTAATTCTACTGTCCTCAAAGCTTATGTCCATAGTTCATCCAAAATACCCATTCCAAAAGTCTAGCAACAGTATCACTATAAAAGGAAGAAAAAATAATGCAATATGCACTACTTCGGGAGGTCGAAAGGTAAAAGCCAGACCTTTGATCTCTGATGATCCCCTATTTTTGAAGCCTGCGGTGCCGGAGTAGTGCTCGGCGCTGCCTTGGTTCCCTCAGAATCGGCGCGCACTCGCCTTCTCTCCCCCGGGGTGCCCACTTCTGTCGGCGCCTCTCCAGCCTTATCCTTGGCCCTCCCCTGCGGCGGGCGCTTGGAGACACCTAAACATGAGTGATGCCTTAAAATGCTAATCCCAAAGCATGTAGAAGGCAAAACAATTGTACAAAATAATGCAATATGCCTTAAAATGCTAATCCCAAAGCATGTAGAAGGCAAAACAATTGTACAAATAATGCAATATAACAGCGGTATGGTAGATTAAACTGGCGAAACCGCTGGGAGGGTTCACCACTGATGAGCCAGGTCCTCCCATTAATTTTTCATTGCAGTAAGGGCAGTGAAATTTGTTTAATTTCAAAAAGAATCATACTCGTCTATAATAGTTTCGAATTTTCATAACAGATGGCGCGCTAGTGCATCATAATAACCTTATTCCATATCATTTCCCTGAATATTAGATAAATATTATTAATAAGGTCAACACATCAATGGTTCATCTTCTCTCAGCCATTTAGCTATTTTTACCATCCAAACTGTTACTATTGGGTTATATTCTGGTAGACTATATAATAAGTAAAATATTGTTCTAACTAAGGAATAAAAAAGGCATCTCCTTATCGTGCGATTGAAAGTTGCTGATGGCTGCCGCCATCTATCGGAATAAATATAAACTATTCGTTTATTTTTAATTATTCCATAATTGGCCAATTACCCATTCTTGGTTTATCAAGAAAAGCTAACCATGTACACGTTTCGGGCTGTTGGCCCTCGTCAGCGTGGTGCAAGCTATACCTTAACGACCAAAGACTTCATTCAGGAATCCTGAAAAATCATGAAACGGGTAGTTGAGCCAGAATTGCGTGAGAACTCATTGTTCTAACTGTTTCTTTTTTTCTTGAAACAATATTTCTATCCTGTTTTTATATTGAATTGATAAAATATCAATGCGAAACCTTATGAGGTGATTTTTTCTGAATAATCTATCAGATCAGAATTACAATAGGAGGAATCCCTATATATCATATGCCTGGCTAGATTTCAATGAGAACAGGTATTTTGTTGTACAGAGAGGTGGAACTCTCCAGAGGAAACATGAGAACAGACATTCTTCAATATGAGATGCTACAGAAAATCACTGTACCAGTATATGTCCTCTGTGGGCCATATCACCGATTAAATGTAAGGAAAAAAATAAATATTTATGTAGAGCTCCACGAAGACATCATAACAGAATTAGAAAACCATCACTGCGATAGTTAAGCCATGTGTGGATGGATCTGAAGCCTTTTTCCTACAAAATCTTGAAGGATATAACCATAGGTTATCAATGAAGAGGAAGACCATGAACAAGCTGAATTGTTAATATCGAGAAAATGACAAATTCACATCTTAAGAAACTAAAGACAAACCACCACCTAAAACAACAATGTCAATATCTAGAATTCCTATTACACACCCAAGATAGTGGACATTGCTGTGATAGAGATACATGGAGACATCTGAGGCTCTTCATTGTACACAACAGCAACAATATCTAGCAATAAATATTCGAATTGAGTCACACCGACGTCCTATATGGGTTATAAGTTGATGAGGATCTTAAATAAATTGACCATAAAGATACTTCAAAAACGTGTAAAACAGTATAAATCAAAATTTCAATACATTATATCTATATCTCTCTTGTTTAAATATCCATATTCCAATATTGATAAATCTTATACAGGTAAGATGAGAAATAATTATTCACAGTATTCTACCAAAATATGAATTTTTAGTGAGATGGACTTCTCTAATTAATCCAAACAGAATAATAAAGGAAATGAGATGTTTAATACACTTAGCATCAATTAAAAAAAATTCAATTGAGTCATATTTGTCCATTTCCCTTATTTCAGAAGGATGAACACGCTTTATATTGTTGTACCAAGTTGCAGCTTTGCAGGGTCGTCGGCCTTGGTTTCTTCCTTCTTGGTGTTATGCACCTTTCCCGAGCGGGTTTCCATGTTGCTGTTGTTGTCGTGTCCAAAGAAGAGTCTCAGATGTCTCCATGCATCTCCATCACAGCAGCAGCAATATCCACTATCTTGGCTGTGTAAAGCTGCTTCTCTGGGTCTAAGTCAATTTTCTGCAAGGCTGCGGCCATTGGCTGCGGGTTTCCATACTTAAAGCAAATAAATAAAAGTAACCAAATAAAAGTAAATAAAAGTAAATTACCTTTCAAAGTTATTGTGTTTATTTATTCGTTGTCTTCCTCGTAGGTCGCGATCCGCAGTCTTGGTCCAGGTCCTCTCTCGCTCCAATAACCAATCAAGATATATGTACAATAAAATATTACAAAAGGAGTGAAACTATTAAAAGGAATGATGATAATCTAAATAATCTGTTTTAAATAAATATTAAATATCATAGAATATTCTAAATAAGTGTAGGGCGCATTAAAATTGATGCAACAATATATTCCCAAATATTCTGGCAAGAAAAAGCTCAAATATTTTCGAAAAAGCAAATATTAATTTTAAAAACAAGTAAAGTAAGTTCTATATTTACATATCAAATTTTCTAATGACAATCCTTTTGAATAAAAATGTTGATGATTAAATTTAAATAATAATTAAAAAAAACATATTTTCTTATAACTATAAATAAATCTTTTAATCTAGCTACTTTTTATATGTATTTTTTTACTTATAAAACGAAGACTATATTTATATATATCATATAGTAACATATTGCATATTTTATTTTCTCTATTCGGGCAAAAATATTTCGAAGGTAATAATCTAATAAGAAAAAGTGCTGTGAATTTTTGTTTTAAAATGGTGTGAATTTTATTTTAAAGTGGTGTGAATTTTATTATAAAAATGGTGTGAAAATAAAAATGTTGGTCAAAAATAATGAAAACATTGTCTTATTATATATTTAGAGGTAAAAATCCCAAGAGGTAATACATAAATTAAAGTATGAAGGGACATATACGCCTGGATACGACCTTCAAATGCCAATATCAAGGCGACCTTTGCATTATTCATGATGGCAAAAGATTGCAGACTTGTAGGGAAAATATTTTTCTTTTTCACACCCACCTTCTATAAGTCTTATCACATTTTGTGCGTTTCCTCTATTTCTAAATTTATATTTTCTCCTTTTAAATAACATAATCAATCGGTTTAAAATATTTCCTTAATCTTCAAATATAAACTTTTCTATTTAACGTTTTGATGTATTTATATATGAAATATTTTATAAATATTGTATGCTACACTAGTTTGAGATTGAGAAATGTTCTATGTTTTTATATTATAAAATATCAAATTCTATAAAAATAAACTATATTTGGTTATAAATTATTTTTTAAACCATTTCAGATTTTATCGTTCGTAAAGCAATACTTTATTTTATTATTATTATTTTTTTTTTACTTATCCCTAGTACACGTGGTACAGGCCATGATAATCATGGTGGGTAGTTAGCGACTGCTTTTACTGTAAGCGCACCACATGTCTACACATGTGAAAAGCAGTTCGACTTTGCACTTACAAATGTGCCAGAGCCCCGTTTGGTTACTTGCACTCGCTGGTAAGGTTGGACTTTTGCAAGAATCGGGGGCCATTGGAGCTTTTTTTTTTATGAAAAAAAAGTGCCCAATGCGGGAATCGAACCCGGGTCGTAGTGGTCGAAAACCAAACGGTTTAACCAGCCTTCCACCGACCCCCTACTTTATTTGTACCTTATTGTAAATACAAATAAATATAAATTTTTACATGTTTTATTTTCGTGAGGACACTCTTAGGGTTAACAGAAAATGAATCGAAATTACATAGTGGAGGTTGAAATATTTGCATTTTTTTGCATAATAGTATGTTGTCACGTAGAATTAAAAAAGGGGCGCATTCCAAAATAGAATGTGTTAGAACGTTCAAGAATAATGAAGAAAAATCGGAGAACAACTGATTGGCCAATCTAAAGCGATTACGCAAGGCTTAGCGCTGGCGGCTTTCTGATTGGCTGACTAAACATGACCGTTCTGGAAAGATCTACTCCGGGATATATAGGGATGAGGAACTCATGCCGAAGAGAAGAAGAACGAAGCTATGTGGTGGACTCCAAGCAAGCTGCTGTCTCAAGAGGTCGGATTGCTGCTTAACGCCTACGCCGGTGTACTTCCTGGAAGATTCTAGAAGGTTCTACGAACTTCTGTCTCGTGTTCTGCTCCTGCTTTCCTTCACTGTGCTGCAGTTGGTGAGTTTGTAACTGCTGTTTTATTTGTTGTTGTATATTTTTTACTCTTCTGTAATTATCTTATCGATTAGGCTTAAATAAAGTCCTAAATATCCTTTGTACTCACGGAAGTTATTCTTTGTCAACCAACAACGCAACAATATTTTCGTTTTTCCGCTGGATCACCGCATAGTTTACAAACACATGGATCTTTGGGTTCTAATTCATATAATTTTATATTTATATATTTGAGAGAGAGCGGATGAAACAATTAAAAAAGAGAAATACCTGACTTAGAGCGTAAAGAATAAAGAACAAATATTTATTTACATATCTACAAAAGGTTTCGAGCCGGCCAAATATAACAATAATAAATTTATATAGTGTAAAGCCATCTGGGAGTCCATTTCACAGAATCGTTCAAGAACATTATTTTAAATAAAACTTTCATAACATATACATATAAATCTATTGATCACAAGATATGCACATACACAAATATTTAACTAAAACAAAAAAGTATTATAGTATGTAATATTTATGATCTATAAAAAAGTAAATTTAATTTAATTATCACATTTTAAATGGGTCGAAAATCAAAAAAATTATTCATAGAAAAATCTCTACAATAAAATATTAAATACAATATATTTTAAACGAATAAAATCATTTCAACTTTTAAAGTGAAATAAGTAAATAATAATAATTATATTCATAGACCACATAAACAAATATTATTTTTGACCAACTATAAATGACGTTACCTATACGCAGCCATTACCAGGAAGTAAGGAATTAAGAATTAATTAATATTTTTTCTACCAAACGATAAACGAAGTCACCTTTATGCAGTCATTTCTGCTACCAAATCCTTTTTGACAAGGGGAACTTCAATTAAGAGAAATGACTTTATTGGAACGTGGTTTCTTATAAATTTGAATCCCGAGAGAAATAACTGCGAGTAGATCCCCGCAGCCGCTTCTCTCTGTAAATTATTCACTCACAGAGGAAAAATTGCCTAGCGACGTAGAATTGACGCCCCTAAGCCTCTTCTTTTATCCCAATTTTCTAAATGAGTTTATAGATCTGTGGCCTCGATGTGAAATGGCTTTTTATTTGGCATATACATTTCTGCGGAAATATGTCTATATGTTTTTTTTCTATTGTTTTTTCATGTGTTAAGCGTTTTTTACGCAAGTTTGGCCTTAAATGCCCATTTCTTGGTTTCTAAAGAAGCCTCTGAGACCAATAATATTTTTGGTTGCAGAGGTACAGCCTGATTCACGCTGACGAGCGCCAACAACACGAAACGAGTTCGTGGGTGGCTTTTCTTGATTTATAAAGAAAATGGGTTGGCCAATTATCAGGGAACAGGTTAAATCAAGGTTTAATTTATTTCTGTTCCACCAGATGGCACTCTGCCATCTAAAAAGCACATGTATTCCTGGTAAGGATATGCCTACTTTGTTTTCAATATATATACAGTGATACCTCGACATACGAGTTTAATTCGTTCCGCAACCTTGCTCGTATCTTGAATTATTCGTATCTCGAAGCAAATTTTCCAATACAAAATAATTGAACTACCATTAATCCGTTCCAACCTCCAAAATGTCACCCCAGTTATTTTTGTTACGTGGTTTTAAATAATAAAAACGTATTTATAAATATCAAATATTTATTGAACAAAAACAAAAAAGAGAATGTAAAGAAATAAATTAGATATCCTCTCTGGTCTTTGCCTTTTTCGCTACATTTTTCTCGCTTTCACGTGTAGGCCGTTTAGAAAAAAACATGTCCAAGGAGGTTTGTTTCTTCCTCCCTCTCAGAATGTTCCGGAAATGAGCTAGGCAAGTGTCATCAAAAAGGTCAGATGCACGACCTGTTGCAACTTTTTCTGGGTGTTTTTTTTTCCACGAACTGTGAAACTCTCTCCCACATTCCTAAGATCTCCTTTATCTCACTTGTAGAAATTTTACGTTTTAATTCAATACTCATCATCTTTTTCTTAGCACTTGACTTTTTACAAACTTTCTTCCTATCCATGGTTATAAAAATAAATGAACTAAAACTGTAAATGTAAACGCAACACACAAAACACAACTTATCACAGCGGAAGCACGGCTGCTAACTGATCGTGATGGCGCGACTGCGTGTTACTACCGAACCGAACTCGTACCTCGAATTTCGCTCGTAACTAAAAGCAAAAAATCACTTGCTCGTCGGCTCGTATCTCGAAAAACTCGTATGTTGGGGCGCTCGTATGTCGAGGTACTACTGTATATTTTTCATATGCTCTTTATCGAATAATTCAATTAATATGATTTATCATTTAATAAAGATGAATTTGATCATCTCTCCTATTTAGAAAAATAAATAGTAACCTTTCCTTGTGTCAAAAGAGCCACAAAAACGATGTGTCATTTCTCGACTGGGAACTATTAGATTCCGGTGAGTGACAAAGCTACACCAACTTTGGCCAATACAGAACGCCAACCTGAAGACTATGGATAATAGCCTTTGTCAATACAGGCTTTGATTTCATGATACCCATATGGCATTCAAGAAATCGTCAGAATTTGTCATAGAGGTGTTTAACTGCTAAAGTGACTAGGTCATTTTTTTTCACAAATATAGAGTAAATTCAAAAGATAGACACGCTATAGACACAAAAACAAGTATATATATATAGAGAGAGAATCAAGATCAAAATTTTCAAAACACAATGGTCAAAAATAATATTATTTAGAATTCATGAATTTCCAATTGTTGTCGGTTTCAAAGGTTAATAAAACCTCAACTTCTAATTAAAAAGTTAAATATTACCAAGGTATTAGTTGTGGTATACAATTCATTGAAAGAAATGAAAGAAATATTTAAAACGAGAAAAAAGTATGGGAAATAAATTTTAGTCAAATTCAAAAAATATATATATTTCAAATTTATATATCGAATAATATACTTTATCAGAGACTACCCAGATTTCTCTCTTACACACACTCTATTAATATATATATATATATATTCAGAAAATATGCATATATTGGATTTATAAATATTTTTATTATTCCGATATTTCGAGGGGCAACTCGCCTCTCTTTATCGAGGATGTTTCTCACTAAAACACGTGAGAACGCGTGTACCACTCTCGTTCTACAAGACCAATGAAATATTACAGTTAAATATTACATTTAGTTATAAAAATATATATTCATTAAGTTATAAAACAGAATTAATATTTTTGAGGAACTAAAATATATTAATAGGTTTGTCATTGAGGGCAATGTTGTCAGATTCAAAAGCGACCACAATGTGGCAGGCAGGGTGACCAAGGAAATTGAGACAATCTGTTTGACGTTAAACCTAATTGGGTAAAGGCATGACAAATGGGTGCGATCAGAGAATTTCTCAAATCGTGATTGGAGTTTTTCCTAAAATATGGAGGAGGACCTGCCATCCAGAATAATTGTTGCTGGTCATTGATTAGAAAGCCGCTGAAAAATGACATCTACCGACATGGACAAATCGTTTTAAAATGGATTTCCTTTTGACAGCTTTTCACATTCTTCCTTTATATTACAACCTATATATGTATCAAGTTGAACAAAAAGAAGTTATTAATTTTGTTACTTTTTAGAACTTCGCGCGATTTTCTCTCGAATATAATAAACCATGATTTCTTTCTTATTAAACATATTGATAAGCATTTTTAAATATCTTGTATTATGCATCTTTTAATCTAATTTGAAATCTATTTGTGTATTTAGTGGAATCTTTTAAAAATCCCAAACGATCATGGCGACAGAGAGAGTGAGACATCAATGCTAGACATTCTATTTTAAGGTCCAGAAGTTTACCTCAACGAGGTTTCTTCTGGTAGGACTTCCCATAAGGTAGAAAGGCCTGTCTCCTTCGGCCATTCTATATAAAAGAATAAAAGCCTAAAAGGCCTTTGATAGATAGTTCGACAAGACGCAGCCTACATGTCACTCGCCATATCAGCTACCAAATGGCCAGTTTCACCTCTATATATACACTGGTGTCCAAAAAATAAGAAACTTTTGTTTTTTAATGATATGTTTTAAAATATACAACGCTAAAAGCTAAAAAGTAATTTAATTAGGTATTTTAAGTCGTATAATTTATTTATCGCAACCATTTGAATCGGTAAAATTGGAAATATGCAAATTTTTGCTTGTCTTTATAAGTGTGCTATTTAGCGCGTCGTTTACCCCATCTAAGAATTGTACAATTATAATTTTATTTAATCCTTAGTTAATTATGAGTTTACGAAAAAAATTTGCAGATGATTTAAAATAGAGAGCTGTTGTAAGAATGGAGGCAGGGCAATCATACGTTGAAGTAGCAAAATGGCTAAATGTGAATAAATCTGTGGTCAGCAAAATATGGAATCAGTTCATTGAGACAGGAACCATCAAAAGAAAAGAAGGTTCTGGTAGAAAAACAGCTACCTCTGAAGACCGTTATCTGGTCGTAACTGCCAAGCGCCATAGGGAGATGACAGCTATTCAACTGTCTAATGAACTCTCAAGTGCTACTGGAACGAGAATTTCAAGACAAACTGTTTACCGAAGGCTTCACGAAGGTGCTCTTTATGCAAGACGACCAATGGTCTGTATCCCTTTAACCTCTGCTCACAGGAGAGCCCGCTTGAATTGGTGCTTGGAACATCACGCCTGGACTCATGATCAGTGGGCCAATGTTCTCTTCAGTGACGAGTCAAGATTTAGTTTAAACACAGATTCTCGACGAGTTTTCATCTGGAGGGAGCCTGGAACCCGCTGTCATCCCAGTAACATCAGGGAAATAGACAGTTTTAGAGGGGGCAGTCTCTTAGTCTGGGCTGGCATCAGTTCTAGCAGACGCACACCCCTCCACATTTTTTCTGGGAGCACTTTAACTGCCCAAAGGTACAGGGACGAAATCCTTGAGCCCTATCTAAGACCTTATAGAGATCAAATTGGTCACAATTTAATTTTTATGGACGATAATGCTCGTCCGCATAGGGCTAGGCTAGTCAATGAATATCTCCAGAGTGAGAATATTCGAAGGATGGATTGGCCAGCCAGATCTCCGGACCTGAATCCAATAGAGCATGTGTGGGATGCTCTAGGGAGGCGTATTGGAGCTCGTCACCCCTCTCCCAGAACCCTCGTTGAGCTAAGAACTGCTCTATTGGAGGAGTGGGGTTTACTACCCCTAGACCTCCCCCAAAGCCTGGTAAACAGTATGAGGGCTCGCTGTGAGACCTTGATAGCTGTTAGAGGTGATCATACTCCCTATTGATATCTTATTTCTTTAAGATCTGGAACCTTAGCTTTGGGTATGTTGGTAATAATTTGCATATTTCATAATTTCAAATATTTTTTTAATTTTCATATAGCTAGTCAAATTCTCCATAGTTTAAACTATTTGTATACTAAATCTTATATTTGTTAATAAATTAGCTTTTGAGAAATTTCAATATTGGTTAAGTTTCTTATTTTTTGGACACCAGTGTATATTGCTCTTTACGATAGGTTTTATCTGTTGTCTTTTATCTATGATATATACACATCGGGTAATTTATTTTTAAGATTTATGTATAAATAAATGACCATAATATATGCTGCCAACCTACAATATTGATATACCTTAGGAAATAAAAGCATTCAAACACGAATGTTTCTTTTACATATAAACAGAATTCTACTTTCCTAACTGCGATGGAAAAATATTGGAATGGCTTGGCTCATCAGTGGTGAATCCTCTAAACGGTTTCGCCAATTTAATCTACAATACCGCTTCTTAAAGTTCTAATACTGTATTGGACGATTCCGCTCTTATATAGTTACACTGAACGGTGGAATCTCAGAATTATATGTAATTCGACTGTCCTAAAAGCTTATGGCTATAGTTTTCTTGATTTCCATTTCTGAGATTCCACCCTTCAGTGTAGCATATAAATTTAAAATGATTCACAAACACAATATTAGAGTTTAAGGAGCGGTCTAGCAGATTAAATTAACGAAACCGCTGAGAGGGTTCACCACTAATGAGACAAAGCCCTTCCAATATTTTCATCGCAGTAAGAAGAGTATGAGTATGTTTTATCTGTAAAAAAACATTTTGATTAAAGTGCCCAATGCGGGAATCGAACCCGATCCCCCACTTCCACTTCCACCGATCCCCCATTGAATATATTAAAAATGAAGAGACATATTTACAATATTTATTTTTGTTTAAATAATAAGCCATTAAAGGCCTTCCTTTCTTAATAATAATTTCACCTTTCAAATTTGATAGAGAATATGACACAAGGATAACACGCCAAATCGTGATGCGTTTTATTAGCATCAATAAACATTGATTTTAGTCATTTCGGTATTGGTTAGAAAGTCCACAAGATTTCAACCGAATTCTAAATTTAATCTAATAGGATTAGTGACTTGCTCTCCCTTGGGCTGCATTTATTTCTTCACTTTATATCTCTAACTTTTGTCGATTCTTTATCCTTTCAGACATTGTGTGGAACTAAGTTGTGGATCAAAAATAATCCGATTTCACTTCAATGAACATTTTATTGTGTTTATATAGATGTTAAATGGTAATATATATTTCTGCATTATGTATTATTAGGAAAGTATTCATATAGATTAATTATATTATTTTTATTTGAATAACACACAAATATTTACCTTTCATTGATTATTTATTAGAGAGATTTTTATAATCCAGGTTTTCTTGGAGCGCAGAACACCAACTAGCCGGATGTATTATATTTCTCAACAGATATTCTATATACAGTTAAGAGCGTCATTCTTCGTCGCCTCTGTCACGGTTTGCTTTTTTTTTTGGAATGGCGCCCTCCTATTGGTCGGCTACGATCACGCCACCTTTGCCCCCCCCCCCCCCCCCCATTTTTGTAACTATTGTGTTGGAGCGGGTCGCTCCTTAAATAAATGCATGGTGGCAGAACTGCTCATTCGACTTTCAAATTACCCTTAGATTTGACCAGGGATGAGGTACCAGTTTGTAATTTGAATGCTGATTCCGCAATGGGCGAAGTTCTTAGACAATGCAAATTTACTGTCTGGGATGAATGTACTATGGCACACAGGCGTGCTTTAGAGGCAGTTGACATAACACTTAAAGATTGTAGGCAGGATCAGAGACCAATGGGAGGTGTAGTGTTGTTGTTGGCCGGTGACTTCAGGCAGATATTGCCCATTATCCCTAGAGGTACAATAGCAGATGAGTTGCATGCTTGCTTAAAGGCATCCCCACTTTGGTCATTTGTTGAAAGACTTACTCTTCAACAAATATGCGGGCTTTCAATTCAGGAGATCCTAACTCACTGTTATTTTCACAATTTTTGCTTTAAATTGGAAGTGGCCAACTTAATGATACGGATGGTAATGTTAATTTTTCAAATGAATTGGTTAACACTGTTGACTCCCTCTCTGGCCTAAAGAATAGTGTTTTTCCTCTAACATTGGGGAGATGTTTAACCGGGGAAGGGCGAATTACTATCCTTGGCTTTGTGAGTGGGCAATTTTGACTCCATGGAATTGTGTAGTTGATGCCATAAATGCTCATCTTTTGAAAGAAATACCAGGGCAAAGCATTTTATATACTTCTGTGGATTCCATAATTGATGCTCAGGATTGCGTGGAATATACTACAGAGTTTTTAAATTCTTTAGAACCTTCTGGGATGCCACCACATCACTTAGAACTTAGAGTTGGCGTTCCCATTATTTTATTGAGAAATATTGATGCACCCCGCCTTTGCAATGGTACCCGTCTCTGTGTTAAAAGATTGTGGCCTCATGTGGTAGAGGCAACCATTTTGACTGGTTGTTTTCAAAATGGAGAGGTTTTTATTCCCCGGATTCCTCTGATTCATGATGATAAACATTCTCCTTTGCATTTTAAAAGATTGAAGTTCCTCATTCGAGTTTCTTTTGCCATGTCGATTAACAAGGCTCAAGGTCAGTCCCTCAAAATTGCTGGCATTGACTTGGAGCAACCCTGTTTATCGCATGGGCAATTGTATGTTGCCTGCTCTAGAGTTGGCTCAGAAAGAAATCTTTATGTTTTGGCTCCAGAAAATAAGACTTCAAATTTTGTGTATTCTTCTGTGTTGTCATGAATAATTTTTTAAAAATGCTTTTTTAGTCTTTTTTTTTTTTGTTGTTTGAGTGGTATATTATTTTCATAATTCTTTCTATATAGTATATATTTTTATATATTTGAAAGGTAACATCTCTAGAATTAGAATATGTAAGGACAGTTGTAGATTATTATGATTTATATTAATATTAGTTTTTTTTTAAATTATTTTTCAGAAAAACATCTACGAATGTTTGACTGGGGTCTGAAAACATTAGATTACAGGCTGCTGCCCAGGCTTGGTCAATCACGGTCACTCTTCTCAAGCAATTTCAATCCCTATCCCTTTTTACCCAAAGAGTGTAATAGACCTACAGAGGATGCACCACTATATATAAGAGTTAACACGCTGGGGCGGGTACCTCGGAGGTTGGGTGGAAAATCTGCCAACTATTTAAACTATATTTAAAACACCTAAATGGATTGAAAAATAAATAAATAAAATACCTAAATACTAATATATTGCATTTTTTGACATCACACATACTTTTTGCCTGTGATAATGTATTACTTCGGTGTTGCTATTCTATGGCTCTAATACTATTTATTAGTAATGTTCTTTCAGTATGAAGGAAATTGCACTCGGGGGAATTCCCGGGCGAAGCCGGGTCATTCGTCTAGGTGAATATATATATGTGATGATTTAATACAATTGAATTATAGTAATATATCCAAATATGTAATATTACATGTGTCACCACGTGAATGTACATAACTTGCTATTTACTGAAACTATGAAACATCAAATAACATCAATCTGTACCGCTTAAGACTGTTATTATTATTATTATCTTTTAAATTATCCCTAGTACACGTGGTACAAGCCATGATATTCATGGTGGGTAGTTAGCGACTGCTTTTACTGTAAGCGCACCACATGTCTATACATGTGAAAAGCAGTTCGACTTTGCACTTACAAATGTGCCAGAGCCCCGTTTGGTTACTTGCACTCGCTGGTGGGGTTGGGCTTTTGCAAGAATCGGAGACATTGGAGCATTTTTTTAAATCAGAAAAAAGTATCCTATGCGGGAATCGAACCCGGGTCGTAGTGGTCGAAAATCAAACGGTTTAACCAGCCTTCCACCGACCCCCCTAAGACTGTAATAAAGAATATCAATTGTACAGATAGAAGGAATGGAGAATTACAGGAGAAACTTAAGTCTGAAACTAATCAGGCCTAGTACGATTAGGAAACAAGGCTTAAGAAACCCAGTCCAAGTTTTACGAGGTCATGGCACTCTTGGCTGATGTAACTTCCCTCCTGATTACGTCAGAAAGGCCAGTGACCTGCCTGGACCCGTGTAAGCCATAAAAGGAGGCTTCAAAACCTAAGTAGTTAGTACGCTTTATTCCGTCCGCGAGAGCCTTGGTACACGTTACATCAATCGCCAGGTAACCCTTCCCTTCCTGAATCCTCCTCTTTTCATTCCTTCTTGACAACAGACCCTTCTTCTGTGGAATCGCTGTTTGCTTATTTCACCTTTGGTCAAGCTGTGTTGCCTTCCCCACGACTGCAAGATAGCGGTGACATCGAGGATCATCTAGCATCAGGTAACGCTGTTCCGAGAGGTCCCAAGATATCATAAATATATATAAATTTTCTTATCCGTAGTACACGTGGTACAGTCCATGATAATCATGGTGGGTAGAAGTAGGCAACTGTTTTTACTGTAGGTGCACCACATGTCTACACATGTGAAAAGCAGTTCGACTTTCACTTACAAATGTACCAGAGCCCCGTTTGATTACTTGTACTCGCTGGTGGGGTTGGACTTTTGAAAGAATCGGGGGCCATTGGAGCATTTTTTAAATCAGAAAAAAGTGCCCAATGAGGGAATCGACCTCGGGTTTTAGCGGTCGAAAAACAATGGCTTAGGCCATCCTTCCACCGATCCCCCATTGAATATATTAAAAATGAAGAGACATATTTACGCTATTTATTATTTTTTAAATAATAAAGAAATCTTTAGGAACCTATTTCTCCATCTGCTCAAAAGTGAATATTTTGACGCTGATAAAGGAAAATATTCAAAAATCTCCTCATTATTCAAATAAAATATAAATAACGTATTATAATATGTCTCTTTATTTTTAACATAATATAAATATGCGCTAATTTAGCATCTTGTCTATAAGATACTAAACACATTATATTGTGATCAATCTCCATTTTATAAAACGAGGAATAAAAGAATTTGAAGCGATCAACATTTTATTTCTCTTTAATTTTATAAAGTGATGGGTGTCATATAGATATATGAGGCTTCACTTTATATAATTAAAGAGAAATAATATTTCGAAATCTTCAAAAATTATTTTATTCCTTTAATATATATAATAGAGTTTTGATAGGATTATATTCCTATTTACCTAGAGAGGTCTATCTCCCTTCAATCATACATCATAAAACGATGCATTATATTCATCAAATTAATAAAAAAAATCAATAATGAAGAATGAGCCACAATACCATTTGTGACAAATTCAGACAAAAAGCCTATCTGTATACCATGGTTTTAAGCTATGATCCATTACGCCTCTTCACTAGCTTAAATACCTGTTTGGTAATAATGACCGATTTCATAATCTCTCTCGTAGGAAGACCATAGCCCGAACCCATTGTATACCATGGTAACACTGTAACACTGCGATTTGCTCAGAGCGTGGTCGCTGTAAACTTCCTCGAGCATTCGGTGGGCTTCAGTGGCACTTTTCTTCCAGTTGAAGGCGAACAACAAAACTTCCCGCAAATGGGCACTTTTTGGCTCGGAAATCGCTATTTTCCACAGGCTCCAGAAATTTTTCACGATTTCAATTTTTCTAAAACTGCACGCATGCTGATGCCACGTGAGTCAAAGAACAAAACGCCTACAACAGCGCCACCGTCGGCTCAAATAAAGTTGCACAGCGGCCTCTGGCGCCCATTTTCGCGTTTCATACTAATAGACCTGGTACAGGTTGGCCTGTTGTGGCTCATTTTTTATCATAACTAGTAAAGGTTTTTACTAGGGTATTTTTTTTTTGGTAATGAACATAAAGCATCGTTCTGATGCATAAATAAAGAGAGAGGTGCTTCTTTATATATGTCGTGGTATATAGATGGAAAATTTGCCGGGAGGAAATTAATCCATAGAAGCAATGGGCGCTTCCATGGATTAATTTCCTCCCGGCAAATTTTCCATCTATGTTTTGCCAATAGATTTGGCCCAGCCACATTGCCAGCAAAGCACCTCTTTGGTAGATTGTGAGGATTCCATTAGATCCCGTGTGGATCTCATGGAATAAAGTCCGCCCTAGACTGACGAGGGCCATTAGCCCGAAACCATGGTCTCTAGGTGGACGCTTATCAGTTTGCCAAAGTTGGTGTTTGTGGCTTTGTTACCGACCCGATGCCGCTAGTTGCGGCGACGGTCAATAGATGGCGTCAGTTTTTGACGTTTATTTTGACGGGAGAAGCGCCCATTGCATCTATGGGTTGTGGTATATATGTTGTATATATATTATGGTAGGCTGGTTGTGGCAGTCATGGGCCCAAAGTGGTTTCAGGCGTCAATGGGTAACACAAAGGACTAGGCCTGTTGTAGTCACTTAGAAGAGAGGCCATCGCCGAAGACGCGAACAAGGTCCAGGAGGCTGTGATTCACATGAGAGGGAATGATGATGAACTGCATTATCCGACGCGGGGTGAAGGTAAAACAACAAAACAAAAAAAAAACCAACCACTTCTGTAATCGGAAACCCTTGTCCGGTCTTGGTTGCGACGTACCTTTAATGAACTTTATTATCTTGTTCTGTATTAAATGATGGACACACACACACACAAAATGGCGTGTTGAATTGTATCTACATTTTGGGACTATTACACTTTTATAATTATATTACATATGAAAATATAGTATATATTGACATATATTACTACCTATATATTGTTCTATTAACTATTATTTTCTTATTATTATTCACAGGGATCTGGATACCGCCATAGACAGCTAATTGTTGGAGTATCAGGGTGGAGATCAATAGGAGAACAACCCTGAACTGGGAGAACTGTCGAATAATAATATAGACTGGAGTTATTTTGTCTTGTAAATAGAGAAGGTACATGTAAAATTTGATAACCATTCATTTTTAGAGTACACACATATACACATACAGATTTAGATATAGAAGATTCTTCTTAGTAAGATATGTAGCGATTTAATAACATGAAAGAAGACAAGTTTCTTTAATCATTTAACGACGCAAGCTTTCGGGCAAAACCCTTCAACAGGCAAGCTAAAGCATAAATACGACACTATAAACGACTTCATAGTGTCGTATTTATGCTTTAGCTTGCTTGCTGAAGGGTTTTTGCCCGAAAGCTTGCGTCGTCAAATGATTAAAGGAACTTGTCTTCTTTCATGTTATTAAATCGCTACATACAGATTTATTAAGACCACTTATCTTGAAGGAGATTGCTTAAAACATTACAACTAAAATCTCTTTTTATTTGCTCATGACCAGAACAAAAGATATTTGTCGAAACATCTAGATAATAAAAAGATTTACTGACCGAAGTATTTCAATTTTAAGAACAAAAACTCTGCTGTGTATTATCTATATGGATTATATTAAACGGATATATATTTGCTACAGTCTCCATACATTCTATAGAATATATTCTAAAGGAAAAAACTATTACAAAACACTAAAAATATTATAGATTACTACATCTATTTTATAGTTTAATTTAACCAAATTTACATATTTTCCTAAACCATCACAGTAATATCCTAACAGAATTCAAAATTCATTCCTGACCACGCCAAGTTTTTAAATTAAAAAACATTGAACCACATTTTTCTCGGGTTAAACCTCCTTCCATTGAGGTATTTTTTTGTAAGGAAATAAAGTAAAGGGAATTGAGCCCATATCAAATACATTTAATTCGGAGCCTGGGTGTGCGGTATTAAAAGAGACTATATAAAAGAACCTGTATTCCTTTTTTTTACTTTCCATTTCTATCTGAATAAATTAAATTTATTTTTTATATAGGTAGATATATTTAACAATTTTTAATATTATTTTTCAATGATTACCATGTATACATGCTCTTGTTATAACTAACAAGCCATAAAACGTTGGGCCATGAAGTTATTTTATAGAAATACTGTAATCGCGTTGCTTCTTTATCATTTTGAGAATTGAATAATTGTTTTGATAAAAATAAAATTGTTTTCGTCATTCTGTTGTTTTCGTCTCTCATTTCTCTTTCTCAACGACGACATTGTATTTATATATTATATATAAGCATATTTATTAATAATTATATATATTTACATATATATTTATTCATATATTTATAAATAATTATATAGTCTTACTAGCGGATGTGTACCCGGCTTCACCCGGGTTTTATCCGAGTGAAAGTTTGCCTAACGAATATTATTGATAATAATATTCGGGAACACACAGAATATTATGATAATAATGATAATTATATTCGTTACGTCATATATTTATATAATATAGCGGATGTACCCGGCTTCGCCCAGGTTTTTCTCGAGGGAATGTTTGTAGTCTAGTAATAAGAAAATATACTACACCTAAAAACTATCAGAGAAACGAGAAACCACGAAAGGTGAACAGAAAAATGCTTACAATGGATGTATATGTTTACGATATCAAGTTAAATAAAAACAAAGATAAAATTTGCATATGTTGGTCACTATAAATTTGTATATTTGTTAGGCGAAATTAGAAACATGATAAAACAATATGAATATTTTTTAGATTGAGATTATTAGCTAGTATGTAAAAAAATTAACTCTGTTGAAATTTAATTTTGTATTTATATATAAATAAAATTAACTCTGTTGATTTTTTTTGTATTTAATCGATAACAGCGAAGTTACGCATGTTAAAGTTAGGAAAAATATTTTGATGTTAAGCAAAACCTGCTCCATCTCGTTTTACATAAATGTTGAAAATTTGGTCGAAATTGATGCATTGTAACGAAAGTTTTTAGCGAACACCACTTATGAAATTTCCATTTTATTAATATAGATATATTCTATATATTTATTTTGTAAATTCGAAACTTTTATAGACGCGTATGATACTTAAAAAAAATTCACTGCCTTTACTGCAATGGAAAAATTAATGGGAGGGCCTGGCTCATCAGTGATGAACCCTCCAAGCGGTTTTGCAAGTTTAATCTACCATACCGCTGTTATATTGCATTTTTCGATCTTTCTTTTATAGTGATACTGTTGTTAGACTCTTGGAATGGGTATTTTAGATTAACTATGGACATAAGCTTTGAGGACACTAGAATTACATATAATTATAAATATATAATATGCTTCGAGCAATCGCTCTTCCGCAAATATCAAATTGTGTCTTTTATTAGAAAAATATATTATTAAGCATTAGCGTGCCATCTGTTATGAAAATTCGAAACTATTATAGACACATATGATTCTTTTAAAAATAAAACAATTTCTACTGCCTTTACTGCAATGGAAAAATAAATGGGGGGTTCACCACTGATGAGCCAGGCCCTCCAACAGAACAATTTTAGTTCATTGTGTGATACAGTGTGTCCATCGACGCAGGCCGCTTCTGGCTCTCTCTCCATGTCTTGGTGTAAGGCATCCAGGGTTGTGTCATGACCTCCACCTCTATCTCCGATCACTTTCGGTGCTAACATCTAGCCCTGCCTCTGCTTTTTGCTGTCCACGTGTGGGAAGAATATCAACACTCGCCTCACGAACGACTGTCTGTTTATTCACACGTCGAGTTACTCGGGGTTACAACAGTAGACCCGTTTAAGTCGACAGGATCATTTGCAATATGACATATATTTCTGTATGTACTCCTAGCAGCATAAATCCATAGATTCCCTAAATTAATGAATTCTAAGAATATACGCTTAAGAATATTCACTCTTTTATAGAGAGAAAGAAGTTTGGAATATAAATTGACAAAATCGCTGAATATAATTCCATTTGATAACACTCAAACCCTCATAGCAAATTCAATTCTATCATAGCAGCATGCTCAGTAGAAGCATTTCAATAACTAAAGATGTAGCCTTATAAAATTTATAAATAAAATATTATTATAATTATTCGAAAAAATAGGACCAAAGTGAAATTATACTGGGATCAGGTTGATAAATAAAGTAAAAGACATTTTCTGATCGTGCTAATAATTCTGTTTGAATAAATGTTAATTAATCGTTGAATATATTTTACTGGAATAATTAAAAATAAACGATTAGTTGATACTCTTATTTTCGACAGATGGAGATTCCCAACATCCACTTTCATTTTCACAATTAGGAAATGTCTTTTTTCTTAACAATGAATGATATAAATTCAACAACAATTTATTTTCTTCCAAGGCACAATTAAAAGATCTACTCAAACAACGTTAGGATTCCAGAAGGAGAGTTAAAAGAGCCTAAAATGCACAACGAGGGAAGACGTATATTTTCAATTAACTTTTCTTAAACGTCCGGCGTTAATTACAAACATTCTGATTGCAATTCTACCAACTGTAATCTTCCTAAAAGCCTGGCACCATTTCACACCTGTCTTAATGGCGGCTTTTCATCCTACAGAATTCCAACGTGGAATGGACGAAGTCTAATGCTTCCAATTATACGCTTGATGCTTCAATGTTCCTTCAAGCCAAGCGTGAAGGTGCAAACATACAATCACTGAACGTTTTAAACAATTAAATAGTTTAGTTGTTTTGTTAGTTAAGAGTTTTGTAGATTGAAATGTGCAAGGGAGTTTGTGGATTCCAATGCCCATTTGAAAATATACACATTTTTTATTTAAGTTGTAAATTATGGGGAACTCTTTGAATATAATTTTATATTAGGTAATCACATTTATTACAGCTAGTAATAATCGGAAAATTAGATTGCGACTTTTGTACTGTAATTACACAACATGTTTACATATGAAGTATCAGGCCATTGTGGGTAGAGAATTGTGACTGCTTGCACTGTAATTACACCACATGTTTACATATGTAGTACCAGGCCATATGGTGGGTATAGAATTGTGACTGCTTGTACTGTAATTACACAACATGTCTACATTTGTAGTATCAGGCCATGGTGGGTAGAGGGTTGTAACAGCTTGTACTGTAAGTACACCACATGTCTACACCTGTAGTTTTAAAACTCTTTATTCAGACATTATTTTTAACTACATAGCATTCTTTATATAATAGTATTTAAATATGAAAATATCCATAGCTATATGCACATGGTAATGTCAGTTTTACATGAGGCAGATTTAGCAAGTATTGTTGAAAATAGAGACATTGAGAGTATATATATTCTACACATGTAGTACAAGGCCATGTACTGTAGGTACACCACATTTTTGACAACTGTTTGGCAGTTTCACGTGCGCATCAACACAACAATTAAAATATTTAAATAGGGTATATATGAGCATTATCTCAATATTAAGAAATGTTGTTGTCGTGTTCCTCCTTATTGGTAAATGGGTGCCGTTGCCACATTAGTCACCTTGGAAACGAACCAGAATTTGATCAAATATTCCAAGGGTCCAAGGGGGATCGCAGGGAGGGTATTAAGAAATATATCCTATATAAAAATATATCCTATATAAAAGGAAAACTTCACCAGCATTTGTATGTTTTACGCACAAATTCATAAGGCTCCCCACAAATCTCTTCATTTACCTGATTAAAGCAAAGTTTCTGTGGAAAGCCCTTTTTCAGATAACTAAAACGCATGATATTCAAGGCGTAAAACTGGGATGAAGAATTTAGCAGCCTCATCTATGATTTCAGCTTTGAATCTTGCACCTTTTAGTTAAATGAAGAAGAGCTTTCCTAAAAGCTTCCTATAATCAAGTAAATAATAAAAAATTGCGGCATCTTATATATATATGTAGTAATCCCGAGGTGGAATGTACTGGGCAGTAATGGTAGTGGGTGCGTGATGGGATTCCCGCACTGGGACAGCAAGAGACAGAGGCAGGTCTAGATGGTAACTCCAAGAAGGTAGAGGTAGACCATGGACGTCACGGATGCCCTAGCCTACGCGGGTAGAAGGGGGGGGTGAGAGATCTGACCGACCGTATGACAGCGTCGCTCTGAAACAACTACTGAAACAACTACTAACTTTGTCCCAATCTTGGGGGGCTTTTATATGAGACGCTCGCAGATGGCGGCGAGTTCTGATTGGCTCCCGTAATCACGCCACCTGTCAAGCGCTGGGTTATTAATTATGTCTGGCCACCTGTTCGGCCACCTGCTGATGGGGGAATGAACTCATTAGCATAAACACCTGTTAGTCTGGGTTGTTTATCACGTCTGGCCTTTGTCGTCTGGACTACCTCTACTCCTTTTGTTTTATTTGTCACTTCTATTATTCCAAGTTTGATACATATTTTTATATAGATATGGTGTTATAATAAGTATTAGAGGAAGGTTGTGATTTATCTATGTCAAAATATACTACAGAATGTGTCCCCGGTGATGAAGGTTTGGTTGGGGGAATGACATGTAATGAATGATAACCTAACAAACCTATTATAAAAAAATAAAAGAAATAATTTGTATACAAATTAGTTAAAATTATTATGAAGTTACAAGTTAAAAAGAGAAAGATGTTGTAAGGGTGGTGTATCAATAAAAACGTACAAAATGAATGATAAAAGATTAAGAGAAGGTATATAATTCAAAATGGTAACTATGGTAAAATGAATCGTACAAGGAAAATAATATCTTATTGTATTAAAGATGAGAGAAAAAAATGAAGTTAGTTTATTGACTGAACTTATAATGTGACGCTAAGGTTGAAAAAGGGAAAGGGGATATCTGAGCATGTTTCTGCAAAAGTAGTATCCCAAGCATCCTGCAATGCAATGCGAACTTGTTTAAGTGAGGCATTGTTTTCATTAACAGAAGGCCTAAGATATTCCGTCTGCATCATTAGCTCAGACAGTGGAAAGAAGTGGGAAGATTGATGGAGGTAAAGGGGAGAGGTAGAGGTAAGAGGGATCCCTGTTGTCCATAATAATTGTGCCCGGTTGAATTGTGAAAAAAAAAGTGAAAAGTTGAAAAATGGTGAATTGATATGATGAGTCGGGCGATGAGAAAAAAAAATAAAAAGATCGCGCTGGATATCCTGAACTCATTATTGGGAATGGTATAGCGAGGAAGGATTGTTCCAGTCGGATTAATCAATGAAAAAAAACAAAAATGTTCGGCGAACTGGAATCCCTTGGAAGATTGGAGGTTTGAAGGATGCGGAAAAGGAGAGGTGGGTGTAAGAGATTCATTGCTGTCAATTTTGATTGTGTTCGGCTTGTGTGGTGAAAAGAAAAAGTTGAAAAATGAAAAAAATGATGAGCCGGACGATGAGAGAAAAAAAAAACTAATTGGGTCTCCTGAGCTCACTGTTGGGAAATGTACAGCGAGGAAGGGTCTTCTAGTTAGTTAATCAACAAAAAAAAAAAGAAAATGGTTGACGAACAATAATCTCTTGATGGCTGTAAAAAGTTGGGAGGAAAGGTTCATGGGATAGAGTTAGAGGTTGTAAGGGAAGCGTCAAAAATAACATTTTGAAATCTACAAAGAAAAATAAAATGATAAATGTTTTATCTGTTAAAGAAATATTATAAATATTGTTAGGTGTAGGTTTTTTAAATGGTGCCTAAGATAGCTGAAGTTGTAAAATGCTAAGTCTGAACATGATGAGAAAAAGAGAAAATAAAAATATTAAAGGTGATAATATATAATGGGTTGATTGGTAGTTTAAGGCATTAATGTTGATTAATAAACAAAATGATATTATCGATTAATATTGAAATGTTTTATCTACATCTGTAAGTTAAAAAGCAAAGTCCAACACCACAAAACTAGTAAAACTATAAGTCTATTTACAAATAAATGAGAGAAAAGCTAGCAAACCTATTAAATGGGAAATAATTTGGGGCACAAAAATTAGTTACTAGAATAAAATAAAGATAAAGGGGAGTAGTGGTGACACATTGATATAATATTATAAAACTACAAAAAATATATAAGAGGAGTACATAGGAAGGATAAATTTAAAGTAAACACACACAATAGTGTGTTACTTAAGGTGTCTTGAATATTTACAACATAGTTTCAGGGATGTAATACAGGAAGGAGGAGAAGTAGAGATAATAAAAGTAAAATATAATATAAAAGAAAATTGACTTAAGAAAAAGGTTTGCGATAGGTAGTGACGCAGTAAGGAATAAAGGAAGAAGGTCTGAATTGGTTTCTGCAAAGGACATCTCAGGAGTCCTGCCCTGCAATACGAGCTTAGAAGCGAGGTATTGTTTTCAGGGGTCAGCAGTCTCAAGATGTTCTGTAAGTAGCATTAGATCAGATAGGCAAAAGGCGTGAAGATCGAAGGAGAGGTAGGTAATGGGAGAATATGGGAAAGAAATCTTTTCTGAGAGAGGTTAAAAAGAGATGGTGGCTCAAGAGCTGCGCTGCTGTCGGTGATTGAGCTCGACCAGATGAGAAATAAAATTGAACGAAAAATGAGTGGGTGCATCGTGCTTATGATGGCCTGGGTCGAGCGTTAGAGAAAAAAAAGTCTCGCTGGTTACCCAAGCTCTCCGTGTGGAGTTAACATGTGGAGGAAGAGTGTACCAGGTCGATGGATCATTAAAAAATAAAAATTAAAAAATGTTGACGAGCAGGAGTCTCAGGAACCGTTGAAGAGGTTAGAGGATGGAGGTAGATTGTGAAAACAGGGCTCGACTGTTGCCATTGATTGATTGAACCCGGGTTTGAGGAAAAAAGAATGAAATAAAGAATGCTGGGACGGCGACCTAGGTGTAAATAAAAAAAGTCGGCAAACAGGAACTCTGCGATGGACGAGGGGTGGTTAGAACGAAGGCATAGAAGGCCAATGGAAAATGATCAAGAGACGAGAGAAGTATGGAAGGCCTATAATTGATTGATTGACAGGTAAGAGTGTTGAAGTAAGAAAGGACTATCTCTGCTAATGATGGATGCTAATGATGTAACAAGGTCATTCCACCCCTTTAGAAGTAGGGAGGGAAAGACTAAGTAGAAGGAAAAAACAATTAGGGGGGAGTTCAGTGTGTCCTTGATTTGTTTGTCGTTGGGATGAAGATTGGGATTAATTGTTCTTTAATGTAGGCCAAGATGACGTCTTATATGGTGTCATGTACAGGATCGATTTTTAGAGATGGTGGGGACCTAATTTTTAAACGGGGTTGACAAAATTATAAACTATCCTATAACATTATAAAATTAAGATTTGGTATAAAAGGAATTTTATATAATATTCCTATCCGTTTTAATCTGGCAGGTTCCTCTGTTAGAAGGATATTAAATTTAATCTGTAATATTGAAATCGTGGGTGTGAATAATTGGGAAAAGGTAGGCTATAAAAGAATTAATTAATTAACTATTGTATAAATAAATGTGTTATGATTATGCGAAATGTGTTAATGGGATATGCGAGAGGAATTACAATTGATGTGAACAATGTAGAAGTGCGAAATAAAAATGTAGTTAATACGTAAATAACAATTTAACACAGGCAGGAATGAAATGCAATGGGGTATGGAAATTTTTGGTATGATATTTAGTTTTCGCATATTACATTTATAGTTGTATTTGTAATTGTGGGAAAAATGGGAGGCACATTTTGAGATGAGATGATTTAAAATTGATATTTATAAAAATACAAAAATCTAGGATTAGTTTTTAAAAAACTTTTAAAATATTGAGAAATATCAATTGGAATAGTAATAGGTCAAGTAAAATAAAGAGCGTAATAAATTTAATTATTAATATTATGGCCATAAATAAGGTATTAAAAAAAACACACAAATAAGTTTAGAAAATATGATTCGAGTAATTAAAATATAATATGATTTTTTATGTAAAATTGAAATTGAGGAATTGAAATTTAAAGTTGCTTAAAATAAAGTAAAAATTGATAAATGAGGGTGTACAAGATTTAAAATTTGAATTGAAATGTTATAAAAATTACAAATTTGACTTAAAATGATTACAGTGAAAATAAACATTAAATTTAGGGAGAATCAAGTTGTTTTTAAAAACTCACAGTTTTGAGGATTGTTCAGTCAGGAGACTTGGTCTTTAGTTGTTGTCCCGCTGTTGGGGCCTGGTGGTTACTTTTTGCGATGGTTGCCATGGGACATCGTCGATGCTGGTTGGCGGGGCAATGCCAGGATTTCTCGATGAATCTTGTCTGCCTGTTCGAGTCGATGGAGGAAGATGTTCGTGGCGCAGGAGATGTTGATGGGGGCGATAATGACCTGCTCGCTGCGAGGTGCAGCTAGTCCTCGCATGGCGTCTTTTAGGCGGCTTACTCGGTCTTCGCAGTGGGGCTGCATGTTGGTGAGGGCATCCGCGACGTGTTCATCTTCGGCCTCCGTCATCCTCTGCATGTTGCCGTCCTCGGTTATCCTGTCGACTTTAACGGGTTCTGTAGTAATCCCGAGGTGGAATGTACTGGGCAGTCATGGTAGTGGGTGCGTGATGGGATTCCCGCACTGGGACAGCAAGAGACAGAGGCAGGTCTAGATGGTAACTCCAAGAAGGTAGAGGTAGACCACGGACGTCACGGATGCCCTAGCCTACGCGGGTAGAAGGGGGGGTGAGAGATCTGACCGACCGTATGACAGCGTCGCTCTGAAACAACTACTGAAAGAACTACTAACTTTGTCCCAATCTTGAGGGGCTTTTATATGAGACGCTCGCAGATGGCGGCGAGTTCTGATTGGCTCCCGTAATCACGCCACCTGTCAAGCGCTGGGTTATTAATTATGTCTGGCCACCTGTTCGGCCACCTGCTGATGGGGGAATGAACTCATTAGCATAAACACCTGTTAGTCTGGGTTGTTTATCACGTCTGGCCTTTGTCGTCTGGACTACCTCTACTCCTTTTGTTTTATTTGTCACTTCTATTATTCCAAGTTTGATACATATTTTTATATAGATATGGTGTTATAATAAGTATTAGAGGAAGGTTGTGATTTATCTATGTCAAAATATACTACATATATTTTTCGAAAATTGTCGAAAGCTGCAATCCTGTAATGATGAATATGTATGTATTGTATATTCACCAACCGCGTTTGGCGAGTTGGTATTTCTAACACAATGTTACACGGTGTTTCGAATATCAACTTAATACACGCTCTAACAGTACGTGTTTGTAATTAGGTCTAAAAATCGATGCAAGTTTATTTGCATATTGTGACTCTTCCTCTTGAAAATGGCGGCAGTTGGTCGTCGAAATCTTGGTAAATGAAAAAGGGTTAATATATTTAAAAAAAAAAAAACTATTTTAAACGCGACCACTCAGGAGGATTCACCAGTGATGAACCAGGCCTTTTCAAAATTATTATCATTGCAGTAAAAACAGTATAAATTGTTTTATTCAGAAATAAATGTCTTTCATTCATAAACACACTCATGGACAAAAGGAAGTTGTACCTTTAAGCATGTATATCAGGATTCAGATAATAACTCTGAAAGGTATTACAGTGACCTTTATTGAAGACACACGAGATGAATAAATATAAACAAAATTGTCTCTGTCTCCTTCAAAAAGAAAAAGAGGCGACATCACAAAATTTTCTACTTCCCTTTTTTTATGGCAAAATAGTAAACACGCGATATTTTGATAAAATAGCTATATACAATTTCTAGGGATTGCACAAAAAATATATTTGTCACTCTTCAACATCTTGGCATTAAAATATATATATATATATATATATCATTTTTCACATGAGAAGCGTATTCACGAAAATATGGCCAATTCGTGGTTGACTTTTCTTGATTTACAAAGAAATTTTGTTATGCAAATATCACGGAACAAGTAAAATAAACGTTTAGTTTTTTTTTTTGTTTCACTAGATGTCGTTCTGCCATCTAGAAATGCTTATGTGAGCCTAGTCACGATATGCATCTTTTATTTTTATTATTATAGTTTTTCAAATAAATTATATGAATTTATTTTAACAAAGCTAATGTAAATTTCATCTATAATAAGGTATAGGTGGATAATCAATCAAATCAAAAAACCTGGAAATTTCATTTAGAGGATTAATTAAAAACAAACAGACACAAACCCTTTCTCTTTCGAAAAAAAAAATCCAATTAGAAATTGCTCCTTTTGTTGATTGTTGGGGGCGAATAGTAAATTTATTTCTCTATAAATATTAGAGTTCTTTTAAAGGAATAAATCTCTTTATCAATAAATAATTATATGCATTTAATTTGAAACTTATCAAAGTTATTAATGGCGAGGATTAAAAAAGAGGGTTCTATTATTGTGTATCATATCTTTCGAAACTAAATTTGTGTCTGTATCTTTATTTATTCTACTTTTTTATTCACTAATTCTTTTATTCTACTTTATTTATACTATTTCTACTTTTTATTCAACAATTTACAAACTTCACTATGATGACACAGTTGGCTAGATGGAAATCTGGTCACCTGCACCCTCTAGTCTATAAAGAGGGAGCCAAAAGCTTCTTCATGTGCAAAACCGAAGAGGCCACTCCCCAACATATACTAAATTGTATTGGAAAAAACAAAGGATCCCTGTACAGAGAACCAAGAAGAGTTCTTGAACTTCTTTATGAGCACGACCTCCAAGATCTTTTCTAATTTAGACTAATAAAAAGATAAGTAAAAAAAACTATGATATTAGATATATTATGATAGGGGAAAATGTAGGTTAAAATAAATAATCTTATCTACATACTGTAGTAGTGATAGTTAGCTTCAGATGAGAGCATTCATAATAGGGGGGATAAACATCATGAATATCATTACTAAAATGTATGTAGTTATTGCTTAGGTTAGTAGTACTTAGGTTCAAAGGCAGCATATAATATTGCCAATAAACCAGTATTATCATAGAGCAATGGAGAATTAAATGAAATTTAAATCTCCTTCCCTTACAAATCTTGTTTAATAAATTTTTAACATAGAAAACTTCAAACCAGAATCTATTACCAGAATAATCCCAACGTTTACTAAACAAAACTAAGTAACTAAAGAAATGGCTAAGAAGATATCTGCATCTGTGGGATTACAGCGCGCTCTTACGCAGCAGCGATAAAAATGAAATTAACTGCGCATGCGTGAACTAATAACGAAGCAGAAACAAACCAATCACAAGCAAATACAAATATCAGCAGAAGCGAGTCTATATTAAGCCCATACAAATATACAGCATACATATACACCTAATACGAGGGACTTATAGAAGTGATGGAGGTTGTAGGATTACTTATCCCAAGTATGCAATAATCATTATGGCGAGTAGTCAACGATTGCCATTACTGTAAATACATCACTTGTCAACACATGAAGAAAGCAGCTCGAGTTTTGTACTTGCAAATGTGTCAGAGAGAATCTCCTTTTTGGTTACTTTCACTCTTGGGTGGGATTGAACCTTTGCAAAGATCGGAGGCTATTGGAGCATATTTATTTCAGAAAAAAATTGTCATGTTGGTCTGTATATGCCTCTTTTGATTTTAATACAAACACCTGGCCTTTTTTATTATTTTATTTTTTCACATATTTTAATATTTAGATAATAAAAGGCATATATTAGATTTTATAAAATATTTATTTGTCAATATTCTCATATTCTCAATATTCAATCCAATATATGTAGTATATTTTGAGTTAGTTAGATCACAACCTTCTTATAATATTTATCATAACCCCATCTCTATATAAAAATATGTATCGATCTTGTAACAATGGAAATGACAAATAAAACAAAGAGGTAGACGACGACAAAGGCCAGACGAACAGGTGTTTATGATAATGAGTTCAATCACCCCGTCAACAGGTGCCCAGACGTGATAAACAACCCGGCGCCTGACAGGTGGCGTGATTTTACAGGAACCAATCAGGACTCTCCGCCATATGCAGGCGTCCAATATAAAAGAGCCCAGAAATGGGACAAGAGTTAGTTGTTTTCAGAGCGACGCCGTTATACGGTCAGTTGGACCTCTCACCCCCCTTCTATCCGCGGCGCCCGTGGTCCGCTGCCTTCGTCCGTGGTCTACCTCTACCTTCTTGGAGTTACCATCTAGACTTGCCTCTGTCTCTTGCTGTCCCAGTGTGGGAATCCCATCACACACCCACGACCACGACTGCCCAATACATTCCACGTCGGGATTACTACATATATGTCTTTTTATTATCTGAATATTTAAATATGGATTACTCTATATTCAGAACAATATTATAATATGTCTATAATTTTTTTTCAAGTCTTGAATACAAATTTAAGACTTAATGCGGTGGCAGTGTTTGAAGGGATAGTTAATCATATATGTATATCGTAGTTACAATATCTATATGGCTTTTTTTGATTTATCAAGGAATTGAGTTGGCCAAATATCAGGGAACAGGCTAAATCAATGTTTTGTTGATTTTTGTTTCACCAAATGGCACTCTGTCATCTGAAAAGCACATGTGCTTCTGGTCAGGATAGGCCTTCTTTATTTTTAATGTCAACACCTGACCATTTTATTTTTTCTATTATTTTTACATATAGTTAATGCATATATTATTGGTACACTTCAGAAGCCTGGGTTACCTACATCTTGATATATAGGTTTAAATAAGACTCTAAACGAAGTTTTCGATTAATTTGTTTTAAAACATGTGCTCCTGGTCAGGATATGCCGACTTTGTTTTTAATATCTATATTCTAATAATAATAACTAGAATATAATATAAATGTGATATATAAATATGGTGTCATTTTTTTCCTATTATTTCCTCAATTTTGTCAATATGGAATATTCATACTTTTATAACTAAATAACCATGGTAGTCTAAATAGTTAACAACATATCAAGGACAGCAAGTACCAAATTCACATCAATCATATATATAAATTTATATATATACCGCATATTATATGCATATAAGTAATATATATTTCACTGTATTTCTATAATCTTCCCAACTTTGTTAAGTTGTTAAGATATACATTTTTTTTCTATGAACTAATAACTATATTGTAGTTCGAATGATCAACAAGTTAAGCAAAGTCAGCAAATTTCAAACCAATCATGTATTCATTGATGAATTATCTCACAATATAAAAATTTAAATAAATATGCAATTTTTATAATTTATTCAACTTTTTCAAAGTGGAATATAAAATTGGAACTCTCACAATAACAATGGCAACCCAAATGGTTAACAGGTTAGCAATGATAGCTAGTGTAAAGATTACTATACTGCATATTATATGCATATATATAATTTACATAGTCTGTCAAAAATGTCGATACATAAAAATAAATAAGTTATATATACAGTAGAACCTCCCTAAGGACACCTAATTGCAGAGTCAAAGTGTCCTTAAGGGAGAGATGTCTTCTTCCCGGAGAGTTGCTAAATTGTAAAAATGGTAATTTTGCAAATGAAAACTGTCCTTTATAGAGAGGTGTCCGCTGAAGGAAGGTTCTACTGTACAGTATATCAATATTTCTATGATTTATTTTCGCCAAGGTGGAATATGAATTTATAACTCAATACAGTTGAATTCCAAATGGGTAACAGGTTAGCAAGTGTGAAATTCATATCAATCATTTATATAAAGATAAATATATAGAACATTATATATCGTGATGCATTAGCGCGCCATCTGGTATGAAAATTTGAAACTATTATAGACGCCTATGATTCCTTTTGAATTTAAACAATTTTTACTGCCCTTACTGCAATATGAATAATTTGTATCATTTGTCAAATGTCACGATATATAGAAATAAGTTACATAGGTCAATATTTCTATAATTTCTTTTCCAAAAAACCTTGAATACGAATTTATTTAGAACTCAATAGACTGGCAGTCCAAATAGTTAACAGGTAACCACATACTAAGTGTAAAATTCCCATTAATCATATAGATAAATATACTAAACATTATGTAAATATAAATAATTGAAATCATTTGTCAAATGTCACGATACATAGAAATAAATAAGGCACATATATGTCAATATTTCTATAATTTCTTCTCCAAGGTGGAATTTAGAACTCAATACACTGGCAGTCCAAATGGATAGCTAACCAATAATGCCTCCAATATTAATGTGCCTACATATGGAAGAGGAATATTTTGGCGCCAGCTGGGCTACCAGAAGAAAACTTGCAGACGTTCATTTTCTCCTCCACCACCGAGTACTTTGCAATGCAAAGTTTCAGCCCGGCAACGCTGCTTACAAATTCTTCTATATAGTTTAAATATGCCATTTTTGAACGATTTCTCCAAATATCATTTTTTCCTTTTACGCTTTTTCCAGTTTAGAATTTTATTAGGAATTTAGATCCATTTCCATTATATTTCTGTCCATTTATATTACCTGCTGTATGAGCGTATTTCAACGGTAAAAGTTTTATAATTTGATTCTTTTTTTAAAGCGCTTTTTTTTAGAGAGATATGTTAATATGATATGCAAATTTATATAATTTAAATATGCATATACGCATTTAATATACTAGAAGGGAGAAACTTTCCCTTCTCACACAACACACACAAAAGTGCATTTAAACAATGTATTTCATAATGCAAGGGTAGTGTAATGTTAATGATATGCTAATTTATGTAATGTAAATATTCATATATATATATATGTTATATAAAAATATTATTTTATTTAAAATTATATTTCATAGATACAAATACTCTGTTAAATCGACCGCCAGAGATCGCGCTTACCCTATAAAAACTCAATGTTGTTTTTTCCCGATAGCCGGCTCAAACCTTTTTTACATTATGTAAATAAGCTTTTCATTTTTTTTTTATTCTTACGCCTTAAGCCAGGCAGTAATTTTATCAAATTATGTTTTTTTTTATATATATTCCTTTAGTTTAAATAAATTACTGATCAAAACTATTTTTATAATTATACTTTCAAGATTTTAACCATGACTGCAATACCATTTAGAACTAAAAAGAACCAGCAAATATTTCTAGAGCGTAATCCTCAAGATAACCAAAATCACGCAGAAAATCTAATTTATATAATATACATATATCCATATAAAATGGCTAACGTCCTAAGAGATAGCCGTGACAACCCGACGCCATATAACTTCACAACAGGAAAACAGGGAACAGGAAAGGTCTGTCCTTTGTTCACGATTGGGAAGAAACACCGGTTTAAAAAATAGAGCCAGGGACCGGTTAAAGACAGTTGGAAAATAGAGATTAAAGAAGATGCGGCCGTACTGGGCAGTTTCATTGCTGTAACCATATGTCGGCACGTCTGTTTCTAGGGTCGTAGCCTTCTTGTCCCCACTAACCTCTAGAGTGTTCATTTCCATATCTATTTACATTACTACATATATATATAATTTTATAGATAATACCAAGTATATTACACACACAAATGTTATAATACCTTGATAAAAGTTGGCGTTTAGCCAACTAAAGTATTGGTAAAATAAATGATATTTTGATACAATATATGCCTTTCTATTGAAACAAACAACAAAAAGGCTTTTATAAGGGCCCATTGCCCTCTTTGGATTCGCCATACAACAACAAAACAATACAGCAATTTTTTTCTCCCTTTCCCCATGTGCACGTGAGCCTTTGTTTGAAAGGGATTTATTTACACATCTGTTCTAAAACTTTCCTCACTACCTATCTCTGTGTATGAATCTATTTACAATTGATCTGTAGAAATTATAGAGTTCTATTGCTATATTTTTATTTTCTGAAATAGTTGTCAGCGTCTTCAGTGGGTTGCTAAATCTCCAGAAGGTGTTTTTAAGAGTTTTTATTTAAACATATATATATATATTTTAAAAATGGCATATCCTGACCAGGAGCACTTGTGCTTTACAGAAGGCAGAGAGCCATCTGGTGGAACAGAAATAAACTAAACATTGATTTAGCCTGTATATATATATATTTAAACTATATAATTAATTATTAATAGAAATATATTTAACCGCAAATTAGGTGACAAACTTTTAAAAAAAATATTTGTTAAAAATACATTTCAAAAGATTTGAGTTTAAATAAGCCAAACGACGCCCGCAGGTAGGACCAAACAATTTAGAGCCCGCCAAAAAACGAGGCTTAGCTAATTAGATAGAAATAAATTCGTCTGCAAGGGCTAACTTCAATCTCTAATCAGCGTTTCGCGTTCTACAAAAAATAATAATTTACGTTTTAATTAGAACTATCATTCTGGTAATTTTCCATTCTCCGAATACATCTTTTCTCATTTAAAAACACCGGAAATAGATTTAGAAAAATGTTATCTTATTAGATTATTTTTAAAAAATTCCCCCTCTCTCTGCTTTATTTAACAGATTTAATAATGTGTACATGTATTTTAATTATCGTGGTAAAAAATCAATTTTTAAAAAAATTATCATTTTTTTCAATAGAATTTTAAAGTTCTAAATTAAGAATGATTTAATTTTTTTAGATTAATTCAAATCCACTAGCTAATCACGGTATATTTTCTTTTCTAGTAATTAAATTATAAATCTAAATTTTGTCGAAATTTAAAAATAAGGTTGGATTTTAAATTGATAAAATGGTTGTTTAGTTTTTTTTTTATGATTTAAATAAGGGTATTTTTGACTAATGAAGGGTATATTAAAATTAAAATTTTCGAATATATATATAAACTTATTCTAACAAAAATATATATTCATAAAATATATATGTTAAGACTCTCTCTCTCTCTCTTTCTCTCTCACGGTTAGATTCGTCTGATATAATTATTTTTTTTCATTTACATAACTTTATATGCTCGTGTTCAGGATATGCCTTCTTTATTTTTAATAACTTTATATGAACGATTAATAAATCAGTTTCAATCTCAATCTATCTCTCTTAAGAAATAAGGAAAGATATTAAGACTGTGTTAATTTAGGTTCACTTAAGAAGAGACTAAATAAGAAAAAAATCACTACGTACACATTTCGGGTTTTTCGTTTTCGTGCATTATGGAGAATAATAAGTAATAGACAGAATGGATCATCCAACTATGACGTTAAAAAGAAGATCAAGATTTGAATGCCGCCATCTGGACTTCTTTCTTCCTGATTGGTCCGTGTCTACCCCTCAGTCCACAGGTGGTGGACGATTTTAGCCAACTTCAGACGCCGTCACATTAATAGTTTTCAATTATTACAGAAAGTATTTAGATAGTAAAAAGACATATATATGTCATAATATATGCTCTTCCAGGATTAATAAAACAAACCAACAGCCAACGAGAGAGAGCTGGGCAGCTAAAAGCGAGACACTTTAGACAACTAACTAACGACCATTTTTTGGCCACATTCCTGAGGGGGGCGTCACCACCTGGCGACTATCCTGGTTAGCCCCCCGGTTGTGTACACAGGGAAAACAATCGTTCAGCTGATAACGTCTCGGTCGCTCTCTCTCGGCTGGCTGCCTGGATGATTGCTCTAACAACTCGTCGTGTGATTATTTCTCTCCTCAACACATTTACCACTATATTGCCACATTGAAAAGTCGGCAGGATCATATCACACACATATATATATATATATATATATATATATATATTGTTGCATCAATTTTAATGCGCCCTACATTTATTAAAAATATTCTATGATATTTAATATTTATTTAAAACAGATTATTTAGATTATCATGATCCCTTTTTATAGTCTCATTCCTTTTGTAATATTTTATTGTACATATATATTAATTGGTTATTGGGGCGAGAGAGAACCTAGACCAAGACTGCGGATCACGACCTACGAAGAAGACAACGCGAATAAATAAACACAATAACTTTAAAAGGTAATTTACTTTTATTTATTAGCTTTGTGTATGGAACCCCGCTTCGGGAAACGTGTATAACACCAAGAAGGAGGAAACCAAGGTCGACGAACATGCAAAGCTGCAACTTGGTGCAACAATATATATATATATATATATATATAATATATCTAACGAATTAATTTTATCAATAATTCAATTGCTGAACGTCTACTTTTACCAAGAATATAACATCGTATTTACTTTTTATTATTTTATAGATTGTATATTATTGAAAATAGAGTATTCCATCAATAGATCTTCAATTAAATAGACACATATGGATCAAAAAATAATTTATTCACCAATAATATTTCAGTTGGCTGAACGCCAACCTTTTTCAAGTAAATAAATTATTTTTGAGCCAATATATTCCTTTTTAATTAAATCCTTATATCTATAAAAATGAAATGCGAAATCGATGTTTGTTATCGCATCACGCAAAATCTACTGACTCAATCATTATGGAATTTCGCATGTAGGTAGCTGAAGATTTCGTTTAACATATAGGCTATTCAAAAAACGAAAAGGTTTAATGTGCTATTTTTAAAAAATGTTAAACCAAAATTCCTTAGTTCAAGCCTTTTACCGCTTGGCGGCGCACTGGTCGCGACGATAAATGAATTTGATTGGTTAATATTTTTACACGTTGTTGTTTTGTAATTTTACCCGATTAATGTGTCTTTAAAAGGTAAGATTATTTTTATATATTTAATCTCTTTGAAAATAATTTTAATCGATCATTATCAAATAAATACGCCCCCGGAACCTGGGTTAATTAAAACTGTATTGTGAAATTTCGCACGTAGGGAGTTGAGGTTTTGGTTTAACATTTAGGCTAAAAGCACAAAAATTGCATTTCGAAAAACTTTCTTTTCCTTTTTAGAAGGTAGATTTTATTTAATCATTTAGTAATATTTTTTAAATTTAAATTAATTGGAATTATTATTTATTTCGCAGCTTATTCATATATTTTGCTTCGTTTACTTTTAATTAGTGTAAATATAACGATCTACATTTTTAAATATAAGTGTAGTATTTTATCTCATTAGGTATATTATTTTTAGAACAGTATTCTATTTTTTTTTCTTTCTTATATTTAGAGTGCGTATAAATTTTATTAAAGTTGTAAAAAGTATATTTATTGAAAAAAGTATGTTTTACAATATAACTTGCTACATATATTTTACTATATGTTTGTTCCATGTAATATGTTTATGCTCTAATAGCATTTATATTGTAAGCAGCAGCTATGAATTTTCAGTAACTGCTTTATTTGAGGGTTGGCTAAACATTTAATCATTTTGTATTATTTTTTCAATTTAAATTAATTGGAATTATTATTTATATCGCAGCTTATTCATATATTTTGCTTCGTTTAATTTTAATTAGTGTACATATAACGATCCACATTTTTAAAGATAAGTGTACTTTTTTATCTCATAAGGTATATTATTTTTTTTTTATTAAAGTTGTAAAAATTATATTTATTGAAAAAACCTAAAGTCTTTGGAAACAATATTGCTTTTTTCCTATCCTGCAGGTCAACAGTACACTGCAACATGCTATCATAACTCTGGCTTTTGGCATTGATATTTATTTATTGTGAAAGTACTGTTTGCTACCTTAAGCTCTGGAGAAATTATAATGTAGATCCATCCTGTGGAAATCGCACCATAGTAAAAAAGAACGCATGTAGCTGGTAGCAAATTTTGTTCCCTGTGTGAAGCTAGCGTTCAAATTTAATTTTTTTGAAAGATATTTCTATTGTTGGCCTTATTTTCACTTGTCCTGACCCATATAGGGTTAATTAATAACTCATTTGACATTTTACCTTTATTTATGGTCTTGGCAATATATATGTAAAGCTTTTTAGGTAAAAAAGAATTGAGGTATATTTTGAAATATAGATAAAAATCACAAGGAAGCAAGACCAGATCCAAATAAATAAATTATGTGTGGTTTCAGAAACAGCATTGTTACCATCTTCAGACAAAAGTACTGAATACATTCAGTAATTTTGTCTTTATAAGGTAACAATGCTGTTATTGAAACATCACACATAATTCGTTTATTATTTTTTTGGTCTTGCTTTTTTGGTATTTTTAACATTGCCCTTGACTATTAGAAAATGATGCAAATTTCCTAATTATTTTATGCCATTTTAAAAAGTACATTCTTTATTAATAATATATAATTTCCCACATTTTTCTAAAACTGCCAACAATAACCTAATAAAAAAATAATCCAAGTCTGGGTATTTCAGTATTGCAGATATATTACATTTTTAAAAGTTGTTTAACTATAGATGTACATGCCGGATTAGGTGCCCTTAAAAATGTTTAATCTGGCTGTTTCTTCTTGAACTGCCGAGAGTGAAGTGGAGAAAGTGAAATTTTCAGGTTGCGAGGCCCATTTCCCTTAATTTACACTAATCATTTGATTTTTTTTTTCATTTTTTAGATACCAAAGCCCAGTTTGGTTACTTGCACTCACTGGAGGGGTTTGACTTTTTCAAGAATCAGGGGCCATTGGGGCAATTTTTTTTTTCAGAACAAATTCCCCAGAACTGTATTCGATGATCCCGGGTCGTGGTTTTTAAAAATCAACAGTTTAGACCACTCCTCCAAAAATGCACTCTATTCATTAGATGTGTTTGTGAAATTGATCTTATATTTCAGATTATTTTTACCAGAATTTTTAATTTTGATATTTGCAGTTTATCTCCATTGTGCTGAAAGAAAATTCTTTACTTTAAGTTTTAAAAACAGTTGGGGGCTCTATTCATTCAAGAGTAAACCACACTCGAACAATACCCGGCCGAGGCCGGGTCCATATATCTATATAGGCTCAATTTATTAGGCAGTTTTTTCAACCAAATTAGACTTTTTTTTAGGCCTTCTTCCATTGTCTTTTTTTTTTTTTTTTGTTTTGCTGTCATTTGTTTAGGTAGTATTTAGATCAGTGATTCTCAACCTTTTTTTTTTGTTGCGGCATTATTTTAAAGATTCGAAAATTTGGCGGCACAATTTTAGATTTTCGCGGCACACTTTTGCTAACTTGAATGCAAGAAAATTCAAATTATGTATCAATATTTTTATGCAAAATATAAGTAATATACATCTCTAACATTCAATTTGCTAATTTCGTTATTTTAAAAAGTAAAAAAATGAAAAAGAAAAAAAGAAAAACCAATACAAACGTGAACATAATCATATGACTAAAATTCGGCGGCACATTTTTAGAATTTCGCGGCACACAAAATTACCGCGGCACATTGGTTGAGAATCACTGATTTAGATTTATCTGCTTCATAATATGTAGCTGCTCATATATATCTATGTATGTTCTACTCATATTTATTGTGCATATTTTTTCAGCTAATTATACTTTTTTTTTACGTCTTCTTCCATTTGATTTTTTTTAATCAGTTGTTTTACGTTTTCACTGAGTTTTATGCTTTTTTCCCCTCCTTTCAGATTATTTCTATGCTTTTTTTTATTTTGGCCTTAGTCATGAGTCGCGCTTATTTTAATACACTATTTTTGAATTTTTTTCTTCAATCTCAGTCCTTTATGTTTTACATTTTTCAGTTATCCTTATTTTTATTTTTACTAATGCTTTGTGTTTGTAGGTATGCCAAGCCATAGGAGAAGCAATCTTTCTCAGCGTTCCAATAGCTCTAGGGTTCAGCATGCTTCAGGGTCAAACATTGCAAGTAGTTGGTGTGCATCTTGAGTCTCCCTGTTTCTCGCATGGGCAACTCTATGTAGCATGCTCCCGTGTTTCCAGCCCTAAAAATTTATTTGTCTTTAGTTCTACTTTTAGCAAGACACGCAATATTGTTTATCAGGGGGCTTTGATATAGATTTTGACAATTTTGAAAGAGATTTCTTCGAATAATGATTTTGGGAAGCTTGACTTTTGTAACTACATAATTTGTGAATAATTTGTTATCATTATTGCTCTACTGTAGTTTCATCAATAAAGCTTTTTTTTCTTTATTTTATTTTAATTTTTTCACATTTAATTCATTTACATAACTCTATTCTTGAAAATTGTTTTTTATTTTATTTATGGTATCAACATTTCTGGTTCAATTAAGGTTTTTGTTAGCCTGCAACACACCTTATCATAGCTCATTGCATTTATCAGGATAACTTTGCTGTTTTGATTTTTACACCATTGGTATTTTCATGCCTCTATAATATTATATTTGTTTGCAGAATTTTATAGACAATTTGGTTTGGGTTATATACATTAAGAATTTGTAAAAATATAAAGGTCAAAGTTTTACAACACAAAAAAATTTTGGAACACCATTTCTCTCCCATTTAATTTAATGATGCTTACTTTATGATTTTAAGCATTGCATTATTTTTATGCATGTTATTTTTAAAATTTGTGTTAGCAAGACATGGAATATTGTTAAGTTAATGTATTATTAACATAAACTTTACCAACCCGTGAAACGTTAGCTCCAGTCTTTTACCACTGGGGGCAGCACTGTTAGAGCTAATAAATGCTTTCGATTGGTGCTTACTTTTACATGCTGTTTGTTTTTAGACTAAATTAATACACATCAAGTTAGCATTTTTTCATTCTTCAAAAGTTAAGATTATATTTTTAACGTTTCATAATACTTTTAAAATTAAAGCCGGAAATAATATTGCTTTTTCCCATCCTGCAGGTCTACATTACACTGCAACAGCTATCATAACTCTGGCTTTTGCCATTGATATTTATATAATGTGAAAGTACTGTTTGCTACCTTAGGCTCTGGAGAGATTATAATGTGTCTACAGATCCATCATGTGGAAATCACACCATAGTGAAAATGCATTTAGCTGGTAGCAATGTATCACATTTGTAGACATGTGGTGCGCTTACAGTAAAAGCAGTCGCTACCTACCCACCATGGTTATCATGGCCTGTACCACGCGTACTAGGAATAATTAAAAAAAAAAAGGAAGCAAGACCGAATACAAATAATTACATTATGTGTGGTTTCAGTTACATTTTGGCTATCTTCAGACAAAGGTACTGAATACATTCAGTAATTTTGTCTTTATATGGCAACAATGCTGTTACTGAAACATCACACATATATATATATTTTTTTATTTGATCTTGCTTTTTTGGTATTTTTAAAATTGCCCTTGACTATTAGAAAATTATGCAAATTAACTATTTAGATATGTAAATGCCGGATTAGGTGCCCTTTAAAATGTTTGCTCTGGCTGTTTCTTCTTGGACAGCCGAGAGTGAAGTGGACAAAGTGAAATTTTCAGGTTGTGCCGACCATTTTCCTTTATTCAAACTAATCATTAGATTTTTTTTTTTAATTTTTAAGAATAAAAGCCCAGTTTGGTTACTTGCACTCACTGGAGGGGTTGGACTTTTTCAAGAATCAGGAGCCATTGGGGCAATTTTTTTTTCAGAACAAAGTGTCTAAATCTGCATTCAATGATCCCGGGTCATGGTTTTTAAAAATTAACAGTTTAGACCACTCCTCCAAACAGTACTCTATTCATTAGATGTGTTTGTGAAATGGATCCTATATTTCAGATTTTTTCACAAGCATTTTCGATATTGCTGTTTGCAATTTATCTCCATTTTGCTGAAAGAAAATTCATTACATAGAGTTTACAAACAGTTGGGGCCTCTATTCATTCATGAGTAAACCTCGCTCGAACACTACACAGGCGAAGCCGGGTCCAGTCGGGTAAAACCCGGGCGTTGCCCGGGCCACTCGGCTAGTACTTATATATATATATTATATAATCTAAAATGCAAATATTTTATTTTTCAAAAACTAATATTTTATTTCCATTCATTGACTGTTCTACATTTTTTGAACCATATTTTAGAATATAGCACTTTGAATATTGTTGTAAATATGTATAGTTGCCCTACCTATTATTTTTTAATTCACGAATATAAAATTTATTTTATAAGTTCTATATAATTTTGATATTCAATGTACAATTTGCTTCAAATAATTGAAAATAAAAACTACTTGATAAGTAAATAACTATCTTTCCTATTTTAACGACTACACCTTCAATTCTCTATCTTTTAAACATAACATTATATTCATTATATATATATGGTAATTTAAACCAATAACCCCATATTGTATATAACTTATAACAAGATCTTCATGTTGTATAATTGAAACACATCTGTAAATGATTATACGCATTATTGACAATGTCATTACATCATCATATGTAATGTACTTTGTACAAACTGAGGATAAATAAATAAAACTTTGTAATAGATTAAGAGTTGAGCTGAAGCAAGAGATAGAAGTCAAAAATGTCTAAAATCAGATGTAGCGGTCCCAAAACAACATCTAAAGATAGATAGGAAACTGTAAGG
>CP092864.1:13768856-13797837 GCA_030710605.1 Cordylochernes scorpioides
TTGTATGCAAATTTTATACTTCATATATATGTTATGTAAAAAATTTCTTAGGTTGTTGAAGGGTACATGAGTATGTTTTTTGATATTGCTTTGCAGTCGTGGTTGAAATCTTGAAACTATAATAATAAAAATAATGAAGATTAGAAATAGCTTTAGTTGAGCTTATGGGATATATAAAAAACATAATTTGGTAAAGGTAATGCCTGGCTTAAAGCGTAAGAATCAAAAATGAAAAACTTATTTACATAATGTACAAAAGGTTTGAGCCGGCCATCGGGAAATAACAACAATTAATTTTTATTGGGAGAGCGTGATCTCTGGCGGTCGATTTAGCAGAGTATTTGAATCTATGAAATATAAATTTAAATAAAATAATATTTCAATATAACATATATTTTTCTTATTTTCTTCTTGTATACTAGATTATACTGACACTTATTTATTGTTTGCCAATCTCTGACTACTTTACATTTCTATCTAAATTTTGTATTTTTATGTTTACTACTAATGTACTTTATACGAACAATTTAAACGTGGTTATCATGGAGTAATGGACAATACGTTCAACTACGAATCGAAGATTCCATGATCGATTCGCCTGATATACCTTAATATTTCTCTAATTGTAAGGATATCTCCAGGAGTAAAAGGAATTTACCTACCATATTGATATAGACTTTTGCCAATAATTCATCTTATTAGCTTCTAACAAACTTAAAACTATTAGATAATTCATTTTTAAATAAGTTTTCAAAGATCACTTAAAACTACTCATTGTGTGTTTTATAATACAATATAATGTGGCTTATGATTGTAGAATGACATTTGAAAATACCCCGCATGTGTTTCTTTGAAGGAAAAATAGGAATTTATTTTAAAGAGAAATAACGATTATTTCTAACCTTCCTTCATTGTGTATGTGTTGAATATAAAATAAATTAAATGGGTAATAAAAAGGTAAATTCAACGAAGGCTTATGAGAAGATAAATTATAATGATATTTAGCATTTTGGAAAAATAGGTAAACTAGCGGAGATAAATTAATATTTCTTTTTTAGAAAGATAAAGTGTGAGAATGCAAAAAAAAAATATTTCTAAACATTTTATATTATTTGCTAAATACACAAAAATTCAAAGAAAATAAAAACAAAAAAACACATGCCACATACACAAATAATTTGTTTTTTTTTGTATCTATCGAATAAGTATAGAATATAGCAAATTATATATATATATATATATAAAATCATAAAATTCTTGTATCTTTTAAAAATAGTATGTTAAACTAGAAAAATATGTATAATATTTTTGAAAAATATTATATCTCTCTGTGATGGAATTCCTCTGTGAACTAACTTTTTTTCCTATAAAAACTTTTATTTATTTTTAATTCGGTTACCCTGGTAATCGATCTTTTGTCTTCTACGGTCAAATGCGTTCATTTTCTCTGAAAGATTTGGGTCATAATCCTTTTTGCTGTGATTGCCTTTGAAAACAATGAGCTTTATTTAACAAGGAACGAAAATAGTTTGTTTTTATTTGGTCAAAATTCTTTATTGGTTTTATTTTATCTGTGAATGAAGTGTTAACGAGCTAAAATAGTAAATAGTTATTAATGATATAGAAAAAGAAAGTTATATTTCGATATATATCAAGTCCTTTTTGCAAAACATTTTGATTATTTTATATTAAAAATTATTAAAAGTTTTTTTATCCCCCTATTTTTTTAATCCCCTCTCTCCTTATTCCTGAAAATATATTCCATTTATTGAATTAGAATTTTTTTTTAAATAGAGCAATCCATAAATACATATTTAATTTAAAAGGCATATATTGGTAAAATAAATGATATTTTGATCCAATATATGCCTTTTAAATTAAAGAAAATATTTTATATAGGAAAATGTTTGTTATAAATTGTCTATTTTTAAAAGTTAATACCTTATATACGAGTTTATCGATATATCGTATATTTATAATGTAATATTTTATAATATTATATATTAGGTATATTTTTCTAAAGTAATAATTTGTTAAAACTTTTAAAAATATTATTAATTTTGAGTATTAATATTAAATGCTTATGAATTGGCTAATATATTTGATATTCATATAAATTTATAGAATATATGCTGATTAGAAACTATTTTACATATTTATTTATAAAATATTTCCACTTATAAATTTAGAATTAATTTTAAATTTTGAAAGAAGGGAATATACTATTTATAAAAGTCTCAATTTCAATATATATAAAACAGAATATTTTAGAAGTATCTCACATAATTAATATTAAATATATATTAAATATATTTACTCTTTTTCACTCTATATATGCGAATAAATATCAATTATATTTAATGTGAAAGTATGAATAAGTTTGAAGTTAATAAGATATTGTGGAAAAGCTTTAAGATATATGTAAAAAATAGATAGAAAATATTGTTTAAAACCCATATTCTCTATCCCTTTAAAATAATACTTAAGTGAACTATTTTAAAAAGATAAAATTGATGCCTCATTTTTTCATGAAAAATAAATATTTAAGATAAAATTAATTGCTAAACAAAGTGTAAAGAAGTTTTTAAAATGCAAGCGATTATTCATTGAATTCTTTGTGTGTGCGTGATGTCTGCTTTTAAATAGACGTTCACCAAAAAATAAAAAAGAAGAAGAATTTACTCTTCATACATTACCCTAAACGAATCGAAATCATAAGAAAAACTTTTTAAATCTCTAATCAATGATCAGCGTTAATTTAAAATGGAAAAAGTTAGCAACACTGGCCATAAAAATGCGCGCGAAACTTACTTAAAATGCAATAAGGCAGACGATGTGCGTGATTTCAGCGCATCTTTTGACTCCAAATCACCGCTATTAAGTAAGCAGAAGATGGGAGGTTTTTCCCTCCAATTGACCCATGTTTTATTTGAGAGGCGGGGAGTTCTTTTTTTATATATATAGAATCTTACACTGTGGTGTAAAACCTTTGTTACAATTTATTTTGAAGTATTATTTATGATAAATGGATATTTTGAATTTATTTCATATCTAAAAGAGAATATAATATATTTGGTTGTTCAATATAATATAAAATATAAAATCTGTTGTATATTTATATATAAAATATATGTTTTAAAATTTATTTTGCTTAAAAATGAATATTTTAAAAGTAAAACAACATTTTAATTAGAATTAAAATATATTAATAGAAGGGTTGATATTTTTAATAATAAAAGCGTGAATATTTCGCAAAATATGTCCTTTTAATTTTAAATAAAAAACGTGTGCATTATTATATGGGGAGTTTATGTATTATAATTTATTTATATAGTAAAAGTATATTTAATTAATTCATATAGGATTTAATATATATTATTCTGTTTTAATGAACAAAAATATATACTTTTATGTTTTTACAAAGGTTTTCTAAAATTAAATTCAATTTGATTAAATATAATCTCAATGTTTTATTTTTTTCAACATTATAAATGTATATTGGGAAAATATAATTAATATTTGTATAAATTGAATAGAGTTGTCAGAAATATGGATAATAAATGGAAAAATTTTACACAGATTTTAATAAATTAACGCTTTAAATGTTCTATTCAAAACCTTTTTTAATATCTTTTAACAATTTTCATCTTTCAGTTCTTAAAGTAAATGTGAAATATCTACCGCTTTTCTCAAATAAATTTTATTTATATTTTAATCAAACAAAAATATATTATTCGTGTGGTTTATATTATAACTTTTAAAAAAATGTTTCATTAACCACAAATCAATGATGATTTTAAAATTTACGATATGGGTTACATAGATTTATTTTCACTACTAATTTTATTAAAATATTTTTTAAATATAAAATAAAGTTTCTTATAAATAAGCGTAAGAACTTTTTCAAAAGTATTAATAATTATTTTACAATGCATCAATATCAACCAAATTTTCAACATTTATGTAAAACGAGATGGAGCAGGTTTTGCTTAACATCAAAATATTTTTCCTAACTTTAAAATACATAACTTTGCTGTTATCGATAAAATACAAAAAAAATTCAACAGAGTAAAAGTATTTATACTTTCAAAAGTGTTTACTTTCCGCTTCTTGCTAACTGCTCTAATTTGAAATATTTGGTAGGTTTTATTTATTTATATATTTTCATTTTTAGATATAACTGATCTAATTCGTCGTTTAAAATAACTTCTCTTGAAATATTTGGTATGTTTTATTTATTTATATATATATATTTTCATTTTTAGATATAACTGATCTAATTCGCCGTTTAAAATAACTGCTCTAATTCGAAATATTTGGTATGTTTTATTTGTGTTCACTCTATTTCTATTTATTTGAAGTATTATAATTTCCATGTTTCAAAAACCTATTTCAAAAAGGTTGTTAGAAATATGTAAGGCCTGAAATAGCTTTACATGCGAACATTTATGATGCCAAGCGTAGCTTAATAACTGCTCTTGAAATATTTTGTATGTTTTATTTATTTATATATATTTTCATTTTTAGATATAACTGATCTAATTCGCCGTTTAAAATAACTGCTCTAATTCAAATATTTGGTATTTATTTATTGAAGTCCTTTTTTAAATTTTCTTATGGAGTTTTTTAATTATTGCTTTTATCTTTTAAATACAGTTTATTTATTATATTTTCTACATATATGGTTGTATCTAAAAAATAGGTTATTTATAATTTTAAATAAGCGAGGGATTTCTTTAACAGATTCATTTATTTGTCTTTTTGAGGTCCTTTTTCAAAATTTTATTTAAGATATTTTAATTTATTTGATTAAGTATTTTATATTTAGATTATTTATAGTTTTTTTTTTAACATATATATAGGGGTTGTATTTTGTATTTTAGAAAATTATTTCTTTTTTTTTCCTCAAAAAAGCATGCTTTTTCATTTCCGTGTCCTGCGGTTGGTCTATTTTTGAGGCTTTTTAATGATAACTGGTTTTGTACATTAATAGTTTTAGTAAATAGTTTTTTATAATCTTTTTAACATATCTGGAAGGTTATTTTGAAGAAAAAATTTAGGAATTTTGATTTTTACCTCAAAAAGACAGGTATTTTTTATGCTTTGTTTATAGATTGCTGGTTTTTAAGCTTTTGTTATTAATCTCAATATTTTTTTTCAGAATATGCCTCGCCGCAGCCGACCTTTAATTGGTAGGAATACGGCTGCTTCCAGGAGATATAGGAATGCTATAGCTATTGAGACACCACTTCAAAGTGAGACGCGTCGTGCGCTTCGCCGTCTTAGGTATTCTGAAGCCCGCGTCGCAGCTGCACAAACTATGCAAAAAAAATTAGGAATTTTGATTTTTACCTCAAAAAGACAGGTATTTTTATGCTTTGTTTATAGATTGCTGGTTTTTAAGCTTTTGTTATTAATCTCAATATTTTTTTTCAGAATATGCCTCGCCGCAGCCGACCTTTAATTGGTAGGAATACGGCTGCTTCCAGGAGATATAGGAATGCTATAGCTATTGAGACACCACTTCAAAGTGAGACGCGTCGTGCGCTTCGCCGTCTTAGGTATTCTGAAGCCCGCGTCGCAGCTGCACAAACTATGCAAGTTCCTGTTCAGCGTATTCAGCTTTGGACTCATAAGCCGTTTTCAGGTTTGCAGTATAATACCCATATTGATTATAAAGCTGATTCATCTGTCGATATAGGCCAAATGTCTCGGGTATGCCAGTTTTGCTCTGCTTTGAGATTTAGAGATGAACCCTTTGGCCTCTGTTGTAAACAAGGTAGAGTTTCTCTACCTGCTATTGAGTCCCCTCCAGAACCTATTTTCTCTTTGCTCTCTGGCCTACATCCTCTATCGAAGTCCTTCTTGCTGCATATCCGTAGATATAACTCTATATTCCAAATGACATCTTTTGGTGCTAGACAAGTTGTAACTGTAAATATGCATATTTTGTGTGGTATTACAAAAGTTTCAATAAATATCTTTTTTAAATATTTTCTCTTCAAGCCCATCATACACCACACATGCTACATTTTTCACATGTTTCAATGTGTAGGGTTTTAAACCTTCATGGTAAGGTATTCTTACTTAAGAAGTATACTGTGTTAGAAAAATTTATGGTTTTTAATTATTGGTTATTTTATTGTGTTTATTTTACATACATGTGTTTATATTACATAGTATGTGTTATTTTTTGATAATTTGATTGGAAATATTAGTTTTAGCACAACTTGCTTCATACCAGTAATGTTATATCTGTGTTGGCTTGCTGAACAATACTGGCCCAACATGAATTTACCTATGTTTACCCGAATTACCATTTTAGCATAAGTATACATCTTGCACCTAATAAGAGACCTAAACAATGTGTAAGGTTGAACAAAGAGTGGTCTAACATACACATTTGTTTCGGTTTCAGTGAACAAAGAGGTCAGTAAATTTTATAAGAAAAAAAAAACTATTCCATGTAATGTAATAGAAACAAAATACGACCACTACGACCCGGGTTCGATCCCCGCATTGGACACTTTTTTCTGTTTAAAAAAAAAATGCTCCAATGGCCCCCCGATTCTTGCAAAAGTCCAACCCCACCAGCGAGTGCAAGTAACCAAACGGGGCTCTGGCACATTTGTAAGTGCAAAGTCGAACTGCTTTCACATGTGTAGACATGTGGTGCGCTTACAGTAAAAAGCAGTCGCTAACTACCCACCATGCTTATCATGGCCTGTACCACGTGTACTAGGGATAAGCAAAAAAATAAAAATAAAAAAATAATGAGGATTAAAGATTTTGATTTGTGTTGAAAATTTTGCATGCATTTCTCTATTTCTGTTCTTATCTTGCAAAGCTAATGGATTGTTTAGGTTGCTTATTTTTGACTCGCCAATTTGTTTAGTGATAAAGTGGTATAGCGTTCTTTTTCAGAGCATCACCCTACAAAAAAAATACCTGACCTTTCCTAATATTCAGATAGATTGATTATATCAACGTACTAGACTACAAACATTCCCTTGAGTAAAAACAATTATTTAAAAAAAAAATCTTATCTAAATATATATCACTCGGGTAGATATGCACACGGGTCAATCCCGGGGCGAAGCCCGGGTCGGCGTCTAGTATAATATAAAACATCTACAATATAAAATTTATTTCAAAAGACCTTCACGCGTGAATGTATATTTAACATTTATTTATAACTGGATGAATGCAATGACGTTTGATCAAGGTCTTCTTTGTGGTTTATATAAATTCTACAAGGCCGCAGTCACCGTTCGGAGGAGATTAATAGAATCGCCGAATGTCGTGGTTTATTTGGATGAGGAAAGCGAAGACTAGAACGCGGCTGATTCCACACTAGCCTGTTCAGTGATTCGCTAACCATGACGTATACACAAAGGAACGTGTGGCCATTGGACATGCGTCGGACCTGGAGGCTGTTGTTAGGTGCTGCGCTGTCTGGAGTATAGGAGCTCCATCTATTATTTCTTTCTGTGGTGAATCTGTATAACACAAGTAGAGTCTTAATAAAGCTTTGTGTGTGTGTGAATTTAACACTTTATAATATTTATAATCCTTTGCTAGCAATTTTAGATAATAAAGTAAAAGTCCAAGAATTAATATCTTTTAATTGAAGGTTTTAGAGCTTTCGGAATAAAACCTTCTACAGGAATTCACCTATGTTTCTAATTCACCTATGTTCCTAATTCACCTATGTTTCTAATTCACCTATGTTTCTAATTCACCTATGTTCCTAATTCACCTATGTTTCTAATTCACCTATGTTTCTAATTCACCTATGTTTCTAATTCACCTATGTTCCTAATTCACCTATGTTTCTAATTCACCTATGTTTCTAATTCACCTATGTTTCTAATTCACCTATGTTCCTAATTCACCTATGTTTCTAATTCACCTATGTTCCTAATTCACCTATGTTTCTAATTCACCTATGTTCCTAATTTACCTATGTTCGTAATTCACCTATGTTCCTAATTCACCTATGATCCTAATTCACCTATGTTCCTAATTCACCTATGTTTCTAATTCACCTATATGTTTCTAATTCACCTATGTTCCTAATTCACCTGTTCATAATTTACCTATGTTTCTAATTCACCTATGTTCCTAATTCACCTATGTTCTTAATTCACCTATGTTTCTAATTCACCTATGTTCCTAATTCACCTATGTTTCTAATTCACCTATGTTCCTAATTCACCTATGATCCTAATTCACCTATGATCCTAATTCACCCATGTTTCTAATTCACCTATGTTTCTAATTCACCTATGTTCCTATTTCACCTATGTTTCTAATTCACCTATGTTCCTAATTCACCTATGTTCCTAATTCACGTATGTTCCTAATTCACCTATGTTTCTAATTCACCTATGTTCCTAATTCACCTATGTTTCTAATTCACCTATGTTCCTAATTCACCTATGATCCTAATTCACCTATGATCCTAATTCTCCTATGTTTCTAATTCAACTATGTTCCTAATTCACCTATGTTCCTAATTCACCTATGTTCCTAATTCACCTATGTTCCTAATTCACCTATGTTTCTAATTCACCTATGTTCCTAATTCACCTATGTTCCTAATTCACCTATGTTCCTAATTCACCTATGTTTCTAATTCACCTATATGTGTCTAATTCACCTATATGTTTCTAATTCACCTATGTTTCTAATTCACCTATATGTTTCTAATTCACCTATGTTCCTAATTCACCTGTCCCTAATTTACCTATGTTTCTAATTCACCTATGTTCCTAATTCATCTATGTTCCTAATTCACCTATGTTCCTAATTCACCTATGTTCCTAATTCACCTATGTTTCTAATTCACCTATGTTCCTAATTCACCTATGTTCCTAATTCACCTATGTTCCTAATTCATCTATGTTCCTATTTCACCTATGTTTCTAATTCACCTATGTTCCAAATTCACCTATGTTCCTAATTCACCTATGTTTCTAATTCACCTATATGTTTCTAATTCACCTATGTTCCTAATTCACCTGTCCCTAATTTACCTATGTTTCTAATTCACCTATGTTCCTAATTCATCTATGTTCCTAATTCACCTATGTTCCTAATTCACCTATGTTCCTAATTCACCTATGTTTCTAATTCACCTATGTTCCTAATTCACCTATGTTCCTAATTCACCTATGTTCCTAATTCATCTATGTTCCTATTTCACCTATGTTTCTAATTCACATATGTTCCAAATTCACCTATGTTCCTAATTCACCTATGTTTCTAATTCAACTATGTTCCTAATTCACCTATGTTCCTAATTCACCTATGATGCTAATTCACCTATGTTTCTAATTCAACTATGTTCCTAATTCAACTATGTTCCTAATTCACCTATGTTCCTAATTTACCTGCGTTAAACACCAAATTTGCTCTAGTATGTAAATATAATATATCAATTCTAAAATAGGTCAAAAACACAGCTGATATTATGTAAATTTTATAATGTACATATAACTTGCCACAACATAGTTAAGTTTCATTTTGTATCAATTTTTCCTTTAGAAGGGCGATATTCCGAAAGCTCGAAAAACCTTCAATTAAAAGATACTCATTCTTGGACTTTTACTTTATTATCTAAAATTGCTAGCAAAGGATTATAAATATTATAAAGTGTTAAATACACACACACACACACAAAGCTCTATTAAGACTACGGGTCTTATACAGATCACTACAGAAAGAAATAATAGATGGAGCTCCTATACTCCAGGCAGCGCAGCACCCAACAACAGCCTCCAGGTCAGACACATGTCCAATGGCCACACGTTCCTTCGTACATAGTCAAGGTTAGCTAATCACTGAACAAGCTAGTGTGGAATCAGCCGCGTTCCAGTCTTCGCTTTCCTCGTCCAAATGGACCACAACATTCGGCGATTCTATTAATCTCCTCCGAACTGCGGCCTTGTAGAATTTATATAAACCACAAAGAAGACCTTGATCAAAAGTCATTAAAAGATACTCATCCATAGACGTTTTACTTTATTATCTAAAATATTTAACACTTGTATACCTACATACTTGTATATTTATATTTTGACTAAATAATATTGTTTATATGTGTATATTTATAATACATCAAATAAGCCGCCTTAGTTTTTTCTATTATTATCAAACGCATGTTACTATTTATAAATGACATAATAAATATTACACACATTAATTTATAAATATAATATACAAACTATTAGGGACTTAACATAAATATTTAAGCTATAAAAATAAAAATATAAAAATTTAATCTTCTATAAAATTTATATTTCCTTAATGCACGATTATAAAAATTAAAAAGAATATATATAAAATCCTTAGATATAAACACGAAATAAAAAATAAAGATGGATATTTGGAGGTAAAAATCAAAAGATATAATTATTAGGAAGCAGACGATGGAAATATTGTGGAGCAGAAGACAAAGAAATGGCGGTAAAACAAGTCACCAAATTAGATTATCAAAACGGCAAAGGAAATATTTAGTTGTCGCAGCCGACATCTACCTTCTTATTATTTTTGGGAAGTTAATTTACTTCGGGAACTATTGTTTGGGATAGAAATTAACTATATAATTGAAAGAACAGTTTGCTTTATATATACTTCACGCCTCAATGCACACACATACACTATATACTTTATTGATAATTAATATAATAATTGATGTTTTTGAGTAAATATGGTATGTTTTTGTTAGTGGTTGTTTAACATCTTTTTTAAAGTATTCCATTTGTTCAATAATAATACTGATATAACAATTAATAATAAGAACCATTATTATCATCATTTCCGCGCATACGATCTCAAAGACTACTTGCGTATTCCTAATATATATAAATATTAGGAATAGGCAAGTAGCCTTTGAACAAGTAGCAATATATATATATATATAGCTACTTGTGCAAAGAGGCTACTATATATATGTAATATTGTCCAATAGTTATTACACTGCAATATTTGATGTATTACACTGTTATAGAATCCTGTCGACTCTAGGAATAGCTGTGGTATTCTACTATGTTGGGAAACCTTACTCTTGGTGTTGAAGGTTGTTGAAGTGGTGACGCAGTCGTGGTGAATGATGCAGTCGTGGTGGATGATGCAGTCGTGGTGGCTGAGTGAAAGGATTACACACAGGGGAAATAAGCCGGGACACTTGATGGTTGAAAATATAAGGCAACGGGTTGGAGGAAAGAAAGCTTTTGAGAAAGGCAGAGCGGTTTTTGAAGATTAATTAGTTGATCACATGGCGATGATTGGATTTAGATGAAATGAGCGGAGAGACAGGTCTCTAGTGAGCAGACATTACCTTGGTGGGGTCGAGTCGATGACTGGGTCTGGACTCGGCGAGAGCGAGTGAACAACTGACCATTCTTGCTTTTCGATTTAACACCACGAGTTGGCTTCCTTCCCATTGGTCGAAAATGGAACGTCCCCGTTTTCCTATTGGTTGACCTACTTAAGGGGAGACTTTCTAATTGGACCGCGGTTCTCTTTGGTGAAAGATATGGTCTGCCTGATAGGAAGTGTCGGGTGCTATTTCGACTTTATTTACTTCCGCGTTATCAAATACGTCCTGTTTTGCCAGGAAGTGTTGGGTAGCTCGACGCTTATAACTTCGGCGGATATTAGATACGTCCTGTCTTTGCCGGAAACATTGGGCGTTAGCTTAACATTTATAACTTCTGCGGTCACCAGATACGTCCTGCTTTGCCAGGAAGTATTGGTTTAAACTTAGCTCGCAGGGTTCCCGGGGTCAGAAGGTTAACTGTGACGTTATTAATAATTATGTTCTCTTCTAGATCTACTTCCTATGTCTTTTTGTTACTTTCTTTCCTCCAGTTACCTTATTCTTTATTAAATCTTTGAAAATCATACATGGTACATACATAGTGGGTCGGGGGGCATACAATTATATACAAATTATGACAGATGCGCCCCCTACATGTGAAGAATTCAAGAAGGGGTTAGCCTGAGAGAATTCTGTAAGGTGAAAAATAATTTTGTGGGAAAATTAGTTGTGGGTATTGAGTCTATATACAAGCATTGGTGGCGATATAATAAGTAAAATAGAATGGTGTTGATGATATAGGTTGAGTATAATTAATAGAAATCAAAAATTTTTTAATTGTAAGAAATCAAAATGAATGCTATGGTACATAGTGGATTTAAAAAGAAAAGAAAATGCGCCTAACTAATTTCTACTTGAAATTGGAAAAAAATCGAGGGAGTTCTATTAAGGCTTTTGAAATCAAAATAAAAATAATATAAAAATAGTTGAATGAAATCAAAATTGAATGTTTGGTTGAAAAAGAAAGATATTTTGTTGCATGGTGACAAAGACAACTGCTTAGTTACTTTTTTGCTCGAATTTTGAGAAAAGAAATCGAGGAAATTTCATAAGGCGCTTTGAAATCAAAACAAAATAAAATAAGAATAGTTGAATGAAATCAAAATTGAATGTGTTTGGTTGAAATAGAAAGATTGTTTTGTTGCATGGTGATAAGGGAAAATGCCTAGTTACTTTTTTGCTCGAATTTTGGAAAAGAATTCGAGGAAATTTCATAAGGTCTTTTGAGAAATCAAAGTAAAATAAAAAGTTGGAAGAAATCAAAGTGAATGCTTGGTGCATGGTGAGAAAAAAAAATGAAAAATGCCTAACCATATTCTAGCTCGAAATTGGGAATGGAAACCGAGGGAATTTTATTAGGGCTTTTGAGAAATCAAAATAAAAATAAAAATAAAATTTCATAAGGTATTTTGAAATCAAATAAAAATAAAAAGTAGTTGAGCGAAATCAAAGTTGAGTGCTTGGTTGAATGAAAAAAAAAAAGGAAATATGAAAAATAAAAAGGTTTCAAAAATAGGATGATTTAATGTTTTTAGTGTAACCGAAAATCAATGAGTTTTCGTTGATAATTGAAGTTGTGGCAATATAAGCTAAGTGGTAAATAGAATGATAATTGATAAATAAAAATGATAATATAAACTAATTGGAAAAAAAAATGATAATTAATGATTAAAAGTGATAATAAGTTGAATAAATTGATAAATTGATTAAATATTTACATTTTTAATTGAGAGAAAATAATGAAAATGATTAATATGAACAATAAGGCGTATTGTTTTGAACCCTTTTGTATCTACATGCCCTGATCTAAATGTTTTAATTGCTCAATTATGCCCTATAAATTTTTTAATTGCTCAATTATGCCCTATATTTTTTTTATCTTTGTGTGTGTTGTGAAAAAATGTTAGAAGTCTGTAAAGTAATTGATTTGTTATAATAGGGATGGGAACTCATTTAGATGTGTGTCGTGTACCTTGTTTGGTTTTCGAATGACAGTCGATTTGTAAAAGTCGATGCGCAGGCTTGAATTGGAACCCAAGATTGGTGGTATAGAGAGAGGAATTTGTGCGGGGAGCGGTGACCTAATTTTACGTGTTGGCAGAAGAGAGGGAATGGTAATTGGAGATCGGACGAGGCGCTCCGCTTTGTTTGCATAGGCCGAATTTATCGCCGCGGATTACACTTCCTGTCGCGGTGTCTCAAAATTCTCACTTCCTGCCGCTTATTTATTTTTGGGTGCGGCTCAGATCTTGTTTTTGGAGTGTGACTTCTCCGACATTAGTTGGTCATCTTTCAGTTACTTCTATCTCTTCGGAGTTTATTTAGATTTTCTGCGAAGATGGTTCCTAAAATTATGAGAAGTTTTATAAATGTTTGTCCACAGTGAAGAACTGCTTGTCCAAAATTAAAACTGCTTGTCCATAATTAAAAACTGCCTCTTGTAGTTCGAAAATTTTATGAGCGGGCATGGTATAGATAAACAAGTAATTAATGAATAAAATTGGGATACAGTGGTATGGTAGAACTAACAAACAAAGGATAAAAATCAGATGAAAGATAGGATATTGCCCCATGTTCTTCCAGATTTTTGTAAATGGGGACTCTGAAATATTTGCCTGAACCTTATTAATTGTAGAATTTAAATGATTGGTAGGTTCGCAGTTCTCCTGTTTGATATCTTTAGGGAGTGGTGTGATATGATTGAACTGGTTGTCAGGTTTACAGTTCTCCTGTTTGATCGTCAATGGTTTTATTAGAGATATGTCGGCGGTAATTGGTTTAGGTTGAGATGTGTGATCGTTTCTCTGACGTGGATGTGGTAATTTTGGCATTGTTTGTGTTGTGTGTACGCTATGCTTTATGTACGAATTTTGTTTTGCTTTGGTGCCTGTGTCGGTATTTTTACGTGAAGGTTGGTTGTATTCATCGATTCTTCTAGCGAATCGGCAGGTGGGGCAGGTTTTTACCTGTTTTGCGATGTCTTGTGTCATGTTCTGCCAATAATATTGTGACGAGATGAGTCTCGTCATCTTGGAGATGTTTGGATGGTGGTGTTGAGTGTGTACGGATTTAAGAAGTTTGGTTGTAAGTGAACTTGGGACTATAGTTTTAAGTACTCCTTTTCGGGAGACGGTGCGCAGTTTATTGTGATCCATAGTCACGAGAGATTTTCTCGGTGGAGAAGACTGTTGGCTCTGTATGAGTGGCGCATCTAGAAAGCCACAAAATGGGATACGAGTTCCAACGCCCGTTTCATATTGTTGTACTCCATTTATGCTACGGACCTCATATTCGTATCTTGACAATCTTAACCTCCATCGAAACAATCTGCCTGACGGAGCTTTGATCTCTTTCAACCACTGCAATGCGGGATGGTCAGAAAATATTGTAAACTTTCTGCCCATTAGACAGGTGCGGAAATTATCCACACTTTCCACAATGGCTAGGCATTGTAGTTCCAAGTCCGAATAATTTCGCTCGTGACTACGCAGAGATCGGCTGAAATGTTGAACGGTGTATGTCTTCCCATCAGGGTAGACTTGTTTAAGAATGCCTGTAATGCTGAATGTTGAGGTGTTACAGTACACCTGGCATGGCAGACCTTCCTGGTAAAGGTGTAATGTGGGGTGTGTGGTAAGGCTTTCTTTCAGGTTAGTGAACGCTTTCTGGCATTCGTCACTCCAGACCCACACGACATCCTTTTTTAGAAGGTTGACAAGTGGTGTCCGCAAGCGGGCGTGGTCCGGAATGAACTCTTTATAGGCGTTCACAGCTTTTAGGAAAGATCGCAATGTTTTTCGATTGTGTGGTTGTTTGGTGGCGTGAATTTTTTCTATGTTTTGTGTAGACGGGATGATTGTTATTATTCTTAACGATTGTGCATGTGTTTACTGGTTGGTGTCGCCTTTTGGTGTGAGTGTCGCGCTTGTTGGGCTGGTTGTGTGTGTTACCGTTGTGTGACGACGTATGGGTGCGTGTGTTGTGAGTGTGAAAACCGTCCTGTGGTTTTATGTGTTGTGGGCATAAAGTATTGGCAATTGGATTGAGTGAAAAGTTGCGTGGTGTGAGATTAGAAAGGTGGCATGTAAATATTTGGGGTTTGGGCAATGAATGCAGGCAAGGGTTTCCATGTGTGAAAGCTTTGGGTGCTGTGCGAGTCCTTTGGGACAGGTTTTGGCCTAGCCCGTGCTTGCATTCATTTGACACATGTTTAAAGTGGTAGATAGTATTAGACAATGGGACGCCAAGTTGGAAAATAGTGCCGCGATTATAATTTAGTTTTAATTTATACTGATAAAGGGTTTTTAAGGTAAGAACTCCAAATGGCAAGGATGCATTTACCACGTGGAAGTTCTCTCTACGGGTTATTTGGCCTATTGTCAGAGGGAGAGTTAAATGTCCTATTATTTTCGTAAAACTATTTAGGGTGGATAGATCAAGGGAAGGATTTTTAATACTTAAGTTGGGAAGTTGTGCTTTTAATCTATTGTATAAATGATACGGCAATATGTTCGAACCTGCGTCTGGTTCAATTAGAAAGGTATATGGTAGGTCCTGGGTCAGATACAAGTCCAAAGTTAATTTGATGGTGTCATTGGGTGGATTGCCTACCTCAGTCTCGAAAGGGCTCCACTGTGGCGTCTTCGGCTTGGGATGGCTGGCTTGGAATGTCTGTTGGGCCGGATCGGGACCGTTTGCACTGTCCGCGCAATTGAAAGGGAAATCTAGTCATTTGTACTGCTTCCATTCGAGTGGATCGCGTTGTCGGTACACTGGGCCCGTGTCGCGTGGATTGCTTCCGGGTGCACGGGTACGGCATGGCGGGTGGCGACTCCTCGGTGGGCGTCAGGTTGTTCGGACACGTACCGGCGGCGCGGGCGTCGGTTGCCCCGGGGGTGGCGCTCCGGAAGACCGTTTCCAGTTGCGGGGACCTTGCCCCTTGTAGCGCGGCGGTCAGTTCTAAAATTACCGTCGCCAGGGTATGTCTTGTCGCTTCGTTCGTTGTCAGTCTCTTTCCGCTCGTTTTGTTATTGCCTTTTGTTTTGCTGGCGCCTGGGCTGATTTCCATCTTTAATCCTGTCGACTCTATGTAATATTGTCCAATAGTTATTACACTGCAATATTTGATGTATTACACTGTTATAGAATCCTGTCGACTCTAGGAATAGCTGTGGTATTCTACTATGTTGGGAAACCTTACTCTTGGTGTTGAAGGTTGTTGAAGTGGTGACGCAGTCGTGGTGAATGATGCAGTCGTGGTGGATGATGCAGTCGTGGTGGCTGAGTGAAAGGATTACACACAGGGGAAATAAGCCGGGACACTTGATGGTTGAAAATATAAGGCAACGGGTTGGAGGAAAGAAAGCTTTTGAGAAAGGCAGAGCGGTTTTTGATGATTAATTAGTTGATCACATGGCGATGATTGGATTTAGATGAAATGAGCGGAGAGACAGGTCTCTAGTGAGCAGACATTACCTTGGTGGGGTCGAGTCGATGACTGGGTCTGGACTCGGCGAGAGCGAGTGAACAACTGACCATTCTTGCTTTTCGATTTAACACCACGAGTTGGCTTCCTTCCCATTGGTCGAAAATGGAACGTCCCCGTTTTCCTATTGGTTGACCTACTTAAGGGGAGACTTTCTAATTGGACCGCGGTTCTCTTTGGTGAAAGATATGGTCTGCCTGATAGGAAGTGTCGGGTGCTATTTCGACTTTATTTACTTCCGCGTTATCAAATACGTCCTGTTTTGCCAGGAAGTGTTGGGTAGCTCGACGCTTATAACTTCGGCGGATATTAGATACGTCCTGTCTTTGCCGGAAACATTGGGCGTTAGCTTAACATTTATAACTTCTGCGGTCACCAGATACGTCCTGCTTTGCCAGGAAGTATTGGTTTAAACTTAGCTCGCAGGGTTCCCGGGGTCAGAAGGTTAACTGTGACGTTATTAATAATTATGTTCTCTTCTAGATCTACTTCCTATGTCTTTTTGTTACTTTCTTTCCTCCAGTTACCTTATTCTTTATTAAATCTTTGAAAATCATACATGGTACATACATAGTGGGTCGGGGGGCATACAATTATATACAAATTATGACAGATGTATATATACAAGTATATGGCGCTCATCTAAAAAGCACAAATGAACGTGGTCAGGATATGTCTTTTTTGATTTTAATACCAAAACCTGACCTTTTTTTTAAAAATATATTTTTATTTATTTTCAAATATATATATGATGAAGGGGTGCAGTCGTGGTCACCGAAGTGTTTCAGCATACAGGGCATGAAAGAAAGGATTCATGGTACCCTGAATTAATTTTTAAAGCCCGCCAATTTTTCTCCTTACTATTCATTTTTGCCCTTCTTTATTTGATTTGCATATAGTACAATTTTTTATACACGTAATACTTGTATGTACCAAAAGAGACACGCCTCTCCATTTTTATGAATCAGAACGATGTACATGTTCATCAACTTAATGAAAACGTTACTAGCGATGATATAGATTAAGCCTCAACAATTTTTCATATAGAATTTTATAAATACATATTCTATGTACAGTTACGAGCGTCATTCCTCATCTCCTAATCAACTCTGTCACCGTTTGCTTTTTTTTTTTGGAATGGCGCCCTCCTATTGGTTGGCTACGATCACGCCACCTTTGCCCCCCCCCCATCATGCCTCCCCCACTCGCGTTTTGGTTTTTGTAACTATTGTGTTGGAGCGGGTCGCTCCTTAAATAAATGCATATATTAGTTAATAACTAAATGGAATCCTCTCTTTCTTTTTCCCAGTATGAGACGCCTACGGAAGCCAACAGTACATAGACAGATAAAGCACATAGGCTATAGTTATTAACTAATATATGCATTTATTTAAGGCGCCAATTTATAATTGTAACAAATAGTATTTGAATAAAAACATTAAATCGGGTAAAACACGGGCGTTGCCCGGGTCATTCGGCTAGTATATTATATATATATATATATATATATATATATATATATATCAGGGAACAGGTTAAATCAATGAATAGTTGATTTTTCTGTTCCACCAAATGGCGCTCTGCGTTTTGAAATGCACATATGCTCCTGGTCAGAATATGTATTTTTATTTTAAATATATTATTGTTAATATATGAAGCAATAAGGTGGATATTCTTTGAGTGTGAAAACTTGTAAAAAATAGGAACTTACCCTCTATTATTAATTTGTTTAGTTTTTATTTGTCGTCTGTTTTGCACAAGTTGAATCTTTTAGAAAATGTATAAAAATTAGATGAATCTTTTGTTGCCTTAAATACGAGATATTAACTCGTTTCTATATATATCTAAAATGTTTAAAGTTTAATAAATTAATTTTATAAATCTGAGAGTTGTCTTCTAAAATGATCCAACAATGAATAAAAAATTCGCACCTTTATTTTACAAAATTTATTTTGTTCTCATAATATAAATATAAATATATATATATATATATATATCAATTTTTTCCCTCTCCATTGAATATAAGCAAAAATATTTTTAAACTTAATTCTATTGACGTTATGTGGCGCTGAGTTTGTTGTTGACACACATTAATAAGTTATAATACCTTGATAAAAGTTGGCATTCTGCCAACTGAAATATTGGTAAAATAAATGATTATTTGATCCAATATATGTCTTTTTATTTAAATATATATATTTCGGGCTCAGTTTGAATTTAATCCACAGGTTATCTTATTGAGATGATTGGCAATAATATAATTTTATAAATTATCGAAAAGATAGATTAGAAGCTTTTATGTTGATATAAAACTTCTAAATATTTGAATGAATATCTTTCTAAGTTAAGAAAGTGCATCAAATCTTTTACTATTTTTCAATATCCATTCTCAAAATACTTCTTACACATTTGAATAAGAAGAGTCTATATAAATATGTGATATGAATTGAATACTATACATAATTAGTACCAAGGTAATATGTCCAGGATACTGAATCTTCTCCAAATAGTGTCGTTAGAGTATGTGATAAGCAAAGAATCCATTTTATCAACCAGGAGTGATTTGTCTTCTGCTATTTTTTCTTCTTTGACCGACCCACCAGCTGAAATAAAAGTTAGCTCGAGTTAATTTATTTCCATTTTTTTTCCTTTAGGTTCTGCTAATGGCCTGCATTTTTTTACCGTCTCTTTTTAAGAATGCAATTGGATTATTCGAACTTAAGTTGTTTTGTTGAATTCATTTTAGAACGGAATTGATTTGCGCACACAATCTACTGGATAAAAATTAAACTATAGTTTTATATGTTTATATAAGTTACGACATATATATATATGTTTGTTATAAAGATATGAAAAAAGGCGCGCGTGGTTTATTAGTATGACAATCGTTAATATAACTTTGATAGTCTTACCTAGTTGCTATGTTTAGGGTGTAAGGCTAAAAACAGGTTGTTATACCAAGAATTTTTTATCAAGATTGTTCATTTAATTTTCATTTATTTTTTATCTGTAGCAATTAATTAACTTTTCTATGAAAATTAACACTTCGGCCAGTTAGCGTTTTTTATTTTCTAAAGGTTTCGACAAAAATCTTTTGTCTTGGTCAGGAGAAGTAAATAGAAATAAAGCATTTGGCAATGCGTTAAAACAATTTTTAATCTTTACGATAATTAATTTACTGACAATATGTTTATTTTCAGTAATTATATCAAATATTACCTCTACAGACCTTACCGCAATGATATAAGTTATCGAATGAGAGGGCTTGACTCATCAGTAGTGAACGCTCTCAGCGGTTTCGCCAAATTAATATCTAGACTGATCTACTATTGTATTCGGTTCCAAAATCATTTTATTAGGTACCGCTCAAAAAGAGCAACCTAGTTTATGATAATTACAACAATGAATAATATGTGAAGGTTATTCATATATTGAACAAAAGAATAACGCAGGATTAAATCCCGGTTCATGACTGTCGGGAATCGAGGGTGTTACCCACTGGTCCTCCGACTTGTTTACTATTGTATTGGTTTGGGATATACCCTGTATTTTCTATTAAAGGCCGCTTAGAGATGTTTATTGAACTTATGGACATAAGCTTATAGGTCTGTAGAAGCACATACATATAATTTCAAGGTAGTGCATCAAGCAAAGCTTTTCCGCAAATATCGTTTTATAACAAATATATATTAGTAAATTATATTTATAAATTAAATTACCATCTATTGATAAAATATGTGACAAATAAATTTACTGGAAATGTGTTTCTTAATAATAATTACATCAAATAGTATTGAATTTACGATGTACTAGAGCGCCATCTGTTATCAAATTATAAAACTATTTTAGAGGCGTAATATTCTTTTTAAAATAAAACAATTTCTACTGTCCTTACTGCGATGGAAAAATTAAAGGGAGGGCCTGGCTCATCAGTGGTGAAGATCCAAAAATGCAATATAACAGCGGTATGGTAGATTAAACTGGCGAAACCGCTGGGAGGGTTCACCACTGATGAGCCAGGCCCTCCCTTTAATTTTTCCATCGCAGTAAGGACAGTAGAAATTGTTTTATTTAAAAAGAATATTACGCCTCTAAATTAGTTTTATAATTTGATAACAGATGGCGCTCTAGTACATCGTAACATTATTGTTCTAATAAAAGACACAATTTGATATTTGCGGAAGAGCGATTGCTCGAAGCATATTATATATTTATAATTATATTTAATTCTGCTGTCCTAAAAGCTTATGTCCATAGTTCTTCTAAAATACCCATTCCAAGAGTCTTACAACAGTCACCTATAAAAGGAAGTTCCAAAAATGCAATATAACAGCGGTATGGTAGATTAAACTGGCGAAACCGCTGGGAGGGTTCACCACTGATGAGCCAGGCCCTCCCTTTAATTTTTCCATCGCAGTAAGGACAGTATAATTGTTTGTTATTAGCATAATCTATTTGTTTGCATCAGCATAATTCAATCTAATCTTTGATAGGGGGCGCTGTTCGTGAGCTAAGTAGAATAATTTGAATATATAGTTTTAATAATTGATTTATATATTTTTTAAAATAGCCTATCGTCTTCCCCGTATTTTTTACCTATGTATGGAAATTTGGTTTGAATTAGTGAACTACTGCGAATTTGTATACCGGACATACAAGCAAACAAACAAACAAACAAACATTGATTTTTATATATAGTGTAAATATGTTACACATTTCAGGTGTATGGACAAATTGGTTTTATAATGAGAATCTATTTCACTATATATAATATGTAAATACAGTAGAAGCTCCCTGTAAAAGACAACCTAGTTGCAGAGCAAAAGTGTTCTTTATGGAGAGGTGTCCTCTTACCGGAGAGTTGTTAAATAGTAAAAATGGTAATTTTGACAATGAAAACTCTCCTTTGTAGAAAGGTGTCCTCTCATGGAGGTTTTACTATATTATCACTGATAACCTTCTATTATTTATGGAATGTAAAATCACAGATTAGGTGTTTAAAAAAGGCTTTCTATATTTTTACATGAAGTAGAAATTATTTAAAATAGCCCATCGTCTTCCCCGTATTTTTTACCTATGTATGGAAATATTGGTTTGAATTAGTGAACTACTGCGAATTTGTATACCGGACATACAAACAAACAAACATACAAACATTGATTTATATATATTTAAGAACGAAATACTTGATGAGGAAAGAGTTTCTTTATTACACAAAATTAGATCACAAGCTTTCGGGCACAATCACCCTTCTACTGGTGTAAAACGAGACAAAATTATTAGTGGCATTCAGCTATATATATATACAAAAGGTAAGAAAATAAGACATCTTATTTTCTTACCTTTTGTATATATATATATAGCTGAATGCCACTAATAATTTTGTCTCGTTTTACACCAGTAGAAGGGTGATTGTGCCCGAAAGCTTGTGATCTAATTTTGTGTAATAAAGAAACTCTTTCCTCATCAAGTATTTCGTTCTTAAAGTTTAGTGAAGGAATTATTACTTCAATATTTATATATATGTTATGAATATTTTGTGTTGTTGTTAGATTAGGCTTGATAAGACAAAGGATCGATAAGATAAAGGGTTGAGGTGCAGTCGTGATAAAAAAAATAAATATTTACCGTCAAGTAGCTTTTATTTTCAATTACTTGAGGAAAGATTACACATTTGTTAGTTTTTCACATTATATAGAATTTATAATTTAATCCTATATTAGTGATTTAAAAGGATTGATTGGTTAACTACGCATATTTACAAACAAAATTATACAACGAAACTAAACAACTAAACTAAAAGTCTTTCTAAAAACGATGATAACAAAAATAAAATTATCAATGAATAAAATAAAATATATATTTTTAAAATATAGAAATATTTAGAGTTTTTAGATTATATAATATTTCCCCCCTGTGAAAAGATTCTAAAAAAATAAAATTTTAAAATAAAATTGGTAATTAAAATAATTAATTAAACAAAATCAATAAATCTTTAGAAATAATTAAAAATGAAACAATAAAAATCAATACGCACATTTTTTCAAAATAAACAAAAGAAAGTTTGTTTACAAATAATTTATACAATTATGAAATTATAATAAAAGTTTATATAAGAAGTATTAATGGTCAAGTCAAATGAAATATGGATATGAAGCAAAAAAGGTATTTAAAATTGATTAAAAATGACATTATGCTAGTTACACTTCAAAATATCAAAAGCAGTAGAAAATGTTATTTTTACATGGTTGAATAATGAAACGTTAATAGATGTATGAAGTGACATTAAGTTATTTGTGAAGGCTTAAGAATTGGTGCTGAAATTTGTTCTTCATTTTCCATGTCCAAAATATGGCCTTCCTGTAAAAAACATGGTTTATCATCAATATCTATTAACTTTGTGTTAGAATTTTGGTTTACTATAAAGTCATTTTCTATGTTAGTACTATAGTGAAGTAAAAAATCTGTTTCTGGGTAAAATAATTTAAGCTTATTTGAGTGTATAATTTCTGTTTGTTTTCTTTGGGGTATATTAGGCTTATCTATTTCATATGTGACTGGAGAAAGTTGTTTTAAAATTGTAAATGGGCCTATATATCTTTGTGTTAATTTACCAGTGTTTGGATAAATAAAGGTTTTTACTAATACCTGATCTCCTTCTTTAAAAATGGGTTCTGGGTGTTTAATGTCATAAAGTTGTTTGCTGTGTTCATGGGATTTTATGGTTCTTTCAATGGCTAATTTCCTTGCCTTTTCTATTGGTGTATGTGTTACTGTGTCATGTTCTATATACTGTGGTTGTATTCCATAATATAAGAATTTTGGAGTAAAACCTGTTGTGGTATGTACTGTTTCATTATAGCTTTCAGTAATTTTAGGAATATATTTTGTCCAAGGAATCTTTAAATTAGCATTATATTCACATCTTAACCTATTAATGATAGTGGAATTTAGTCTTTCTACTTTTGCATTTGTTTCTGGGTGATGGGAACTGGTGAGTAGATGCTTAACATTATTTCTATCTAAAAAGTGTTTAAATTTTCTGCTAAGAAAAGCTGCATTTCTGTCAGTTATTATTATTTCAGGTTTATTAATTTGGAATAAATTTCTCAAACAAGTTATATAAGAATCAGTTGATACAGATTTTGTTGGAAAAGCCCAAAGGAATCTACTATGGTGATCTACTATCATATGGATACTGTGTCTTGTTGTCCCATAATTATGTAACCCGCCCAATGTATCTAGAGAAAAAATGTGATTTGGGTGTGTAGCTATTGGCATCTGTTGTAGTGGTCCATAAACAATTCTGTTATCCTAGACTTGTTAAACTGGCAAGTTTCACAATGTTTGGTGTAATTAGCAATATCTCTAGTCATATGTGACCAATAATAGTGTGGAGAAATTATTTTAGTCATTTGAGTTGTTCCAATATGTCCATGCTTTGTGTGTACTTTGTTTAATAATTTGTGTCTTAGTGTTTGTGGTACATAAGCTCTTTTAAAACCCTTCTTGTTAATCATATAAAGACCATTTTGTATTTTAATTTTAGCACTACTAATTTGTTCTGTGGATTGGTGTTCTTTTAACTCATTATATGTTAGGTAAAATGAGACAGGTGCTCTTGATAGCATGTCTGCTTCTATATTATTTAATCCTTTAATATGTTTAATGTCAAAGCTATATTGAGATAGGATTAAAGACCATCTAAATAATCTACCTTGTGGGTTTTTTACATTTTTGATCCATTTTAAAGGTAAGTGGTCTGTGTGCAAGGTAAAATGTATGTTGTGTAGATATGTGTGAAACCTTTGTACTGAATTAATGATAGCTAATGTTTCAATTTCTGAGGCAGTATAATTCTGTTCATATGGATGAAGTTTTCTTGAAAAATAACCTATGGGGTGTAAAATACTTTGCTCATCTGGTTGTTTAAGAACTCCTGCTACTCCTAGACTTGACGCGTCTGTGAATAAATGACATGGTTTTGATGGGTCATAAATATATAGTACAGGTTGTGATATGAGTGAAATTTTAAGTGTTTGGAAGGCTTGTTCATGTTTCTCACTCCATAGCCAAGGAGCATTTTTTAACAAAAGTTCATTCAAAGGTGCCCTAATTTGCGCATAATGGGGAATAAATTTATTATAAATATTTATGGTGCCTAAAAATCTCTGTAAGGTTTTAATATTATATGGTCTATTTAATTTTAAAATTGCTTCAATATTTGTGTTATTTGGTGTATATTTTCCTGAGTTAATAGTGTATCCTAAGAATTGTATTTCTTTTTGTAAAAATTTGCATTTATTGAGATTCAGCTTTATATCCTCTTGTTCGAATATACCTAATATGTCATCTAAATGCTTAATGTGTTCTTCATAAGTTTTAGAGTGTATAATAATATCATCAAAATAATTTAAGGCATAGTGTATATTATGCTTAGTGAAAACTGACTTCATAATCCTTTCAAATTGTGAAGGTGCATTTTTTAGACCATATGGAAGTCTGTTCCATTCATAACATCCTAATTGTGTTACAAAGGAGGTTTTATGTCTATCTTTTTCATCTATAGGTATATGCCAATATGCATTTTTGACATCTAGAATAGTATATATTTTTGACTGTGATAACCTATCTATAATTTGTTCTATAAGTGGAATTGGTGTATGTTCTGGAACTGTTTTTTGATTAAGTTTCCTATAATCTATACAGAGTCTTGTGGGGTGATTTGGGTTATCAGATTTTTTATTCACTAATAATGCAGGAGAACTATAGGGGCTAGATGAGGGTCTAATAATATCATATTTTAATAATTCAGTTATTTGTTTTTGTATTTCAGCATTATTGTAAAAAGATGTCCTATATGGCTTTTGTGCTATGGGAATATTATCTAAAAGAGATATGCAAATTGGGTTAGTCTTTATGTGTCCTATATCAAAATTGTGTTTAGAGAAAACATTCTTATATTTATGCAATATATCTGAAATTGTTTGATTAGAGAAATTTGGATTAATATCTACTTTACTAAGGTCTAAATAGGAATTATAATTTGTTATAGAGCCCGGTTGTCGCATACTGTGAAATGGGTTAGAATCAGTAATGGGATTTGAATTAGGATCTATAAGTTTAACATTTGTAGTTGGTATATCAAAAGAATTGAAATTACACAATGGGTTAATATTTAAAAGAGATGAATTTTTAACATAGTATGGGTCTGGAATACATAGGGTAGTGGCATATGACTTCTGATTATCAGTTTTTGGATTAAAGGAATACAAGAATTTATAATTTTGGAAAAGAAGGTTTTTTGAAAAATCTATTTGCAACTTAAATATATAAAATGTTGGTAAACCTAAAATAAGATATTCTATTGGGACTATCACAAACAAACATTTCTTGATACTTTGTAATTTTACCTAAGCTAAGCCTAACTAATATTTTGTATAATGGGTAAGTAAATCCTTCTACCTGACCTATTCTTTCTTTTGGGGAATTATCTAATATTTTATAATAAATATGATTTAAGTATTTTAAAGGGATAATAGATATGGATGATGCTGTGTCAAGTACACAGGGTAAGGATATTTGATTTATAAATACAGAAAATAATAATAATGTTCTACCTGGGTTGGTGCGCTTCGGATGATTATTGTTCTTAAGTGGGCAGTCTCTATGGAAATGGTACTGGTTGGGTAGCTGGTGAGATGCACATATCTTGCAGGGGTAGGGTGGTAAATTGATTGTTCTACTGGATGCTTCCTGGTGATGAGCTGTGGTTGATCTTGGAGATGACCTTGGAGGTGGCTGGGATTGTAGACTTGGAGGAGAGTTGGGGTTAAGCCTTGACCTTGCTGGGTAATATGATCTAGTTTGAAAATTCTGCCTATTATCATTACTTGTGGATGGTTGCTGATTATCTGAGTTATATTTACATTGTGGTTCCTGTTTTTCTTGATTGGTAGAGTATTTTAATTGAGTGGTTATTTTAATCCAATCTGAGGTTTCCTTAACTCTTGCTGCAATTAAATATTTCTTTAGGTAATTTGGCAACCCATCTGTAAGAGCTTCTAATAATAGAGGTGTATCTAAATTAAGTTTTTTTGCTAATGAGGATTTTTCTTTAAAATAAATATCAAGATCATCTTTATCATTATATTTTAAATTTAAGAATTTACTAAATAGATTAGAATCTTTAACTGTAAAATATGAAAGTACTTTTTGTTCTAGTTCCCCCCAATTATCTATATCTTGTAATTGTTCTATATAAAAATTAAAAGCTTCTCCATCAAGATAATTTGAAAAATTCTTTAGCTTATAGTCTTCATCAAAATGGTTTTGTTGGCATTTTTTGTTAAAGAATTTGAGCCAAGATATTATGTTTAAATTTTGACCATTAAATTTCGGTATTTCTATAGTACTTGGATTAGGCGTCATGGCATGTTCTACATTCCTTTGTTTGCGAGACATTTTGTAAAAATAGTTTTATAAAATTTGAATAATTTATAGAGCAATTAGGTTGAAATTTCAGGTAATCCTGTCGGCTTATTGTTATGAATATTTTGTGTTGTTGTTAGATTAGGCTTGATAAGACAAAGGATCGATAAGATAAAGGGTTGAGGTGCAGTCGTGATAAAAAAAATAAATATTTACCGTCAAGTAGCTTTTATTTTCAATTACTTGAGGAAAGATTACACATTTGTTAGTTTTCACATTATATAGAATTTATAATTTAATCCTATATTAGTGATTTAAAAGGATTGATTGGTTAACTACGCATATTTACAACAAAATTATACAACGAAACTAAACAACTAAACTAAAAGTCTTTCTAAAAACGATGATAACAAAAATAAAATTATCAATGAATAAAATAAAATATATATTTTTAAAATATAGAAATATTTAGAGTTTTTAGATTATATAATATTTTTAGATTATATAATATATATATAGATATATCGTGAGGAATCTTTTGAAAGTCAATATGACGGAGTGCTGTGATGGACGTCACGGGTGAAGTCTAGAAGGAACGAGATAGTTTTAACAGGGTCAAAGCTGCCAGAAACTACTCCAAGATAAAATACAACAACAAATGATTATATTATGACATCCCCGGGGGAATATATCCCCAATCTCCTGTCATCTAAGGGAGAATTCTGTCTGATCTGTCGCCATCTGAGGGAAAATCCGCCCCCTCTGGTTGACACATGTCAATCCTCCCTAACCGCTGTAGGAAGTCGTGTTTACTTGGTTCGTTCCTTTTCTCTCTCTGAGCTATTTAACGTGCCGTTAGTTTATTGACTTCTATATATGACATTAAAATGTTTACTTGATAGACAGTTACATCTCTACACCTAACATAGACTGGTATTACATATGTAGACATGTAGTGTACAAATATTACAAGCAGTGACAATTATCTACCCACCATTGCCTGGTACTACATGTATAGCCATGTGGTCTACTTACAATACAAGTTATCATAACCCTCTACCCATCATGGTTTAGGACTAGATGTGTAGATATGCGGTGTATTTACATTACAAACTGTCACTACTCACTATGGGTTGGTACTACATATGTAGACATGTGCTGTACTTACAGTATAAATAGTCAAAACCCTCTCTCCACCCACCATGACAGGTCCTACATGTGTAGACAAGTTATGTAATTACAATGCAAGTTATCATAACCGTCTACCAACCATGGTCTGGTATAAGATGTGCAGATATGTGGTATATTTACAATAAAAGGAGTCACAACCCTCCATATACCAGCGAGTGATACTACATATGTAAATATGTGGTGTACTTAGAAAAGAAGCAGTCACAACCATAGCCTGATACTACATATACAGCTAGGTATCAAACACATAGAGTAAATACACTGGTGTCCAAAAAATAAGAAACATAACCAATATTGAAATTTCTCAAAAGCTAATTTATTAACAAATATAAAATTTAGTATACAAATAGTTTAAAACTATGGAGAATTTGACTTGCTATATGAAAATTTAAAAAAATATTTGAAATTATGAAATATGCAAATTATTACCAACATACCCAAAGCTAAGGTTCCAGATCTTAAAGAAATAAGATATCAATAGGAGTATG
>CP092864.1:13806549-13827361 GCA_030710605.1 Cordylochernes scorpioides
TATGTCAATATTTCTATAATTTCTCCGCCAAGCTACCTTGAATACGAATTTATTTAGAACGCAATAGACTGGCAGTCCAAATAGTTAACAGGTAACCACATACTAAGTGTAAAATTCCCATCAATCATATATATATAAATATACTAAACATTATGTAAATATAAATAATTGGAATCATTTGTCAAATGTCACGATACATAGAAATAAATAAGGCACATATATGTCAATATTTCTATAATTTCTTCGCCAAGGTGGAATTTAGAACTCAATACACTGGCAGTCCAAATGGATAGCTAACCAATAATGCCTCCAATATTAATGTGCCTACATATGGAAGAGGAATATTTTGGCGCCAGCTGGGCTACCAGAAGAAAACTTGCAGACGTTCATTTTCTCCTCCACCACCGAGTACTTTGCAATGCAAAGTTTCAGCCCGGCAACGCTGCTTACAAATTCTTCTATATAGTTTAAATATGCCATTTTTGAACGATTTCTCCAAATATCATTTTTTTCCTTTTACGCTTTTTCCAGTTTAGAATTTTATTAGGAATTTAGATCCATTTCCATTATATTTCTGTCCATTTATATTACCTGCTGTATGAGCGTATTTCAACGGTAAAAGTTTCATAATTTGATTCTTTTTTTGTTTTTTTTTTAAAGCGCTTGTTTTGTTAGAGAGATATGTTAATATTATATGCAAATTTATATAATTTAAATATGCATATACGCATTTAATCTACTAGAAGGGAGAAACTTTCCTTTCTCACAACACACACAGAAGTGCATTTAAACAATGCATTGCATAATGCAAGGGTAGTGTAATGTTAATGTTATGCTGTTTTATGTAATGTAAATATTCATATATATAATCATATGTTATATAAAAATATTATTTTATTTAAAAATATATATATATATATTTCATAGATACAAATACTCTGTTAAATCGACCGCCAGAGATCGCGCTTACCCTATAAAAACTCAATGTTGTTTTTTCCGATGGCCGGCTCAAACCTTTTTTACATTATGTAAATAAGCTTTTCATTTTTTTTATTCTTACGCCTTAAGCCAGGCAGTAATTTTATCAAATTATGTTTTTTTATATATATTCCTTTAGTTTAAATAAATTACTGATCAAAACTATTTTTATAATTATACTTTCAAGATTTTAACCATGACTGCAATACCATTTAGAACTAAAAAGAACCAGCAAATAATTCTAGAGCGTAATACTCAAGATAACCAAAATCACGCAGAAAATCTAATTTATATAATATACATATATCCATATAAAATGGCTGACGTCCTAAGAGATAGCCGCTACTACCTGACGTCATATAACTTTACAACAGGTAAACATGGAAGAGGAAAGGTCTGACCTTTGTTCACGATTTGGAAGAAACACCGGTTTAAAAAATACAGCCGGGGACTGGTTAAAGACAGTTGGGAGATAGAGATTAAAGAAGATGCGGCCGTACTGGGCAGTTTCATTGCTGTAACAATGTCACCACGTCTGTTTCTAGGGTCGTAGCCTTCTCGTCGCCACTAACCTCTGGAGTCTTTATTTTCATATCCATTTACATTACTACATATATATATTTAATTTTATAGATAATACCAAGTATATTACACACACAAATGTTATAATACCTTGATAAAGGTTGGCGTTCAGCCAACTAAATTATTGGTAAAATAAGTGATATTTTGATCCAATATATGACTTTTTATTTAAACAAACAACAAAAAGGCTTTTATTAGGGCCCATTGCCCTCTTTGGATTCGCCATGCAACAACGAAACAATACAGCAATTTTTTTCTCCCTTTCCCCATGTGCACGTGAGCCTTTGTTTGAAAGGGATTTATTTACACATCTATTCTAAAACTTTCCTCACTACCTATCTCTGTGTATGAATCTATTTACAATTGATCTGTAGAAATTATAGAGTTCTATTGCTATATTTTTCTTTTCTGAAATAGTTCTCAGCGTCTTCAGTGGGTTGCTAAATCTCCAGAAGGTGTTTTTAAGAGTTTTTATTTAAACATATATATATAAGTTTTATAATTTGATTCTTTTTTTTAAGCGCTTTTTTGTTAGAGAGATATGTTAATATGATATGCAAATTTATATAATTTAAATATGCATATACGCATTTAATATACTAGAAGGGAGAAACTTTCTTTTCTCACAACACACACAAAAGTGCATTTAAAAATGTATTTCTCCAGGAGCACTTGTGCTTTACAGAAGGCAGAGCGCCATCTGGTGGAACAGAAATCAACTAAACATTGATTTAGCCTGTTCCCTGATATTTGGCCAACCCAATTTCTTGATAAATCAAGAAAAGCCATCCACGAATGCGTTTCGCGCTTTTGGCGCTCGTCAGCGTGGAGTAGGCTGAACCACTGCGACCAAAAAATATATTTTGGTCCCAGTAGCTTCCTGAAAAACCAAGAAATGGGTATTTAAGGCCAATCTTGCGTAAATACGCTTAGCACATGAAAAAACGAAAGAAAAAAATAAAATATAAAAAGATCAGGTGTTGAAATCAATATTAAAAATGGCATATCCTGACCAGGAGCACTTGTGCTTTACAGAAGGCAGAGCGCCATCTAGTGAAACAGAAATCAACTAAACATTGATTTAGCCTGTTTATATATATATATTTAAACTATATAATTAATTATTAATAGAAATATTTTTAACCGCAAATTAGGTGACAAAATTTCAAAAAATATTTGTTAAAAATACATTTCAAAAGATTTGAGTTTAAATAAGCCAAACGACGCCCGCAGGTAGGACCAAACAATTTAGAGCCCTCCAAAAAACGAGGCTTAGCTAATTAGATAGAAATAAATTCGTTTGCAAGGGCTAACTTCAATCTCTAATCAGCGTTTCGCGTTCTACAAAAAATAATAATTTACGTTTTAATTAGAACTATCATTCTGGTAATTTTCCATTCTCCGAATACATCTTTTCTCATTTAAAAACACCGGAAATAGATTTAGAAAAATGTTATCTTATTAGATTATTTTTTTAAAAATTCCCCCCTCTCTCTGCTTTATTTAACAGATTTAATAATGTGTACATGTATTTTAATTATCGTGGTAAAAAATCAATTTTTAAAAAAATTATCATTTTTTTCAATAGAATTTTAAAGTTCTAAATTAAGAATGATTTAATTTTTTTAGATTAATTCAAATCCACTAGCTAATCACGGTATATTTTCTTTTCTAGTAATTAAATTATAAATCTGAATTTTGTCAAAATTTAAAAATAAGGTTGAATTTTTAATTGATAAAATGGTTGTTTAGTTTTTTTTATGATTTAAATAAGGGTATTTTTGACTAATGAAGGGTATATTAAAATTAAAATTTTCGAATATATATATATAAAATTATTCTAACAAAAATATATTCAGATTATATAAAAGGGTGTACCTGGATCTGTAAAGAAAATAAAAAACAATTTTTTTCTTAAAATATTTCGAGAGATTGCTCTTTCTTTATCAATTTATTGCATATAGTGCAATAAATTGATAAAGAGGGAGCAATCTCTCGAAATATTTAAGAAAAAAATTTTTTTTTTTCTTTACAGATCCAGGTACGCCCTTTTATATAATCTTAATTAATGGATCGCCTTTTGACTCAAAATATATTCATAAAATATATAAGTTAAGACTCTCTCTCTTTCTCTCTCACAGTTGGATTCGTCTGATATAATTATTTTTTTTTTCATTTACATAACTTTATATGCTCGTGGTCAGGATATGCATTCTTTATTTTTAATAACTTTATATGAACGATTAATAAATCAGTTTCAATCTCAATCTATCTCTTTAAGAAATAAGGAAAGATATTAAGACTGTGTTAATTTAGGTTCACTTAAGAAGAGACTAAATCAAGAAAAAATCACTACGTACACGTGTCGGGTTTTTCGTTTTCGTGCATTATGGAGAATAATAAGTAATAGACAGAATGGATCATCCAACTATGACGTTAAAAGAAGATCAAGATTTGAATGCCGCCATCTGGACTTCTTTCTTCCTGATTGGTCCGTGTCTACCCCTCGGTCCACAGGTGGTGGACGATTTTAGCCAACTTCAGACGCCGTCACATTAATAGTTTTCACTTATTACAGAAAGTATTTAGATAGTAAAAAGACATATATATGTCATAATATATGCTCTTCCAGGATTAATAAAACAAGCCAACAGCCAACGAGAGAGAGCTGGGCAGCTAAAAGCGAGACACTTTAGACAACTAACTAACGACCATTTTTTGGCCACATTCCTGAGGGGGGCGTCACCACCTGGCGACTATCCTGGTTAGCCCCCCGGTTGTGTACACAGGGAAAACAGTCGTTCAGCTGATAACGTCTCGCTCTCTCTCGGCTGGCTGGCTGGATGATTGCTCTAACAACTCGTCGTGTGATTATTTCTCTCCTCAACACATTTACCACTATATTGCCACATTGAAAAGTCGACAGGATCATATCACACACATATATATATATTGTTGCATCAATTTTAATGCGCCCTACATTTATTAAAAATATTCTATGATATTTATTATTTATTTAAAACTGATTATTTAGATTATCATAATCCCTTTTTATAGTTTCATTCCTTTTGTAATATTTTATTGTACATATATATTAATTGGTTATTGGAGCGAGAGAGGACCTAGACCAAGACTGCGGACCGTGACCTACGAGGAAGACAACGAATAAATAAACACAATAACTTTAAAAGGTAATTTACTTTTATTTATTAGCTTTGAGTATGGAAACTTGTATAACACCAAGAAGGAGGAAACCAAGGTCGACGACCCTGCAAAGCTGCAACTTGGTGCAACAATAAATATATATATATATGTGACAATATAGTGGTAATAATGTGGTGAGGAGAGAAATAATCACACGACGAGTTGGAAGAGGAATCTGGAAGCCATCCGAGAGAGAGAGATAGCGAGATTATGATGCATTGGCGCGCCATCTGCTATGAAATTTTGAAACTATAATAGACGCGTATGATTCTTTTTGAATTTAAACAATTTTTACTGCCCTTACTGCAATATGAATAATTTGTATCATTTGTCAAATATCACGATATATAGAAATAAGTTACATAGGTCAATATTTCTATAATTTCTTTTCCAAAAAACCTTGAATACGAATTTATTTAGAACTCAATAGACTGGCAGTCCAAATAGTTAACAGGTAACCACATACTAAGTGTAAAATTCCCATCAATCATATATATATATATATACTAAACATTATGTAAATATAAATAATTGGAATCATTTGTCAAATGTCACGATACATAGAAATAAATGAGGTACATATATGTGACAATTTCGTTGCGGAATTTCTTGTTGTTCGATGAGAATGGTGAGGATTGGTTGAAACGCAGTCGTTTGAGTGGAAGGTGAAGCATACAGTTAGGAATAATCAGGACACGTGATGGGGTTTGAAAATAAAAGGCAACTGGTTTGGAGGAAAGAAAGCTTGAGAAAACGGACCGATTTTTGGATTATTAACTAGTTGATCACATGGCGAAGATTGGACTTATCTATGGGATGAGCGGAGAGAGAGGTCTCTAGAGCAGAGGTTACCTTGGTGAGAGCAAGTCGAAAACTCGATCCGAACTCGGTGGGAGCGAAGCCACTACTAACTATTCTTCCTTCTCGATTTAACACGAAGACTTATCTTCTTTCCCATTGGCGGAAAGCTGTCACGTGGGCTTTTTTCTATTGGTTGACCTACTTAGGTGTTGTTTCCTAATTGGTAGGGAGATGTCACATGGCCCGTTTTCTATTGGTTGACCTACTTAGGTATTGTTTCCTAAGTGGGCCTTGCTTATTTCTTTGGCGGAAGATACGCCCGACCCTGCCCAGGAAATACTGGTCGTTAAACTTAGTTTTTACGATTTCCGGGGTCATAAGGTTGACTGTGACTTTATTAATAATTGTCTTCTCTTCTAAGCCTACTTCCTAGGTTTTTCTCTAAGGCGTTCTATCCTCCAGTTACCTTTGTTCTTTTATTAAATCCTTTTAAAACATACATTGTACATACATAGTAGGTCGGAGGTGCATACAGTTATATACAAATTATGACATATATGTCAATATTTCTATAATTTCTTCTCCAAGGTGGAATTTAGAACTCAATACACTGGCAGTCCAAATGGATAGCTAACCAATAATGCCTCCAATATTAATGTGCCTACATATGGAAGAGGAATATTTTGGCGCCAGCTGGGCTACCAGAAGAAAACTTGCAGACGTTCATTTTCTCCTCCACCACCGAGTACTTTGCAATGCAAAGTTTCAGCTCGGCAACGCTGCTTACAAATTCTTCTATATAGTTTAAATATGCCATTTTTGAACGATTTCTCCAAATATCATTTTTTTCCTTTTACGCTTTTTCCAGTTTAGAATTTTATTAGGAATTTAGATCCATTTCCATTATATTTCTGTCCATTTATATTACCTGCTGTATGAGCGTATTTCAACGGTAAAAGTTTCATAATTTGATTCTTTTTTTTTTTTTTTTTAAAGCGCTCTTGTTTTGTTAGAGAGATATGTTAATATTATATGCAAATTTATATAATTTAAATATGCATATACGCATTTAATCTACTAGAAGGGAGAAACTTTCTTTTCTCACAACACACACAAAAGTGCATTTAAACAATGCATTGCATAATGCAAGGGTAGTGTAATGTTAATGATATGCTGATTTATGTAATGTAAATATTCCCATATATATATATATATATATATATATATATATGTAATAAGATCCTGTCGACTAATGTAATAAGTTGAGGTCTGGTAGCTTCTTGTCAACTATAATTATGTGATGGGGAGTTTTCCAGTACCTCTCTGCACCTTGGAAGACCTTTTACAATTCTCACAAAGTACAGGCAGTCGTGGTCGAGGCAGAGTGGAAAGCTTGGAAATGTCCACACAAAAAAACGAAGACACAGTTGCACTAAGAAAGTTCCGTGAACAGATAGAGTTGAGCTAGGAGCGAAAGATGGGGAGGTAGAAGTGTCCTTACTAGTCTACATGGTGAATGAGGAGGACCTTGGTGACAACCGACGTGAGCTTGCGCTGAGGGTAAACTAACTGTCCAGTGACTGTAAAGTGACTGTATTTATAGGTTAAGACGGGGGGGCCTTATGCGACAGGGGCCGTTTCTGAGAAAGGGGGCCTTGCATGTCACCAGGTGTGAGAGGGGGCTTTGCATTCCACCAGATGTGGAGTGTGGGTGGTCTTGGTCCATTTTTAGACCTTGTTGTAGGAATTCTAAATCTATCTCGATTTTTACGTTATGACTTCTATCTCTTGTTTAGCTCAACTCTTAATCTATTACAGATTATTATTTATTTATCCTCAGTTTGTACAAATTACATTACATATGATGATGTAAAGACACATGTCAATAATACGTATAATCATTTACAGATGTGTTTCTATTATACAACATTAAAATCTTATTATAAGTTATATACAATATAGGGTTGTTGGTTTAAATTACCATAGATGGGCCCCGGGAGTGAAAGGGTTTATCCGGGTTTAAGCGGGTAAAGCCTCTCTAACACAGGTAAGTAAATAAAATTTATTTTAATTAATTTAAACTGTGAGGGCTAAAAAGGGCTATAACAAGATGATTTGTTTGGATATATAAAAGTGAAATAAAAATGACATTTTGTTTGATTTAAAAAAAAAGATGATTAAAATAAAATGATGACATAAAAATTCACATTCTAAGAGAATATTGGCGGGCGTTGGAAAGGGTTAGTAGTTGAAGAATATGCAATTGTTAGGAGTGCACATGTAAACCAAATACTCAGATCCAGGTGCAAAGCGAGGATATAGACTTGAGCTGTCTTCCTTGGCAATGTTTCACTTGCGATCCTATATAAGGGTTACAGTGTTTTGTCACAATTTTAGGATTATTGGGTTAAAAGTTGTTGAAGAAAAGTTGCTTATTAATATGATTGAGAAAGGAGTGAAATAGAGCCATGCGAGAAGTAGAATTGTAGCGACAGTAGGTGGTCTGACTTGACTCGAAATCAAAGGTTGAATGTGGTCCACTAGAGCTGAAAAAAAAAGTTGAAAGTTGAAAAAAGTGAACGCTTTGTGAATGCGTTGGTGATTTGCTCTGCGGATGAAATGAAATGAACTCTTGAAGCGTGTTCAGGCCAGAAGTTGGGATTTTTAAATCTGGGGAACTGTGTTTTCAAAGAGTTTGTTGAATTACGAAATAAAAAAATAAATTGTCAAGCAGTGCTGTCGTTTTTCTACGTTGATGTGAAGCAATGACTGAAAAGATAGTGATGAAAAATATAGGGAATTGGTTAAAGAATATGATTGTTGAAAACGATTGTTGTAGATGCCCGATAGTAGATGATAAACATTGTCAGATAATAAAGGTATTTAAACAAATAAAATATAGTGAATAGAAATATGGAAATATGATTGCGGGTACAAAAAGTGTAAGTGGACAAAATTAAACATGTAATATATAAAAGATATAATTAATAATAAAATAAAAATAATTTTTGAAACAATTAGATGTTTTGCAATACTAAAATAATATCATGAAAAATAAAAGTAAATTTGATTAAAGTTTTTTTTTTTTTTGAAAATCATGTTGGATTAAAAATTTGATTATATAATTGAAAGATAAAAAATAAAATAATTATTCAAGATTTTATACAAATAACAATATAATTAAAGATTATTATAATGATTAGATAAATGTTAAGTAGTGGAAAATTGAACAATATTCTCGTTTATCCAAAAATGCGATGTGTAGAGAATGATTTCTCTTTTGCGTCATAAAGTCTATATAAGACTTAACCAAATTGTTTTAATTGGTGATATCAATTAACATGTAAAATGTTTAATGTATGTTGTCTTGTGATTAAGGCGTTGGTGACATTTGTGAGATTCTCGAGGAAATCTAAATGGTTGGTTTTAAACATGTGTTTTAAAAAGAAAATGGCGATCATGAAGTAGCGGTCAAGATGACTGCTTGAGGGGAGGGAAGACGGGGATATGTAACTTAAATAGATCGTCGTGGGTGGTCAATCATGGGGGATGTTTTGCTATGTTCGTCCTTTACTTGAAACTGATTTTCTCGCTCTTCTTTTGTTGAAGGTTTGGCAATTTTCTTGCCTATTTGAAAATATAGTTTTCTCGATGTTCGTAAGTGTTTGTGTTTTCGAAGTTGTTTAGACTTAATAAGATTGTTATACGATGATTTCAGGCTAGAAGTGAGTGAAAGATATGACTTTCGACGTGGACACGCTTTGAGGTGAGAAGTGTCACAGGCGTGAAGGGCGTCTTTGGCCTGAAAAGTGAGAAAATTTTTGTTGTGTTGCCTTGTGACACTTGTGAAGTGAATTGAATGGAAAGGTGTCACGTGAAGTCATAGTTTGGTACAAAATCTAACCTGTTTCACCATAAATAACAAATTTACAAAAGTCATGGGTGGTGGTTGTACGAACACATATTGAGAATTTTTAGATTGTTAGTGGATGTGGCACGTTTAGTGCGAAATTTATTTTTTAGTGTTTAGTGGGGTGACGTTATGGAGCTCGTGTGGCTCGAAATTGGATTTGTGTGTTGAGTCGCGCACTAATAATTGTTGTTAATTGGAGAAAGTGATGTGTGAGTGTTGTAACGTTTGTTGAGAGAGATTTGTTGATGATTAAATATGCATGTAAAAGGAAAAGATGAGGGAGTGTATTTATGCTCGAATATTAACGATTGTGATAAGTTTGGCGGTCTGTGACTTAATTTAGCTACTGGCGTGGTAGTTGTTTTTCCTAGTGGTGTTTTCGAAGATATTGTATCTTTCGATTTTTGCAATTAAAAAAAATGCGTTTCACCTCTGTTAATTTATATTTAAAAATTGATATTTTTGATCGTTGATTATGGCAGTTAAAATGATTCTTGTAAAAGGGCAATGTCGTGAGAGTTACAAATAATTTGAATTGGGCGCTTACTTAAAATGGTGAATATTACCAAATTTTAAGAATTGATAAAGATATTGGTCTTTTGGTATAAAGATAACTAATAAGTAAAACAAAAATAAGTTGAGAATTATGATGAATGAGATTTTTTAAAAATAATAATAATGATTTTTTTTTCAAGTCGTAGCTTTGGATAATGCCATTTTAGGTAAATTTCGGAAAGGCATGTAAGATTAGTAAATTAGTAAAAATGCGTAATGAGCGTATTTTTTTTAAAGTTAAATTGAGAGTAATAACTTGAAATTTTAATCTGATTAAAAATTTAAAGTAAATTTGATCAATGAGAATGTGAAAGTTTTAAAAATTGAATTAAAAATGGTATAAAAAAAGGTAAAAATTGATTTTAAAATGCTTAAAGTGAAAATATAAATACAAAATTTATGGGGAATCAAGTTGTGAAGTTGAGGATAAGGTTAAGGTAGGTTTTTAAAAACTTACAATTTGGATGAAAGTTCAGTCAGGAGACTTGGTCTTTGGTGGTCGTCCTGCTGTCGTGGAAGTCGCTCCATGTAAAGCTTGTAGAAGCTTGTAACTTCTGGGAAGTTGTTTGTCGCTTGTTGCCTTGAGCATTGTCTCGATGATGTCAGGTCGAAGGTGTGGAACTTGTCACAGGGTTTGGGTACATCGCTGCTCGGTTTCCATGACTTGCGGAATTTTCGGCTGTGTCGTTGGGGTGGTCAGACAGCTTGCTCCTGGCGTTGGCGATCTGTAGCGGGTCTGCCGAGGTCCCTTGGGGCGGCGTTTCTTCCGTAAATATCTTTTGTTGGGGAGAGATTGCTTGGTCGTTTCGTTGAAATGGCCGGTTTGTTCCTCCATCTTTGCTCTTTTTCGCTTCTATCTGGACAGTCTTCTTACCTTCGTTGTGTCATTCTTCATTTTCGTCATCCTGTCGACTCACTGTAATAAGATCCTGTCAACTAATGTAATAAGTTGAGGTCTGGTAGCTTCTTGTAGAATACTGTCGACTATAATTATGTGATGGGGAGTTTTCCAGTACCTCTCTGCACCTTGGAAGACCTTTTACAATTCTCACAAAGTACAGGCAGTCGTGGTCGAGGCAGAGTGGAAAGCTTGGAAATGTCCACACAAAAAGACGAAGACACAGTTGCACTAAGAAAGTTCCGTGAACAGATAGAGTTGAGCTAGGAGCGAAAGATGGGGAGGTAGAAGTGTCCTTACTAGTCTACATGGTGAATGAGGGGGACCTTGGTGACAACCGACGTGAGCTTGCGCTGAGGGTGAACTAACTGTCAAGTGACTGTAAAGTGACTGTATTTATAGGTTAAGACGGGGGGGCCTTATGCGACAGGGGCCGTTTCTGAGAAAGGGGGCCTTGCATGTCACCAGGTGTGAGAGGGGGCTTTGCATTCCACCAGATGTGGAGTGTGGGTGGTCTTGGTCCATTTTTAGACCTTGTTGTGGGAAAAGCTATCTCGATTTTTACGTTATGACTTCTATCTCTTGTTTAGCTCAACTCTTAATCTATTACAGATTATTATTCATTTATCCTCAGTTTGTACAAATTACATTACATATGATGATGTAAAGACACATGTCAATAATACATATAATCATTTACAGATGTGTTTCTATTATACAACATTAAAATCTTATTATAAGTTATATACAATATGGGGTTGTTGGTTTAAATTACCATATATATATATAGGTTATATAAAAATATTATTTTATTATGATTATATTTCATAGATACAAATACTCTGTTAAATCGACCGACAGAGATCGCGCTTACCCTATAAAAACTCATTGTTGTTTTTTTCCCGATGGCAGGTTCAAACCTTTTTTACATTATGTAAATAACTTTTCTTTTTTTTTATTCTTACGCCTTAAGCCAGGCAGTACTTTTATCAAATTATGTTTTTTATATATTCCTTTAGTTCAAATAAATTACTGAGATTAAAACTATTTTTATAATTATACTTTCAAGATTATAACCACGACTGCAATACCATTTAGAACTAAAAAGAACCAGCAAATAATTCCATAGCATAATCCTCAAGATGACCAAAATCACGCAGAAAATCTTCTTTATACAATATATATCCATATGAAATGGCTGACGTCCTAAGAGATAGCCGCGACTACCTGACGCCATATAACTTCACAACAGGTAAACATGGAACAGGAAAGGTCTGACCTTTGTCCCCGATTGGGAAGAAACACCGGTTTAAAAAATAGAGCCAGGGACTGGTTAAAGACAGTTGGCAAATAGAGATTAAAGAAGATGCGGCCGTACTGGGCAGTTTCATTGCTGTAACAATGTCGGCACGTCTGTTTCTAGGGTCGTAGCCTTCTCGCGTCGCCAATAACCTCTGGAGTGTTTATTTCCATATCCATTTACATTACTACATATATATATATTTTATTTTATAGATAATACCAAGTATATTACAAACACAAATGTTATAATACCTTGATAAAGGTTGGCGTTCAGCCAACTAAAGTATTGGTAGAATAAATTATATTTTGATCTAATATATGCCTTTTTATTTAAACAAACAACAAAAAGGCTTTTATTAGGGCCCATTGCCCTCTTTGGATTCGCCATACAACAACAAAACAATGCAGCAATTTTTTTTCTCCCTTTCCCCATGTGCACGTGAGCTTTTGTTTGAAAGGGATTTATTTACACATCTGTTCTAAAACTTTCCTCAATACCTCTTTTGTGTATGAATCTATTTACAATTGATCTGTAGAAATTATAGAGTTCTATTGCTATATTTTTCTTTTCTGAAATAGTTGTCAGCGTCTTCAGTGGGTTGCTGAATCTCCAGGTGTTTTTAAGAGTTTTTATTTAAACATATATATATATATATATATTTAAACTATATAATTAATGATTAATAGAAATATATTTAACCGCAAATTAGGTGACAAACTTTAAAAAAAATATTTGTTAAAAATACATTTCAAAAGATTTGAGTTTAAATAAGCCAAACGACGCCCGCAGGTAGGACCAAACAATTTAGAGCCCGCCAAAAAACGAGGCTTAGCTAATTAGATAGAAATAAATTCGTCTGCAAGGGCTAACTTCAATCTCTAATCAGCGTTTCGCGTTCTACAAAAAATAATAATTTACGTTTTAATTAGAACTATCATTCTGGTAATTTTCCATTCTCCGAATACATCTTTTCTCATTTAAAAACACCGGAAATAGATTTAGAAAAATGTTATCTTATTAGATAATTAAAAAAAAAATTCCCCTCTCTCTCTGCTTTATTTAACAGATTTAATAATGTGTACATGTATTTTAATTATCGTGGTAAAAAATCAAATTTTAAAAAAATTATCATTTTTTTCAATAGAATTTTAAAGTTCTAAATTAAGAATGATTTAATTTTTTCAGATTAATTCAAATCCACTAGCTAATCAAGGTATATTTTCTTTTCTAGTAATTAAATTATAAATCTGAATTTTGTCGAAATTTGAAAATAAGGTTGAATTTTTAATTGATAAAATGGTTGTTTAGGTTTTTTTTATGATTTAAATAAGGTATTTTTGACTAATAAGGGGGAATATTAAAATTAAAATTTTCGAATATATATATAAACTTATTATAACAAAAATATATATTCATAAAATATATATGTTAAGACTCTCTCTCTCTCTTTCTCTCTCACAGTTGGATTCGTCTGATATAATTTTTTTTTCATTTACATAACTTTATATGCTCGTGGTCAGGATATGCCTTCTTTATTTTTAATAACTTTATATGAACGATTAATAAATCAGTTTCAATCTCAATCTATCTCTCTTAAGAAATAAGGAAAGATATTCAGACTGTGTTAATTTAGGTTCACTCAAGAAGAGACTAAATAAAGAAAAAATCACTACGTACACATTTCGGGTTTTCGTTTTCGTGCATTATGGAGAATAATAAGTAATAGACAAAATGGATCATCCAACTATGACGTTAAAAAAGAAGATCAAGATTTGAATGCCGCCATCTGGACTTCTTTCTTCCTGATTGGTCCGTGTCTACCCCTCGGTCCACAGGTGGTGGACGATTTTAGCCAACTTCAGACGCCGTCACATTAATAGTTTTCACTTATTACAGAAAGTATTTAGATAGTAAAAAGACATATATATGTCATAATATATGCTCTTCCAGGATTAATAAAACAAACCAACAGCCAACGAGAGAGAAATGGGCCGCTAAAAGCGAGACACTTTAGACAACTAACTAACGACCATTTTTTGGCCACATTCCTGAGGGGGGCGTCACCACCTGACGACTATCCTGGTTAGCCCCCCGGTTGTGTACACAGGGAAAACAGTCGTTCAGCTGATAACGTCTCGCTCTCTCTCGGCTGGCTGCCTGGATGATTGCTCTAACAACTCGTCGTGTGATTATTTCTCTCCTCAACACATTTACCACTATATTGCCACATTGAAAAGTCGACAGGATCATATCACACATATATATATATATTGTTGCATCAATTTTAATGCGCCCTACATTTATTAAAAATATTCTATGATATTTAATATTTATTTAAAACTGATTATTTAGATTATCATAATCCCTTTTTATAGTTTCATTCCTTTTGTAATATTGTATTGTACATATATCTTGATTGGTTATTGGAGCGAGAGAGGACCTGGACCAATACTGCGGACCGCGACCTACGAGGAAGACAACGAATAAATAAACACAATAACTTTAAAAGGTAATTTACTTTTATTTATTAGCTTTGAGTATGGAAACCCGCTTCGGGAAACGTGTATAACACCAAGAAGGAGGAAACCAAGGTCGACGAACATGCAAAGCTGCAACTTGGTGCAACAATATATATATATATATAATACAAATCAATAACAACAATTTTATCAATAATTCAATTGCTGAACGTCTACTTTTACCAAGAATATAACATCGTATTTACTTTTTATTATTTTATAGATTGTATATTATTGAAAATAGAGTATTCCATCAATAGATCTTCAATTAAATAGACACATATGGATCAAAAAATAATTTATTCACCAATAATATTTTAGTTGGCTGAACGCCAACCTTTTTCAAGTAAATAAATTATTTTTGAGCCAATATATTCCTTTTTAATTAAATACATATATATATATTATATAATCTAAAATGCAAATATTTTATTTTTCAAAAACTAATATTTTATTTCCATTCATTGACTGTTCTACATTTTTTGAACCATATTTTAGAATATAGCACTTTGAATATTGTTGTAAATATGTATAGTTGCCCTACCTATTATTTTTTAATTCACGAATATAAAATTTATTTTATAAGTTCTATATAATTTTGATATTCAATGTACAATTTGCTTCAAGTAATTGGTAATAAAAACTACTTGATAAGTAAATAACTATCTTTCCTATTTTAACGACTACACCTTCAATTCTCTATCTTTTAAACATAACATTATATTCAATATATATATATGGTAATTTAAACCAATAACCCCATATTGTATATAACTTATAACAAGATCTTCATGTTGTATAATTGAAACACATCTGTAAATGATTATACGCATTATTGACAATGTCATTACATCATCATATGTAATGTACCTTGTACAAACTGAGGATAAATAAATAAAACTTTGTAATAGATTAAGAATTGAGCTGAAGCAAGAGATAGAAGTCAAAAATGTCTAAAATCAGATGTAGCGGTCCCAAAACAACATCTAAAGATAGATAGGAAACTGTAAGGACGGCGCCAGTGTTCAATTTCGCCAGACGATCCGCGCTCTTGTCGCATCTGCTGAAATGCAATACTTCCTTTCTCGGAAAAGATATATAAGGCCTCCGTCCTAGCCAAAAATACAGTCACTTCACCATCAGCGGAAGCCCTCGTCGGTTGTCACCAAGGTTCTCCCCATCCAACATGTAGACCAGTAAGAACTCTTTTATCTCCATCTTTCGCTCCTAGCTCAACTTTTATCTGTTCACGGACTTTCCTAGTGCAACTGTGTCTTCGTTTTTTGTGTGGACATTCCCAAGCTTTCCACTCTGCCTCGACCACGACTGCCTGTACTCTGTGAGAACTGTTAAAGGTCTCCAAAGGTGCAGGAGAGGTACTGGAAAACTCTCCACGCCCTGACTGACCATCTCGGTTACTACAGGTTTGCCCCTTTCGGTTATCATACCACAGCGAGAGACCCTCGGTTACCACAGTATAGCGAGAGTCGACAGGATTCTACAAGAGTCAACAGGATCTCATCACATATATATATATATTTGCATTATATATTATTGTATTATAGACAATGAATAAATACCTTGGCAAAGCTTCGCGTTCAGTCAACAGAAATAATAGTGAAATAAATCCTTTTGTTATCCAATATTTATCTTTTTAATATCTAAGGATTTATATAATTGTGTGGTTTGTTCTCTATTTTTAAAAAGGTAATGTCTGTGCAAGTATATTTTCAATTTTAAAAATTTTAGCTTTGAAATATAATTGCATAATGTTTCTTCTCTAAATATAATACTGTATTAATATATTTAATTATAAACTATAATATATAAAAACAGCTTAAATATAATACTTTTACAAAATTATCGATCATACCTAATTTCCTTTTTCCACCAAAAGTATTAAACGTTTTTTTTTTTTAAAGATTAGATTTAAAACCATTTTGAGGTAAAATTGCTTTTATCTAATTCAAGAAATTTTCAGAATTTTAAATTTACCTTTTAAAAGGCTTAATCAATGGAAAAATGAGCTCTCTTGAATTGGAGAGTAAAAAAAAAGGGAAAAAGGGAAAATTAACCCTTTTGAGAATTTTTCTTTTCTTGGTCTTTGGTATAGAACTTTTAGATTAATAGTCTTAACTTGAATGAATAAAATTTCTTTTTTTGGGATTGTGTATAGAAAATGTTTAATTAAGTTATTATATAGTTAATTAAGTTATTATATAGTTGTTCCAATAAATGATAAACTATTTATATATTTAAAAATAATATAAAAATACAACGAAAATTGGAAAGCGAGATAATGTTGACTTTGCTTAGAATATTTTTAATGAAACTGATTCCAATAATTATTAATCAAACATTATATTTATTGATTTACAAGAGAGAGAACAAAATATAAAAGGGAAACTAATATTGAAACAAAGGAACTTTTTTCTGTTTCGGTTAGCGCCTATTTACCTGTGAGCTTACACACACTCTGTGGAACAATTAATTAATATATATACAACACACGCTCCCCTGTGTGTAAGCTCTAATCATCAAGTCCAAGGCTATCTGCACCTTTCTGTAGTTTGTCCTTATAGTCCACACCATATCTTTGATTGCATCCAACAGATAACATATGTGTGTAGATATGAAAGGGGATTTTTTTTCGAAGATTATTAAAAGAATATTTCTTTATATCTTGTATAATTTTATTTGTATTTTTTGAATATCCGTGAATTTAATAAAAGTTCCACATGTATTATCTTAATATTTAATTATAGTTTGTTCTATTTCCACAAAATTTATATAAGCTATTCTCTATTTGAAAACTACATCATATAACATTCAAATATACCTAGAGAGACACCTCTCCCTTCAATAATACACCAGAACGATCCATTATGTTCATCACCCATATAAAGAACTTTACTATTTGTTTTTATATATATATTTTTTGCCTATCCCTAGTACACGTGGTACAGGCCATGATAATCATGGTGGGTAGTTAGCGACTGCTTTTACTGTAAGCGCACCACATGTCTACACATGTGAAAAGCAGTTTTGTTTATATAAAAGGGCGTACTTGGATCTGTAAAGAAAAAAGAAATTCAAAATATTTCGAGATTGCTCCATCTTTATCAATTTATTGCATAGTAAACTTAATTTACAAATTCTTGTAGATCATATGAAAACAAATTTGTAATTGGTCAAAAATAATTATTAATAATAATACATTTAAAAAAAATAATAAAAATATTATGAAAATTAAAGGTTTTTTGTATAATTAGTAATGCAGTATTTTATATAATGTTTTTGAAATAAAATGTAAGGAAATAAATATAAGAAACAAATGAAGTTGACTCTGATTATTAGAAAATAAAATTAAGTTAAAAGAGACACAATAAGGTTTGGAGATTTCTATTTGTGATAACAATTAAGCTACAACGCCAGGTTAGGCAAATTTAGACAAAAGACCAACCTGTATACCATTAACTATATGACAACCACGCGGCCATTTTTATATAAGATAATTAAACATTTAAACACTAAAGTTTCTTTTCACACATAAATCAGATCTCTATATAAGCAGAATCGCCCAATACAGCATTGGAGCTCTAACAAGCGGTCTGGTGGATTGAATTAGCTAAACCGCTGGAAGGGTTCACCATTGATTAGCTAAGCCCTTCCTTAATTTTTTTCATATCAGTATGGACAGTAGAGATTTGATTTATGTGTAAAAATAAACTTTCAAGCTTAAATGTTTTATTTTATGTTTACCATTGTGTCGAATTGTGACTCTCATCATTACATTGTTTTTTTTTTCTTTCTTGGATTCCAAAAAAAGATAAAACAATGGTCTTTCATGATCTTTTTAAAGTAGAATGAATTGATATCAATAAATATAAACTCTATCCTGATTTTGATAAATTCATAAAAGCCTATCTGTATATAATGGCTTAATAGCTATGTATCTCATAAGTACAGGATATAATAAAATATCCATCAGAATTTGATAATATTTTGAATTTCTTAAAAGGTTTGTGCACGAGCAAGCCAATTTAATTAAAATTAGAATGAAGAAAAAGTATTGTTCCAAATCATTACAGCAAAATATACACCTTTTTGCATATTTATATATATACAATCATGGACAAAACTGAAGGAAGTTATACCTTTTAGCATGTATATCGGGATTCAATCAATAACTCTGAAAGATATTACAGTGACCTTTATTGAAGATACACGAGATAACCAATATACACTCATGGACAAAACATAATAAAGTTGTACCTTTTAGCATATATATCGGGATTCAGACAAAAAAAAATACATTACACTGACCTTTATCGAAGACACACGAGATAACCAAATGTGAACCAAATTACTTCTGTCTCCTTTAAAAAATACTGGCGACATCAAAATAAGAAACCTTTTCAAGTTTTGTCCATGAGCTTAAATAATAAAAAACATTTATCTTATTTAATAAATGCGATCAAACAATATTTTAAGGGAGATTCTCTGGGTAGAAAGAGAGCCTATTTATATATAAAGGAATAAATTTACCTTGTTTAGAAAGCAAATAAACTTTGAGAAACTAATGCAACACCTTGAACTAATCCAAAGAGGGAAAATATGCCTGGAAATTTCAGAGAGTTTTACAAAACCGCAATTTGTATGCAAATTGTAACAAAGGAGAAATTTTTAAGACAAAAGGCAATCAACTGGTAAACACGATTAGCGTTTACATTTGGTTTAACAGCGCAAAAGGAAACTTTTTGTCACAGAATTTTCCCAGCAAAAATATTCCAAGAATAAAATTTATTTGGTAGTTTACCTGTTCCTTTAAATGGTTTGATATTATAAACGTTTCGTTAAAATGGTTTCTGTTTTAAACAATTAAAATAAATTATTAGATAATAAAAAGGCATATATTTGATTGCATTTTAAATGCTAGATTAATAAATTGTCATTATAATTTAATCAAATTACAACTAATTCAATTCAATCCAATATATGCCTTTTCATTATCTAATGATTTATGTATGGATTGCTCTATTTTAAAAATAAATTATATAAATGTTATATAAAAATATTATTTTATTTTAAATTATAATTTCATAGATTCAAATACACTGCTAAATCGACCTCCAGAAGTCTCTCTTCCCCTATAAAAACTGGTTGTTGTTTCCCGATGGCCGGCTCAAAACATTTGTACATTATGTAAATATGCTTTTCATTTTTTTATTCTTACGTCTTAAGCCAGGCAGTAATTTTATCAATTCGTCTTTCATATATATTCCTTAGCTCAATTAAAGCAACCTCTGATCAAAATCATTTTTATTATTATTCTTTCAAGATTTTAACCACGACTGTATTACCATAATCATCAACATGATCTAATTTCAAGCAGAAAATCTCTTTTTTTATAACATAAATATATATTTGAAAATAGAGGAATCCATAATTAGACCTTCAATTAAACTTTTCGAAACTTCTTAAATATAAAAACATTTCTGACTGAAGTATTTCTTATTAACATATACATCTTATAAAAAAGCCTCTTTTTATAACGAAATTATATTTATTTTTTTTATAAGCATACACCCAGGTAGCTTTCTTTAACTCTACTCACCATTGAAAAAAAAAACATTGTATTATTTTTTAATATGTTCAGAATCCTTATAGCAACAACAACAACAAAGACTTTATTAGGGACACACGTCTCACACAGGGATATCCTAGATGGTTAAACAGAAGTAAACATAGAAGTTATCTGCATATAGTGGAGAATAACATCAATCTTTCCTCAAGTTGGGTATCTCTTCTATGTAAAACAGGGTTTACTGTTGTAGGCGCCATCCCGATCAGAGAGCCGCAGACAAACGGAATATAATAAACAGAATATGGAAGCCGAGCTCCCCAGAAAAGAGGGGATACACCGACGATGACGTCACGCCACCACTACGCTGCGGACTTTGTTTTTGTTGTTCCCCCCCACTCGCTTGTTCTTTTGTAACTATTGTGTTGGAGCGGGTCGCTCCTTAAATAAATGCATGTATTAGTTTATAATTAAA
>CP092864.1:13827461-13887072 GCA_030710605.1 Cordylochernes scorpioides
ACGGCGCCAGTGTTCAATTTCGCCAGACGATCCGCGCTCTTGTCGCATCTGCTGAAATGCAATACTTCCTTTCTCGGAAAAGATATATAAGGCCTCCGTCCTAGCCAAAAATACAGTCACTTCACCATCAGCGGAAGCCCTCGTCGGTTGTCACCAAGGTTCTCCCCATCCACCATGTAGACCAGTAAGAACTCTTTTATCTCCATATTTCGCTCCTAGCTCAACTTTTATCTGTTCACGGACTTTCCTAGTGCAACTGTGTCTTCGTTTTTTGTGTGGACATTCCCAAGCTTTCCACTCTGCCTCGACCACGACTGCCTGTACTCCGTGAGAACTGTTAAAGGTCTCCAAAGGTGCAGGAGAGGTACTGGAAAACTCTCCACGCCCTGACTGTCCATCTCGGTTACTAAAGGTTTGCCCCTTTCGGTTACCATACCACAGCGAGATACCCTCGGTTACCACAGTATAGCGAGAGTCGACAGGATTCTACAAGAGTCAACAGGATCTCATCACATATATATATTTGCATTATATATTAATGTATTATAGACAATGAATAAATACCTTGGCAAAGCTTCGCGTTCAGTCAACAGAAATAATAGTGAAATAAATCCTTTTGTTATCCAATATTTATCTTTTTAATATCTAAGGATTTATATAATTGTGTGGTTTGTTCTATTTTTAAAAAGGTAATGTCTGTGCAAGTATATTTTCAATTTTAAAAATTTTAGCTTTGAAATATAATTGCATAATGTTTCTTCTCTAAATATAATACTGTATTAATATATTTAATTATAAACTATAATATATAAAAACAGCTTAAATATAATACTTTTACAAAATTATCGATTATATTTCATACCTAATTTCCTTTTTCCACCAAAAGTATTAAACGTTTTTTTTTTTTAAAGATTAGATTTAAAACCATTTTGAGGTAAAATTGCTTTTATCTAATTCAAGAAATTTTCAGAATTTTAAATTTACCTTTTAAAAGGCTTAATCAATGGAAAAATGAGCTCTCTTGAATTGGAGAGTAAAAAAAAGGGAAAAAGGGAAAATTAACCCTTTTGAGAATTTTTCTTTTCTTGGTCTTTGGTATAGAACTTTTAGATTAATAGTCTTAACTTGAATGAATAAAATCTTTTTTTTTAGGGGAAATTGTGTATAGGAAATGTTTAATTAAGTTATTATATAGTTAATTAAGTTATTATATAGTTGTTCCAATAAATGATAAACTATTTATATATTTAAAAATAATATAAAAATACAACGAAAATTGGAAAGCGAGATAATGTTGACTTTGCTTAGAATATTTTTAATGAAACTGATTCCAATAATTATTAATCAAACATTATATTTATTGATTTACAAGAGAGAGAACAAAATATAAAAGGGAAACTAATATTGAAACAAAGGAACTTTTTTCTGTTTCGGTTAGCGCCTATTTACCTGTGAGCTTACACACACTCTGTGGAACAATTAATTAATATATGTACAACATACGCTCCCCTGTGTGTAAGCTCTAATCATCAAGTCCAAGGCTATCTGCACATTTCCGTAGTTTGTTCTTATACTCCACACCATATCTTTGATTGCATCCAACAGATAACATAGGTGTGTAGATATGAAAGGGGATTTTTTCGAAGATTATTAAATAAATATTTCTTTATATCTTGTATAATTTTTCATTTTCAAAATATCCGTGAATAAAATGAAAGTTCCTCTCATGTAATATCTAAATATTTATTTATAATTTGTTCTATTTCCACAAAATTTATATAAGCTATTCTCTATTTGAAAACTACATCATATAAGATTCAAATGTACCTAGAGAGACACCTCTCCCTTCAATAATACATCAGTACGATCCATTATGTTCATCACCCTTATAAAGAACTTTACTATTTGTTTTTATATATATATTTTTTGCTTATCCCTAGTACACGTGGTACAGGCCATGATAATCATGGTGGGTAGTTAGCGACTACTTTTACTGTAAGCGCACCACATGTCTACACATGTGAAAAGCAGATTTGTTTATTTAAAAGGGCGTACCTGGATCTGTAAAGAAAAAAACCCATCTTTTTAAAAATATTTCGAGAGATTGCTCCCTCTTTTTCAATTTATTGCACAGTAAATTTAATTTACAAATTCTTGTAGATCAACATGAAAACAAATTTGTCATTGGTCAAAAATAATTATTAATAATAATACATTAAAATAATTATTAATAATAATACATTAAAATAATAATAATAAAATAAAAATATTATGAAAATTAAAGGTTTTTTGTATAATTAGTAATGCAGTATTTTATATAATATTTTCGAAATAAAATGTAAGGAAATAAATATAAGAAATAAATGAAGTTGACTATGATTGTTAGAAAAAAGAAATTAAGTTAAAAGAGACACAATAAGGTTTGGAGATTTCTATTTGTGATAACGTATAAGCTACAACACCAGGTTAGGCAAATTTAGACAAAAGACCAACCTGTATACCATTAACTATAGGACAACCACGCGCCATTTATATACAGTGGACCCTCGGTTTACGAGCACCTTGGAGTACGAGCTTTTCGCAGTACGAGCAAAATTTTTTGAAAATTTTACCTCGGATTACGAGTGAAATTTCGCATTACGAGCAACTCGTGATGGTTGCCCGTAATCGTGATGGATGAAAATTCACTGGGATCCTTCCCTTCAGATCAGATTCGGGAAATATGTAAAATGTGGGAAACTGTGCAATTGTTCGTAGCAAGAAGAATTGCCCGAGTTTCAATTATTAAAAATAAGAAATTAGTTTCGCACTACGAGCGTTTTGGAGTACGAGCATGGCTCTGGAACGGATTATGCTCGCAAACCGAGGGTCCACTTTATATGAAAATAAAACATTTAAGTAATAAAGTTTCTTTTCACACATAAATCATATCTCTATATAAGCAGAATCGCCCAATTCCAAAATTGGAGCTCTAACAAGCGGTCTGGTGGATTGAATTGACTAAACCGCTGGGAGGGTTTACCATTGATGAACTAAGCCCTTCCAAAATATTTTTCATATCAGTAAGGACAGTAGATATTTGATTTATGTGTAAAAAGAAACTTGCGAGTTTAAATGTTTTATTTTATGTTTACCATTGTGTCGAATTGTGTCCCTCATCATTACATTGGTTTTCCCTTCTTTCTTGGATTCCAAAAGGATAAAACAATGACCTTTCATGATCTTTTTAAAGTAGACTGAATTGATATCAATAAATATAAACTCTATCTTGTTTTTGATATATTCATAAAATCCTATCTGTATATAATGGCTTAATAGCTATGTATCTCATCAGTATATATTAAAATATCCATTAGAATTTGAAAATTATTTTGAAATTTTAAATGTTTGCGCGCGAGCAAGTCAATTTAATTAAAATTAGAATGAATAAAAGTTCTTGTTTCAAAGCATTACAGCAAAATATAAACCTTTTTGCATATATATACACTATCATGGACAAAACTAAAGGAAGTTATACCTTTTATCGGGATTCAGAAAATAACTCTGAAAGATATTACAGTGACCTTTATTGAAGACACACGAGATAACCAAGTGTGAACAAAATTCCCTCTGTCTTCTTAAAAAAATACTGGCGACATCAAAATAAGGAAATTTTTCAAGTTTTGTCCATGAGTTTAAATAATAAAAAACACTTATCTTATTTAATAAATGCGATGAAACAATATTTTATGGGAGATTCTCTTGGTAGATAGAGAGCCTATTTATATATAAAGGAATAAATTCACCTTGTTTAGAAAGCAAATAAACTTTGAGAAACTAATGCAACACCTTGAACTAATCCAAAGAGGGAAAATATGCGAGGAAATTTCAGAGTTTTACAAAACCGCAATTTGTATGCAAATTGTAACAAAGGAGAAATTTTTAAGACAAAAGGCAATCAACTGGTAAACACGATTAGCGTTTACATTTGGTTTAACAGCGCAAAAGGAAACTTTTTGTCACAGAATTTTCACAGCAAAAATATTCTTGGAATAAAATTTATTTGGTAGTTTACCTGTTCCTTTAAATGGTTTGATATTATAAACGTTTCGTTAAAATAGTTTCTGTTTTAATCAATTAAAATAAATTATTAGATAATAAAGAGGCATATGTTGGATTGCATTTTAAATGCTCTAGATTAAAAAAATTGTCATTATAATTTAATCAAATTACAACTAATTCAATTCAATCCAATATATGCCTTTTCATTATCTAATGATTTAAGTGTATGGATTACTCTATTTTCAAAATAAATTATATAAATATATATTTGAAAATAGAGCAATCCATAATTAGACCTTTAATTAAACTTTTCGAAACTTCTTAAATACGAGGGCCATCCAATAAATAAGTTTCCCTATTTTTTTTTCTGCGAACGAAACGTTGTAAAAATTAGTTAGTATAGAAGAAATGGTCACTAGGATGCGTTGGAAGCTGGTGACCTTCAAAATCACGCTACTCGTACGCGCAAGTCCGTAGCGCTTCAGTTTCCATGGAGCTATCACTGGTGAACGTGTCCACTTGCGAACTCCGTTCCGTAATTCGTTTTTTCACGGCGAAATATTAAACTGCGGTCAATATTCATCGCAATTCAGTGTCAGTGTATGGTAAAGAATGTATGAGCATCCAAATGGTTCGGCGATGGCGTTCATGGTTCTTAGTAGGACGGCAAAACGTGCATGATGACGAGCGAAGCGGCAGCCCCGTTACTGATACGGACAATGCAGCCGTTGCTGCTGTTCGGAATGTGGTGGAAGCAGATCGCCAAGTCACCATTGACGAAATAATGATTCGACTGCCTCCTGGAATCGAAATTAGACGCTCTTCGATTGGAACAATCATGTCAGATGTTTTGAATTTTCTCAAAGTCTGCACAAGATGGGTCCCGCGTTTGCTCTTGGAAAATCACAAGCAACAACGGATGGAGGCAGCCCGAGCTTTCCTGGAAATGCATCAAAGAGATGGAGATCAACTGTTTTCCCGTATTGTCACTGGAGATGAAAGCTGGGTGCATCATTCAACTCCAGAAACAAAACGACAAAGCATGGTGTGGAAGAAGCCTGAGGAAAGTGCACCAAAAAGGCGAAGGTCACAATCTCTGCAGGCAAAGTTATGGCTATGGAAAACTTCAAATGGGAAATTTTCACACATCCACCTTATTCTCCGGAACTTGCCCCAAGCGACTTCCATCTTTATCCAGCACTCAAGTGGCACCTTGGAGGCAAGCACTTTGCTAATGATGACGAAGTGCAGGCGGTGGCGAACCACTGGCTACTAAGACAGGACACGGCTTGGTACAACAGTGGTATCTAAAAATTGCTACAACGGTACCAAAAATGTTTGGACAGAAATGGTGATTATTTAGAGAAGTAGTCTATGAGTCGTATAATGAAAATAAAATAACTGCATAATTGTAAATAATGTCGTTTATTTGTTAAAAAATAGGGAAACTTATTTATTGGATGGCCCTCGTATAAAAACATTTCTGACTGAAGTATTTCTTATTAACATATACACATTATTAAAAAACCTCTTTTTATAACGAAATTATATATATTTTTAATAAGCATACACCCAGGTAGCTTTATTTAACTCTACCCACCAAAAAAAACATTGTATTCTTTTTTAATATGTTCAGAATCCTTATAGCAACAACAACAACAAAGCCTTAATTAGGGAAACACGTCTCACACAGGGATATCCTAGTTGGGTACACAGAAGCAATAATGTATCTACATAGGGTAGTGAATAACATCAATCTCTTTCCTCAAGTTGGGTATCTCTTCTGTGTAAAACAGGGTTTACTGTTGTAGGCGTCATCCCGATCAGTGAGCCGCAGACAAACGGAATATAATAAACAGAATATGGAAGCCTAGCTCCCCAGAAAAGAGGGGATACACCTACGCTGACGTCACGCCACGGCTACGCTGCGGACTTTGTTTTTGTTGTTCACCCCCACTCGCTTGTTCTTTTGTAACTATTGTGTTGGAGCGGGTCGCTCCTTAAATAAATGCATGTATTAGTTTATAATTAAATGGAATCCCTTTTTTACCAGTAAGAGACGCCTACGGAAGCCAACACTGTAGAGAGAGAGAGTCGTATTATATATATACAGTCAAACCTGTCTATAGCGCCCCCTCTAAATAGCGCCTCCCTCTCTATAGCTCCTGATTTTAAATACGAAGTACGATGTGATTTACATTAAAAGTAACCTGTCTATAGTACCCTCTCTCTATAGCATCCTATTTTGATGAGTCCCAAGAGGGGGGCGCTATAGACAGGTTTAACTGTATATATTTGAAGATATCTGTTTTGACTACAAAATAGAAGGGGATCAATATAAATTCAAAGAAAGCAATATCTACCTTATCTAAACCCTTTATAAATCAACATAATCCAAGACAAAACTTTCAAAATGACACTCAGGGAAAAAAAAACAAAATCATTCAGGCAAATAATCAATATTGGCAATCTTTTGAAAAAAATAATACAGAAGATAAAACCAATTCTACCAATAAAACCCCATTCTAAAAGATTATTTATGGCCATTTTTTTTCTTTTATTTTTCCTTTAAAGGATCCCTTTTTTTCATATTCCATAAGCATTTTAACTGAAGTACTCAATAACAACAAATTTAAGTCTCTTATTTAAACGAATTCCCAAGAGAACGTCAAGACCCAAAACAAATTGCACATTTCTCTATTCCACTCAAATGTAAATCAACTGTCAGAATGGGTAGGCCTGCCAAATAAGTTACGCTAGATTTTCTTATTAAATTGAAGATTTTGTAGCTTCTCTCTCTCTCTCTCGAACACATTTCTCGAAGAATCCCAACCTCTAATTGTCAATTGATTTAGTCGCTTGGAATAAGAATTTTATTTCCATGTGACAGGGAGTTCACTGAAATGACTATATTTACTTTATATCTTTCCAATTTACATTTTTATTACTTTTTTACCACAACGATGGATAATAAAAACAGTTTTTCATATAGAGAAAAAGGTCATTTGGGGACAATACCTTTTTAAAGACAAAGACATGTTAGCGACCATTTTGTAAAGAGAGTGTAAATCTTTAATTGTTTCGAAATATTTAATATAATTATTTATGGCGAACTAAATAACTTAGTCCCTATTTCTGCTCCGCGCTTATGGAATTGAAGAGTTGAGGCGATGGCGTCGACCTTTCATATTAAATCTTACTTTTCCTTATTACTAATAATTGTATATAGTTGCGGAACTACTGGTTTTCTGTGCTGCTCTTTTCCTGTTATTGCACCTTGTACGGAGAATCTGTATAAGACTAATGTCTTAATAAAGGCTTTGAGTGTGTAATATAATTATTGGGCAATTAAGAATAGCTAGCCTTCTCAAACACCTCTTTTTGTCCTTTTTGCGGTCTTAAAAATGTTAATTTAACTTTATAAATATTTACTTTTTCGTTAATGCTCATATATGATACTCATTAAACGAGAATGAATCGCCAGACATCATGTTGAAGAAGGAACAAAAGTTAACGGCGAAGAATTTATTTTATTAATGCTGTGAATTCGGCAAGTTTTCAGACTTTGACGTCCTTCGACAGACAAATTTTGGAAGGTGTCAAAAATTTGCCTGTTCAAGATGGTTAAAGTCCGAAAACTTGCCGAATTTACAGCATTAATAAAAGATACTCTTCGCCGTTAACATTTGTTCCTTCTTCAACATGAAGTTTGGTAAAATGATGCAATATCTCTTATTACATTTTTGATTTCTTCATTATGTTTCTTCTATTTTATTCTCCAGTTTTAGAATTGAACGTGTAACTGCAGAAGATATTCTTGATGATTTTTAAATAAAACTATCACATATTTATATAAAAAATTGACACTTCGGCCAGTTGGAGTTTTTATATATATAAATATGAAAGCCGGCCAGGCAGCCTCTATCTTTACGATATCACAAATTTAATAAATAAAACTAACCTCATTCATTCTAATAAATTCAGGGATAAACCTATGTGGAATGTCTTTGATGTCGCCTATTGTCTGTTTCTATGAAAGAGACAGAATCAATTTTGTTCACACTTGGTTATCTCGTGTATATTCAAAAAGCTCACTGTAATATCTTTCAGAGTTATTATCTGAATCCCGATATACAATCTGAAAAGTACAACTTCCTCAAGTTCTGCCTCCATTAGTGTATGCAATACATCTTAATATAATTTTTTTTCAATGTTAACTTCAGCTTCATATTCATTATATACATATATAACTAGAAAAAGGCACTCTCCCTTCAATTATGCATCTGACCGATATATTATATCCATCACTCTAGTAAAAAAAACTTTACATGTGGTAATAGAGAAGGAGACAAAACACTAGAGTTTTGGCAAGTTCAGACAAAGTTCTAACCTGAATATTATAAAACTAGCATTTTGTGGCCCATTCTTTATCCTTAGTTGTAAAGCCTCTTAATAAGGTGATAAAAATAATGGTAAAAATAATCAATGTTTTTAAAACAACATTTGAATATATCCCGCATGTGTTTCTTTTGAACGAAAAATCTAAATTTATTTTAAGGAGAAATAACAATTATTTCTAACCTTAGGAATGAAGTATGAAAGGATGAATTGTGAAGAGTAATGATAAACGGAAAAATAAAGGTGTCAGGGATGGGAATCGAACCCACAGTGTTCCGCTTACCGGGCAGATGCCATGTCCACTAGGTTACCCTGGACATATTTTTCCGTTCGTAAATATTATATATAGTGATTTTTATACAATATAATGCGGCCTATGATTGTAGAACGACATTTGAAAATATCCCGCATGTGTTTCTTTTGAACGAAAAATCGAAATTTATTTTAAGGAGAAATAACGATTATTTTTAACCTTAGGGATGAATTATGAAACACATGCGGGAGATATTTTCAAATGTCGTTCTACAATCATAGGCCGCATTATATTGTATAAAAAGCAATGTTTTCACAATGATAAATCAATTTATCAAAACAAACAACAATGATCTCATTTCAAAATTTTAAACTAAATATACATATTTGAGAGAAAGAAAGGGTTTAAAAACACATCAAAATATTTATTCAAATATATAATGAAGATATGATAATGAAAAGTAAAATCTTAATTATAATATTTTAAAATGTGTTAGGAATAATTAAATAGATTATTGGGATATATAGTTAAAAGTATTTGATAAATAAAAACGGTATAATTGTGTTATAATTTCCTATTTCACCAGTAATTTGGTTAAAGTAGGTCATTATAGTCAGGGTTTATTGCTGGTGTATTTCTCTCGGCGAGGACCCTCGGTACTGTTTGCCATAAAGCCAACTGGAAAATTCCGGTTGGCAAGGTTTTCTCAATACACTCACATTCTATCGAAGTTGGATGAATAGAAATGATTCCTCTATAAACAGAAAGTTCACCTCTTCTGTCAAAATAGACGATAAAACTAAGCACCACTGATGAAACAAGCTATCTCAATATTTATTCTTAGAATATTCTGTTGACACGTTATGTGGCGCTGAGTTTGTTGTTGACACACATTAAATATGTTATAGCACCTTGATAAAAGTTGGCGTTTAGCCAACTGAAATATTGGTAAAATAAATGATATTTTGATCCAATATATGCCTTTTTAAATAAAAAAAATATTCTTAGAAGTAAATAAAAATAGTAAGAAGTTTGTTTAATTTGACAAAGAAAACTTGACATGCTCGAGTATTGATCGTCAACATAAAAAATATTAACAGATATCACAAAACATTTTTTTTTTTTTAAATTACTAACGCATTTTTCTGCAAATCTGATGATGCAAATGGCGTAGATTCCTTCTGTTTTTCAATACAGAGTTGTTAATTGGAATAAAGTTCTTTAATTTTAGTTTTATAATTAAAAATGCCGTATTCTAATTAAAAGAAACACATTAAAATTTCTCACTTTACTTTTTAAAATATAAGAGTGTAAATAATATCTAATATTAAAGATAATTTCTCTTTAAAGTAGCTAAAATTGTCAACAGAGTATCTTTCTAACTTTCTTCTGCGACAATAAAAATAATAATAATAATTATTAATATCATCATTATAATTATTACCATATCTCAGAGCAGAACCAATTAGCAACGGAGGCAGGAGAAATTAGAAAGACAAAATTAGAATGGGCTTTAGGATCTGTGACAAATATGGATTTATTGTGACAGTCGGAATCTGCCGCAGATTAGGGACTGGGTTGACAAAAATAATCCTCGAATTATTTCTCAAACTTTTCTATAAATATTTTTATCTTTTAGGATTCATTTGGGAGCTCTTTTTAGAAAATACGGAACTTAGAAATGATTTTTTTGTGGTTCCTTCGTTTTTTTTTCTCTATATGAAGTGTATATATATATATGTATGCTTTTAAAGTTATTAAGTATTCGGTGTTCTGATATATTAATTATTTAAATTATAAAATATATGCAAAAAACACGTAATGCTTAGTTAAGATTATTAAACTCATTTCTCTTTCTCTCTACATAATAACTATTTTGTATTAAACTTGTTGGAATAATACACAGAGTAACAATGGCTATAGATGAGCTCGTGTTTGAAAAGGAACTTGTATGTATATAATAATTATAGTTTTTGTTGTTTTCACGTAAAACATATACCAAGATTTGTTTTGTATGATTGCTATTAATAATAAACTAGCCGAGTGACCCGGGCAACGCCCCGGGTTTACTCGAAGGGCCCGCAGGTGAGAAACTATAGGCATTGGTTCCTATGCCTAAAAAATTATTTAAAATGAAAAAAGAAGAAAAATACTAACAAATCAGAAAATAAAAGTGCAAACAACACATCTACACTACTTCAAGAACATGAGAGCACATGCACTGTGTAACCATCCGTGTACCATTCGTAAAGACCCTGCTTAGGATTAAAATATATCCGAAGCATAACAATACAACCAACTCATGTTTGCTAAGCAATTTCAGGAAAGAATCTATAGGCATTAGTTGAAGAGTTTAAATAAATATATTTAGAGTGAAAATGACACAAATCAGCAAATAAAATTGCAAAAAATGCTACTATATCGCAGATAAGACAACATATAAAGGAATGAAAATATTTAAAGGACCTCATTAAAACTACATTTCTAGTTTTATATATACAATATAACCTCGATAATTCGACCATGTTTTGTTGTCTTGACCTACAGCCTATCATATAACAAAGTGTAATTCAACACTATCGATAATTCGACCATTTTAAATTTCAACAATTGTTTGTTGCTCAAATATAACTTCACTGCTAAAAAGGTATTACAGAGAAAATGGCTGACATTGTAAATGTACAAAATGTATGTATAGAGCAGGGGAATAATAAATAAAGTACAAAATCAAATTAATTGATAATAAATAGAATATTGCCAAAAAAAAATACAAAAAATATATTTTTCTCCTTTCTTATCTTCACTCAATCATATTAGAGTGTCAAGCTTGTAAAGCTTGAAATTAACAACCATCACGATTGGGTGAAGTAGAATGCGTCTGCCTTTGTCATCAAGACTGGGAGCACTACTCAGTGGCAGGCCACTGACTTAGCTCCAAAAGAATGTATACCTGGATTAGGAGCCCTTACAAGGTACTATCAGCCGGGCCAGCTGAGCCCAGGTTTTTTTAGTGAGCTTGTTACTGCTCCCCCTCCTCCTTTTTCATCCTGGCTTGGGACCGGCAAAGGCGGAGTTATTTTTCTTTCAGGTGAGAAACTTTAGGCATTGGTGAAAAGTGTAAATATATATTCTGGAAATGAAAAAAAAAGGATAAAATAAATCAGAATATAAATTTACAAACTATATTTCAGAGGAGACGATTTATAATAGGAATTCATTTAAATGACCTCATTAAAAACTACATTTTATATATACTTGGGTTCAACTTTACATGTATGCTATCCAAAGTTCGCACACTTGAAAAAGTCACATAAAGTCGTCTGTGCGTAAACACAGGCTCTTGTAGCAAAGGTTTGGCCTTGAGCCCTCTTTATAGTCATATATTTCAGACATTATACAGTGTGTTCAACTTTGGGTACTGTCAGTATATGTGCTTCAAGGACATGAGAGCACATGCGCTAGAACACCATACCTGTTCCATCGCAAAGATCCTATAGGCATTGGTGAAAGTGTAAATAAATATTTTGGAAATGAAAAAAAATTGCAGATATGACAACATATTAAAGGAATAAATTAATTTAAAAGACCTCATTAAAAACATAAAGTCGTCTGTGCGTAAACACAGGCTCTTGTAGCAAAGGTTTGGCCTTGAGCCCTCTTTATAGTCATATATTTCAGACATTATACAGTGTGTTCAACTTTGGGTACTGTCAGTATATGTGCTTCAAGGACATGAGAGCACATGCGCTAGAACACCATACCCGTTCCATCGCAAAGATCCTATAGGCATTGGTGAAAGTGTAAATAAATATTTTGGAAATGAAAAAAAATTGCAGATATGACAACATATTAAAGGAATAAATTCATTTAAAAGACCTCATTAAAAACAACAATTCTATATTTTTATATATACAATATAATCAAATAATTCAACACACGATAATTCGACCATTTTCGGATGTCTCGACCTACGGCCTATCATATGACAAACTAATTCGACACTTTCGATAATTCAACTATTTTGGAAAATCAAATTTCAACAGTTGATATTTGTCTAAAACCCCTATTATTAACAACATATTAGACTGCAGAGTGCAAAAATGTAGAAAAGTGTATGTATATAATTGTATGCATATATTTGTATGTAAATAATTGTATGCAAATAATTGTATGTATAGATCAATGAGTAAAATAATTGTTTTTTTGCTTATCCCTAGTACACGTGGTACAGGCCTTGATAATCATGGTGGGTAGAGTAGGCGACTGCTTTAACTCTAAGTACACCACATGTCTAAACATGTGAAAAGCAGTTCGACTTTGCATTTACAAATGTGCCAGAGCCCCGTTTGATTACTTGCGCTTGCTGGTGGGGTTGGACTTTTGCAAGAATCGGAAGCCATTGGAGCATTTTTTTTTTAATTTTTCAGAAAAAAGTGCCCAATGCGGGAATCGAACCCGGGTCGTAGCGGTCGAAAACCAACGGCTTAGACCATCCTTCCACCAACCCCCAGTAAAATAAGTAAGTAAAAAGAAGACCAAAAATAAGCGATAATAATTTATTGAATAACAAATAAAATAAAAAATCTTTCAGGTGAAAAATTATAGGCATTGGTAAAAAAGTAAACAAGAGAAATAGCAATTGGGGTTTTGTGTCTGCGGCGAGTCATATTAGCACGCCTAGCTGTTAGGGGAGTGAGTCTTCCACGGCCTTTTCGAGGCATGACAGAAGACGCTGAAAAAAAAAGGTAAAATAAGAACCAAGCAGAGGAAAACTATAAAACTGAAAGCCAGGACAGACATAAAAAGAAAATTCCAAGCATGTGAGGAAACAATTGATGAAAAAAAAAGGATTCCAAAAAAATACTGCAAAAAAGAAACCAGACACAAAAAGCAACAATTGAGTACACAAATACAGCATCAGCCTATTTATGAGAAGAAAAAAAAACGACAGACACAAAAATGGAGCTAAATTTAAATGAAAAACTATAACAGATCAAGTAATCAAATCAGGCATTATGAAAGATACTGTAAAAAAGAAAATCAGACACAAAAATCAGACAAAAGAATAAATGAGATTTTATTCTTTAGTTCATTTATTAAATAAGACACAAAAATGGAGCTAAATTCAAATGAAAAACTATAACAAATTAATAAAAAAAAAATAAGACCTAATCCAAATGTCACCATCATCAGACAAAAGAAAAAATGAGATTTTATTCTTTAGTTCATTTATTCTTTTGTCTGATGCTGTTGCTGAAACGTCACACACTACTAAATTATTTGGATTAGGTCTTATTAATGAGAAAAAAAAAGATGCCAAAGAGAGAGATGAAAAGACGCCAAAAAAGATAACCAGATACAAAAATTGTGCTAAATTCAAATGAAAAACTATAACAAACACTTATAAAAGATAATTATTATAGAATAAAAGTAATAATTCAATCTACAATTCGAAAAATAATATAACCTCAGCCTATTTATGAGAAAAAAAAACGTTGCCAAAGACATTAGGAAAGATACTGCAAATAGAAAACATACACAAAAATTGAGCTCTATTTAAATGAAAATCTATAACAAAGTACTTACAAATTATAATCATAATCAAATGAATCAAAAATATATATTATAAATAGCGAACCCGGCCACGCGTTGCTGTGGCTAAATTGTAATATGTTAAATTAACATTATACTAAACTATTCAGTACAGTAAAGTTAATATTCACTTATAAAGATAAAAATGTTTTAGCCGATCTAAAGCCCTACGGGATTGAGAATGGAACGTTACGTTAAAATTTGAAAGTGATTCTTTATATATATCGATAATATAGCCCTTCATTGTAATCATTGATTATAATCACTGCATTAATAAATGTCAGTGAACTCGTTTATATGTATTGTTTTTTGTTTTCGAGATATTCTAATAGAACGTTCTAACATTTTCTGTTAAATATTAATATATGCACAAACACAGAATATAATCACTATGTCTTAATTTCGCTATAATTATTGTTATAAATATCATTCTAAAATAATTCGCCAGAAATCGTCCTGATAGTATACTAAACAACTTCCCAAAGTTTCATGGCAAACATCTAAAATAAAATAATACTTTTAATACTTTGCTACAATATTAAAAAGAGGGGGGCTTAGGTGTTTAAAATGTAAAATGTGCTCTAAATAGTATTACATAGAGCCTTCATAACAAACATATTTAAAATAAACCAATCAAAATATAATAATGCTGTAAAAACAGACCTTTCTACAATAATATAAAAGAAACAAAAATAAAAAAGACACCCACGCTGAGCCTCGAACCTAGGTTTGTTACAAATATTATTAAAAAATTGTGTATGTTAATTTTTATTTTAAAAAGCCTACATTTTAAATAAAATAATATTTTTAATAATTTGCTACAATAATATAAAAGAAATGAAAAAAAAAAACACCCACGCTGAGCCTCGAACCTAGGTTGCGGGGGTACGAAGCTGTGTACCTAACCTATAAGCTAAGCTTGACGTTACAAGTAAGATCATGCGAGGCTATTTAAGGCCATATGTCTGCCGCGAGGGGGCGCTGATTGCGAGTGAATCTACGTTTTATCGTAAATAAAAATGCAACGAAAGGTTATTTCTAAAGAGTAATTAGCCAGAAACCATCCCGGTAGTATACTAAACATCTTCCCAAAGTTTCATCACGATTGGTTGTAGTAATAAGACAAAAGAACGCATTTCAAAACAAACGAATTGATGATGATAAATGCAAAAAATCTACGATTGTAAAATAGATTAAATTAAAAAAATAAAAATAACTGTTAACATTAGGAAAATAAAAACAGGCCTATCATACGAAGAAAAAAATAACGAAAATTTTGGTATATAGATCGTTATGTGTAGGTCAGAATCTTCGGAGGAGATAGCTCAGGACTTCACAATGGAAAACTCTGTTACGGTATTATCTATATAGATAATATGTAAAGTTAAATTGTTTACGTCTTTCTTACTTACTTTAATTACATAACAAAAATATTATTCAATATTAAAAAAATCTGAATTTATAATTAATATTTCAATGTAAAAATTCATCTGTGAAAAATGTATAAATTGACCAAGCCGAATATTTTTAAATCATAATTCTATGAACAAGGAAAGAGGTGTGTGTGTATGAGAATATCGCTTTTTATAGAAGTTTATACAATACTTCTACATGGATAACTCAAGTTTAAAATGGCTTAAATTTCCTATACAGATTTATATCCTATGCTATAAATAGACTATTTTGATAATTTCTAAATCATAGAAAATGTTTTTATAGAGTAATATAAAAGCCATTAGGAGTCAATCACAATAATCCTATATTCTATCTCATAATAATAATTGAAAAAACAATAGATAAAAAAGTGGGTCAGGTGTTGATATTAAAAATAAAGAAGGCATATCCTGACCAGGAGCATATGTGCTTTACAGATGGCGCTCTGCCTTCTGAAAAGCACATGTGCTCCTGGTCAGGATATGCCTTCTTTATTTTTAATAATAATAATTTTGTGTTATTAATAATATTTTTACATATATATATATTGAAAAAACTTCCAGATATTCCTTTTATCAAAATATTGGATAAACATTTATATCACTTAAGATATTACAAAGTTCTTGCATGAGAACTTGCAATATCTCGTCTGATATATATGTGTCGTAAAGATAGAGGCTGCCTGGCCGGCATTCATAGTTCTTCAAATTAAAGATACTTCGGCCAGTATATATTTTTTATTGTAAAGTTTGGGTAAAGTTTTCAACCAGCAATAATCGCGCCTCGGAAGTTTCTCACTGGCTACGATATCGCCTCTGCGCAAAGCTTTTTTATTGTAATAAGATAGTGTAGTGATGAAATAATTAACAAGTCGTATGGTAATTAAGAACAATTTAATAAGCGAGAGAAATTTATATGAAGTTATATTATTATTTATTTAAGTAATCCAGGTTCCTGGAGCGTACAGAAGTCGCCAACTACCCGGGATGTCCTTCTGACCTAAGTCTTCTTGGATTTATATACACTGCCAGTGGAAGTCCAATTAATGAGGTGTCGCCAGGCAGATTTATTTCTTGGGAGATTTTCTAGGGATGCTGGTGATACTTAGGAGAGTGGCTGTCTGGAATCTTTGGTATTGGAAGGTTGGGCAAGTGAAGAGGAGGTGGTCTACGGTTTGGTCTTCATCTTGGCAGTGGGGGCAAATTGGGTCTTCTTTCGATACCGTTGCAAGGTCTGCCATAAAGTTTATACAGATTGTTTATAAGAGAGCAAAGAAAAGAATCACTAGCGCGAGGGTTCGCGTCGAACAACCCGGCGCTGGCACGAACTTCCTGTTCCATGAAGTCGACCAATGCTACAATATAATAGAAAGATTTACTGACCGAAGTATATTTAATTTGAAGAACTATCATATATGTGTGTTTATTATTTTAATTGATAAAGGGTATCTTTCGACAGCTTTTAATCGATAAATAATGGATGTCTTAGCAATAATATAAATTATGATATGATGATAAGATACCACAGATAGGGACTGAATATTTGCCCAAATAACTAACCTCTGTACACAATATATAGGGAAACCGAATATATATGTATATACAGAAATATACAATATAGATAAGGCAATATGCAATAGTTACATCCGGCGTTCTTGGGTTATTTATTTCCAGCCATATAGATAGCTTTCTTAAACTTTTCTGTGGGGAATTTGTTCTTGAATTCTAGCTTCTACTTATATCCATGATTTTCTAAAATACTTGGAAAATGTTAAATACCTGTATATTTCGAGTAAAATTAGAATGGGGCAATAAAATACTGATATTTGTGGAATAAAAATTAATTTGAAATACATTAGATACATTGTGTTAAAAACAGTCTCCAGATTTATATGAATAGAGTTATATTGATTAAAATATTTCTGGAAAGATATTGATCTATGAAGATAAAGGTCACTTTCCCGTTAAAATAAACGTCAAAGATAGTGTCCGTCGCAAACTAGCGGTCTCGGGTTGGGGACAAAGCCATAACACCAGCTTTGGAAAACTGAGAAGCATCCACCTAGAGACCATGGTTTCGTGCTAATGGCCCTCGTAAATCCAGGACTGATTTTATTCCATGAGATCCACAAGGAATCTAATGGAATCTTCACAATCCGCCAAAGAGGTGTTTAGCTGACAAAGTGGCTAGGCCATATCTATGGCCAAAATATAGATGGGAATTTGAAAGAGTTATATTTACAAAATTTTAATAAAGGAACACATATTTGACCAGTTCATGTATTCAGAGAATCAACGATAGTTACTTCATAAGGAAATTAACTCATACGCGGTGTATAGAATCAAAATATAGTTTATTGGCTGCTCTCTTCATACTTCCTGTGGACATCTGTTCACATCCAACGTAACATTTAAGCGAGTACTCTTCACTATCCAATAAAATTTCACCGTATCGATATAAAGGTAAAAAAATAAAAATATCAGACACTTCCAGGAGTGAGAATAATATAAAATAGAGTATATGATTATATCATAACTCGTGTCCTATTGACGATTTATTGAATTTTGTTTTTTAGAAGGCTTTCATTTTGAATGCTAGAGATATATATTTTAAAAAAATAAAGAAACCTATACCTGGAAAGCTGATGCTTCGCCTTAATACAGTAAAATGGATGCTATCCGCGAGAAGCCAAGATTTCAGAATAAAGTTGGTGGAAGATAAGTGGACTCCAGCTGTGGGGGATTACATGTGTCAGGGGCGGGCAGGAGCCATAAACAGCATTCCTGTCTGGGGAGGACAGCGTCTGGAGACATCTGCGGTAAGGTAAAGACGTGGAGATTTTTTCCAGGCGTGTGGATAATTCTGCAAGACGGTACCAGAAGAGCCTGATATCGGAGCGGCCTACAAGACGGTGTAGTCCAGGCTGGACGTGTATAGTGTTGAACGAAACGTTTCACAAAAGGACATCCACGGCGCAAAGGATTCTTCTGACAGAGAGGTTGAAGGCAAGTCCCACTGATTGTTCTCCTTTTGTTTACTGCCACGTATAATAAAGCGCTAACTTTTTCTGTATCCCTTCGAACTCCCGTGCGGCATCTTGATTAGACAAAGAACACGAACAGCGCCTATGTACGACGTAACAATTATCTTCAATTTCCCCATCATTACAATTTACTAAAGTAGCGATTTAAAAAAAATACCAGCGCCTCTTTTATAACAATATTCCCTAATACCTGTTTTTCTGATTGAGTTATGACTTTACCAAAGATAAAATTAACATGAAGTATTAGAGCACCATCTCTACTAATACATCTAAACTATTTTTGAGTCATATATTTAAATATTTTATTTGTTGTTAATATAATCCCTTCGGCATAATTATTAATAAAAGAACTCCGCCTTTGCCGGTCCCAAGCCCGGATGAAAAAGGAGGAGGGGGAGCAGTAACAAACTCGCTAAAAAACCTGGGCTCAGCTGGCCCGGCTGATAGTACCCTGTAAGGGCTCCTGATCCAGGGATACAGGATGAGCAGCGTTTGTACTCCATGTTAGGAGCGGCTGCACATGGCGTCTGTTCCTCATGTCAGAGGCGGCCATTTCTTTTGGAGCTAAGTCGGCCTCCCACTGAGTAGTGCTCCCAGTCTTAATGACAAAGGCAGACGCCTTTTACTTTACCCAATCATGATGGTTGTCAAATCTCCCCACTATGCTGCATCGGCCGTCGCGCAGAATAATCAGGGCCGCGTCTGGAGTTTAGGCAGAGGGCTTCATTCGAAAAATTCCCTACAGTCTCCCAATGCCAAATTGAATATTCTTCAATGTAACATCAATGGCATATCTACTAGTAAGAGCAAGGTTAAACTGGATGAGACATTATCACTGGCGGACTCCAAAGGTGCTAATATCATTTGTCTGCAAGAAACCAAGCTTAAGCCCAACCACCTTTTTAAGGTAAAGGGCTTCAAAATACTGAGAAAAGACAGGCCTTCAGCAGATGGAGGAGGAGGGCTCCTGACCCTCATCAAAGACCTTTCCTTTGAAGAAATTACACTCCTTCAACAACCCATACTGAACTACAGGCCTTCAAAATACACCTACCCAATCAGAGACCCCTAACAATTGTGAATACTTATCACCCACCCCAAAAACCAGGCCCAGAACTAGACTTAGTTGTACACCTACTTGATCCCAATATACTCATCCTTGGAGACTTCAACAGCAAGCATCAATCTTGGGGCTGTTCCCTCAACAACACTGAGGGCTCTATCCCTTCATTGATGACAACAACCTCACAATTGTGTCCCATGGTCCTACCTACATCTCTCACTCCTATGGAACTCCGCAAACACTAGATCTCACCATCACCTCCCCATCTATGCAACAGTTCATAAAAAACAGCACCCTGAAAAGCATCGAAAGCGACCATCTCCCTCTGCTAACAGAAATCTCCACCTCTACTTCCCTCCCAAAACCTTCACAAAGACTTTTCTGGAACTATAAAAAAGACTCCTGAAATTCATTTAAAACATTGTTAGATAGTCTTCTCAGCAAAATCCCACCAAATTCCTCTTTGGAAGACAGGTGGAAGAACTGGAAGTCTGCAGTCCTAATTTCTGCCAAACAAAATATCCCCAGAGGAAACAGAAAATTCTACATTCCTGGATATAGAGAGGTACTAGATCTTTTGAAAGATGAAATAGAAGATAGGAACCAAGTTTACCAAGACCTCATTGAGAACAACAACACCCTCCTCATCAGAGATTACAATCACCTTGCTGCAAAAATTGAGCTTAAGGCCGACCAAATCTAACAGAATAAGTGGATTGAACTCTGCTCTTCAATTGACCCAAAAACCAGCGACACGAAACTATTTAAGACTACTACATGCCCTCAATCAGGACACTCCATCTCACAGCAGCTCAAATCTGCTAGGATAATTCTGGAAATCCCCTCACAGACAAATACAGCATAGCAAACCATTTTGCCCACCATTAGAGCTCCACGGCAAAACTTAATTTTAATTTACAGGATAAAATAATAGGTAGAAAATCTAGGCTCACCAGAAACCTTGCAAAATCCAAACCCAACCACAACATTTTCAGTAAACCTTTTCAAGAGCATGAACTGGACGAAGCTTTAAGTCATCTAGACCCTACAAAAGCTCCTGGTCCAGACAACATCACTGGACCCATGTTGAAAACCGTCAGTTCCCATGCCAAACTAGAACTCTTAAGCATTTTCAATCACAGTTGGAGCTCGTCTACCCTCCCTAAAGAGTGGAAACATGCCACAATTATCCCCATCCACAAACCAGGCAAGCTTGAGAACCACCCAACCAACTACAGACCTATCTCTCTGACCTCTATTCCCTGCAAAATCATGGAACACATGATTCTCAATAGGTTAACTTTTTATCTTAACCTCAACAACCTACTAGACCCTCATCAAAGAGCTTTTAAAAAATATCAAAGCACAGAAGATTCAATCTTTTACTTCGTTCAACAAATTCAGGACAGCTTCCATCATAAACCTTCAGAATCCACTATAGCAGCCTTAATCGACCTTTCCCAAGCCTTCGACAAAGTCTGGAAGGAAAAGCTAATTCTCAAACTCGATGAACTTGGAATAGAGGGAAGTATGCTGAATTGGATCAGCAATTTTATATCCAAGCGCACCATACAGGTTAACTTCAACAACCTCAATTCATAAACCACTCGTATTTACCAAGGTCTACCCCAAGGATCAATCCTAAGCCCTATTCTCTTCAATATTTACCTAAATGATGTACACACTTTTAACAAACCGCCAGCTAAAATTGCCCTTTACGCAGATGACATAATCATCTGGGTCTCCAAAAACAACCTCTCCGATGCAGAACAATCTCTGAATAAAGCCATGAAAAATCTACAAAAGGTAACTCAGAAACTAAAATTATCCATCAACATCAACAAATCTGAAATCGGCCTCTTCACCATCAACAACCACCTTCGCCACTGGACCCCAAATATTTTCTTAAATAATTCAAAACTTCAATCTTCAGATTCCCCAAGATATCTTGGTGTCACACTCGACCCTGCGCTCACTTTTAAAAAACATATTGACACCATGATAAGCAAAGCCAAAAATAGGCTCAAAACCCTGAAAAAAATATCAGGCTTAAACTGGGGTGCAAATGCCAATATCTTACGCACAACGTACCTTGCACTCGTAAGACCTATTTTGGAATATGCTACACCAGCCTGGATCAATGCAAGTAAAACTAACCTATCCAAAATAGACAGAATCCAAGCAAGCGCAGCTAAAATTATCAGCGGACTTCGAGGATCCTGCCCAAATCGCATTGCTGAACTCGAATCCAACCTTCTTGCCCTGCACCTAAGGAGAAAAATCTGCTTTTCAAAATTTATAACAAAAAAGATTAACTCTCCAAAAGAACATCTTACAGGAAAATTTATTAGAAATTGGGTCCCAAACCAAAGATTAAAACGCCCCACACCTCTCAACATGGCTCACAACTCTAATCTTTTAGACATCCCAATTAATCCCAAACACAGAACTTCCTATCCCCCACACAAAACTCGCAACAAACTCATCTGTTTCCCTCATCTACCAGACAATCTACCATCTTTCAGTGTATAAATCAGAACTCTCTGCTATAGATACGGCTCTAAAAGACATCAACATCAACTCGCCAAACAAAATAATAATCTACTCCGACTCAAGAGCAGCCATTTATACCCTTCAAAGCTGCTTCTCCAGTCAAGAACCTCTCCTCAAGAGCATTGCTAAGTCTGTAAAACGACTCCCAGCCAACAGCTCAGTCACAGTGCAATGGCTTCCAGCTCACGTTGGAATTCCTGGTAATGAGCTGGCAGACTCTCTGGCAAAAGCTGGAGCTCTTGGCCTACCTGAAGCAAGAGAATCCACCACCCAACTAGACGAAAGAGACCTCCTCCGTACCATCAAAACCCAATGCCTGCAGGAATGGAAATCTGATGCTGCACATGACTGGTACAGAGCAGGAGGGACAAGCACCGGTTCTGTCCTCCCAAGAGAACAACAGTCTTTGATTTCCAGACTTAAGTCAGGTCATCTACGGACAATGACTTTCCAGAATGGTTGCAAGGTTTTCCCACTATGTACTAAGTGCAATTCTCAGCCTGCAACCCCAAGACATATTATTGACTGTATTGACTCATCCATTGATGAGCTCTACTCTTCCCCGGCAGACACCATCAAAAATATCAAGCTTTACAAGCTTGATACCTTAGTGTGATTGAGTGGAGATAAGAAAGAAGAAGAAGAATATTAATAAAAGACAATTCGCTGAGGGAAAGGTTTATTTTATATATAACGACAATACAAGTTTTCGGACTCAACAGCCCTTCGACAGGTATAACTACGCTACTGAGTTTTTTTCGAACAGAATCATATGATTCATGACTCAGTAACGTAGTTATACCTGTCGAAGGGCTGTTGAGCCCGAAGGCTTGTATTGCCGATATATATAAAATAAACCTTTCCCTCAGGGAATTGTCTTTTATTAATATATTTTATTTTTAAATAAAAAAACAAGATAGTATTCTCTGTTACTGGCCCGATTCTGTTAAATCACAATGAATAAACAAAAGATAGTTCAGTTAGTCTGGTGTCCATTTTAAGATGAAATTTGTCTTTCTCTTCATCACAGTTGGTTTATATATAATGGATAAGTCTGCGATTTCAAAACAAGAGTCTATCAATTCGGTTTATATATCCTTACATTTCTTCATTGCTTGAACAATGGCATAATGTTTAGGTTATATATACACTCATGGACAGACCTTAAGGAAGTTGTACTTTTTAGTATGTATATTGGGAATCAGACAATAACTCTGAAGGATATTTTATACAACAATGACCTTTATTGAAAACACACGAGATAACCAAGTGTAAACAAAATTGTCTTTATTTTCTTCAAGAAAAAAGAAAAGACCGTCGACATCAAATACTTCTCACGTCCTAACCAGCAAATTAATTTTAGAGCCTATCACATTAGTTGTGAAAAGTATCATGTCAACCAACATTATCTCAAAGTCTAATAAGCTTATTAACACAAGATTAGGGCTTCATTTGTTAAGAGAAATTTAAACTATAATTCACACGTATGATTATTTTTGATTAAAAAATAATTTTCTACTGCTCTTACTGCATGGTAAATTAATGGGAAGGCCTGGCTCATCAGTGGTGAACCCCAGTTGTATTCAACTGCCGAAACCACTGGGGGAGTTCACCACAGATGAGCCAAGCCCTCTTAATAATTTATCATTGTACTAAGGGCAGTAGAAGATTATTTTATTTTAAAAAGAATAATACGCGTCTAAAATAGTTTAAATTTATCTTAACAAAATACAATATTATCTGTAAATGAAAAAAGATGCCTAATTATTGAATAAATAAATTTAAAATATAACTTCTTATCACAAAATAATCTTATACATACAAACTAAGATGAATAATCGATTTAAAAATATTTTATTATAAAAAAACTTTCTGTTATTGTTGTGTAAAAGATTTTGTTTATCACAAACAGACGCTTTCCAAAAAAAAAAAAAAGTATAAATTAAATGAAGTTACCCGTTGGGGTTTAAGAATTTATTTTTATTCCAGTCTTGTTTTTTTAGGCGACTATTATGTTTGGAAGGGGGAGAAGAGGATCAACACCTGAATTTACCACATATATATATATATATATATATATATATATATACTACATATATATATACCATATATATATAAATATACCACATATATATATATATATATTGAGACGTTACAAAAACAATTTTCAATTGTACATAATTTCCTTTAAAATGTTATTTTAATTTTTCATGTGTTTATTTTCATTTTTATTTTCCATTCATTAAAAGTCAATGATGTACATACTAAATTAGTAAAAACTCAATAAAAACGATATGTAAAAATAGACATAAACAAATGGCTTGTAAAAGAAAGCAGCATTAAATGAGTTTAGGCAAAATGTCTATTTCATTAACAAACATTTCACTTTTAAAATAATAAACTTTAAAAATAAAGTTTTACTAAACTAAAATTAGCGTTTTAAAAATAAAAACGTGGCATTTGGCGCAGGCGAAAAGGATACGGAAAAAAAATGGCGGAAAATCCAAACAACCGGTTGCAAAAATTCAACGGCTCGAAGTCGGCAATTAGGCCTGAGTCATGGATCAAATTATATGATTTTGAAAATAATTCTTTAAAAGAAGATGAAAAAAATCAAAAATCTTATGTACTACTTGACAGATTCAGCACTTGAATGGTATGCAGACGAGATTATTTCAAATCCTGCAATAAAAAGATGGAAAGTTGTAAAGGAAAAGTTGATTCAAAGATTTGGTTCATACAACGCAAATCCAATTGTCTCAGCATCACATGGAAGATTAAAACGAGAAGAATCAATAGAAAATTATTTTCAAGATAAAATTCGCCTGTTAAATCAAACCCATCTAACGAAGGAGGAAAAAATTCATTTATTAACAGACGGACTTCCAAATGATTGGAAAGATTTAATTGTGGCTGCACAGCCAACTGACGCCACAAAATGGTTTCATATCGCAGCTTCAATTGAACAAAATAGGGCTTCAATTCAGTTTAAGCCTAAAAACAAAATACATCTCGCGACAAAAAATAATGATAATAGAAAAAATGTTTGCCCATTCTGGTGTCCAATATGTTCGAAAAAGGGAATAAAAATTAAACATTGGGTCACAGATTGTGAGGATTATGATCCTAATTATAAAAAGGATAGGCCTAATCAAAACACTTCAGTGAAACAAGTATGCGAAGCCCCGGAATTGTTGAATGTAAGTACTTTGACAAATACCCCTACACAAGGAGCTTTCAAGCTTATCAACATAAGTGTTGAAGTAAATGGAATTCCTGCGCAAGCATTTGTGGATACTGGTGCAACAGTATCAATAATCAATTGGCGATTGTTCAAGCGAACCCGTCTTCAACTTCAACCAAATTCAGACATTCACATCAGCCAAGCGGATGGTGTTACCAGGACATGTGGAACCCTTCAGACCAAGGTAAGAATAGATAAACTAATTAAACCTGTAACTCTCCATGTAATGAAGAACTTTAAATATCCACTCTTGATCGGATTAGATGTTGCATCTCTTTTTAATCTTTTAATAGATGTCAGAGACAAAACAATTTACACCAAATTTGATGGATTACAAAATCCAATTCTTGTAAATCATCTAGAAGAGATAAGAGAACATGAATTAAAAGAATTACTTGAACACAATAGGAATGTATTTTCTCAGCATGCTATTGATTTGGGAAAAGTAGCTATACAACATAAGATCATCACGAGAAGTGAACAACCAATTTCTCTTAGACCCTATCGTCGTCCTCTAAAAGAGTATGAAGAGATAGCTGAACAAGTTAAAGAACTTCTCGAACACAAGTTAATAAGAATTTCAGATTCTCCTTGGGCATTTCCTGTTGTTATGGTTCCCAAGAAGGATGGAAATAAAAGGATGTGCATTGATTACAGACGTCTTAATGAGATCACACTGGATGACAGGCAACCCCTACCTCACATACAGGACATGTTTGATCGATTGCATGGATCCAGATTCTTCTCTACCCTTGATGTTGCATGGGGTTATTGGCAGATCGAAATGGACCCGCAATCTATTCAAAAAACTGCATTCGTCACAAACGATGGTCATTATGAGTTTTTAGTGATGCCCTTTGGTTTAAAAAATGCTGCTTCAACGTTTCAAAGGATAATCCAACATATTCTAGGTGAATTATTATGGAAAGGAACTTGCTCTTTCCAAGATGACATATTGGTGTACACGAAAACATGGCAAGAGCACATAGAGCTTCTTAGTAAAGTTTTTGACAAATTAAGACAGTACAACATGAAATTAAAATTGTCGAAATGTATTTTTGGAAGAACTGAAGTAAAATACCTCGGACATATCATCAGTCACAATCAATTAAAACCTGATCCAGGAAAAGTAAAATCTATTCAAGACTTTCCAAGACCTGATACTGTAAAGAAAGTTCGTCAGTTCATGGGATTGGCAAATTATTACAGAAAATTTGTGAAGGACTTTTCTAAAATTTCATTCCCCTTGGTTCGACTCACTCGGAAGAATCAGCCCTTCATCTGGAATGAGGAAGTAGAGGAGTCGTTCGCTAAACTTAAAATGGCACTATCTACAAAACCTGTCCTTGCTATTTACAACCCGGACTACCCCTCTAAAGTTTATACAGATGCCTCCAAATATGGAATTGGAGCAATCCTAACACAAATTGGTCCAGACAATGAGGAACATGTAATTGCTTATTACTCCAAAACACTGCAACCACACCAAGAGAATTATTCTGCTTAAGAGATGGAATGCCTAGCCGTAATACAAGCAACTGATCACTTTCATGTGTACATAGAAAACCAACCATTTGAAATCATCACTGATCATGCGGCGCTCCAATGGCTTTTCACCATGAAGAAACCGAAACCTAAGTATTTTAGATGGATTCTTAGTTTATCCTCGAAATCATGTAACATCGTTCATCGTTCTGGAAAGCAACAAACTCATGTTGACGCCTTATCAAGACTCCCAGTTGTTAACATTGCAACTCAAGAACTTCAAGAACACCAACAAAATTCAGATTTGAGTTTCTTGAAAAATTCCCACACTCACGACGGTGTGGTAATGATCAAACAAAAAGGAGTTTTTAAAGCAGTTGTCCCAAACTCGCTTACCAAAAAAATATTGGAAGAATATCACGATTCATTGAGTCACCCATCAATAACCAAAACATGCAAACTTATAACTCAATGTTATTGGTGGAAAGGAATAACAACTGATATCAAGAATTATGTTCGATCTTGTAAATCTTGTCAACTAGTGAAGGTCAGACATGAACCAACTTTAGGAGAAATGATCACTCCAACGTCAAATATCCAACCATTACAAATGATCGGTTGTGACACTATTGTACTGGGAACAGCAGCAGCTAACACAAAGCATAAATTCATTCAAGTTTTTGTTGATCACGCAACTCGTTATCTATGGGCATATCCCACAATAAAAAAACACTGCTCAAGCTGTCACTCAATGTCTTGATAAGATAATCAAATCTGTTAATTCGATCAATACTATCTTAACAGATAATGGCAAAAATTTTATTTCAAAAGAGTTCAACAAATTTCTTTCTTTACAAGGAATTAAACACACATATACTTCGCCTTATCATCCTCAGTGCAATGGCATTTGTGAGAAATTAAATGATACGATAATGACAAAACTGAGAATAGCTGTTCTAGAGAAACCTAGATGTAAATGGAGCACATTGTTACCGCAAGTTGTCAAAAATTATAATTCCACACCACATGACGTGACTGGTTTTTCACCGCTTTTCTTAATGTATGGAATCGGTAATGTACCCGAATTTGCCGACCAAACTCCAATTACAATTGAAGAAGCCAGGAAGAAAGCTAGCCTGCGGACAGAACAAAGTAGAAGTAAGTGGAAGATTAAACACGATAGCCATCACCCCAAGTATGTCTTTAAAGAAGGAGACTTAGTCATAAGAAAAATTGCCTTCAACGACCCTCGTCTCATCAAGACATCACCAAAATATGAAGGACCATTTGTCATTCAAAAAAAGATATCTGATGTAACCTACGATATCTCTCTGAAAGACCAAAAGCAAGCAAGACGCGTTCACATATCTCAACTTCGACCATTTATTACCCGAGAATAAATGCTTCAAGAAGGGGAATATGAGACGTTACAAAAACAATTTTCAATTGTACATAATTTCCTTTAAAATGTTATTTTAATTTTTCATGTGTTTATTTTCATTTTTATTTTCCATTCATTAAAAGTCAATGATGTACATACTAAATTAGTAAAAACTCAATAAAAACGATATGTAAAAATAGACATAAACAAATGGCTTGTAAAAGAAAGCAGCATTAAATGAGTTTAGGCAAAATGTCTATTTCATTAACAAACATTTCACTTTTAAAATAATAAACTTTAAAAATAAAGTTTTACTAAACTAAAATTAGCGTTTTAAAAATAAAAACGTGGCAATATATATATATATATACATTTTTCTCTTCAAATATTCACAATTGCTCTCCATCTCAAAGAAAAACAACTTAACTCCAAGAATTTTTGGGTAGTTTTTGTCACACGGAATAAATTTAAATAAGGTTGATATATACATAAGGGGAAACATTATTAAAAGATATTTTTTTAAATGTTATTTTTCCAAGAAATGAATTCATTGAGGCACATAATATTTGATATCTATATTTAAAAGAAAAAATGTTTTAAAGTAAACGAATAAAATGGTTCAGGTTTTTTTTCTTTGTAAATTGTTGAATTTAAGCTCTCCTTATTTGAGAATGGTTGATTGAAATTTTCTTTTATAAAAGCTTTTAAATTCATTTAAGATCTGTCAGTTTTATCTTTTTTTTTACTGGAAGGACTGGATGTGGATTCCCACTTCATCCTTTCGTCAACCATGGCCTCGGGCTATAAGTGTTTCAAGAATCTTGAAGCGATGAAAGCTAAAGAAAACATATCTCGATTGTCTTTCAGAGGACCCTTCCTATTTAAGAAGTTTGCTCGACTTTATTTAGCTGGACATAATATCTTTTAGACAATAAATAAACGTCCAAGGATGAGTATTTTTTTTAAAGAAAAAGGCATCTCCTTATCGTGCAACTGAAAGTTGCTGATGGCTTGCGCCATCTATCGGAATAAATATCAACTATTCTCATTGATTTTTAATTATCCCAGAATTGGCCAAATACCCATTCTTGATTAATCAAGAAAAGCTAACCACGGACGCGTTTAAGGCTGTTGGCCCTCATCAGCGTGGTGCAAGCTGTATCTTAACGACCAAAAAAATTGGTCATTAAGGCATCCTGAAAAATCATGAAACGGGTAGTTAAGGCCAGAATTGCGTGAGAACGCTACACAATGTGAAAAAATAGTACAAATGTGATTTTGTACTGGGATAAGGTGCATTAATTAAGAAAAAGGCACCTCCTTATTGTGCAACTGAAAGTTGCTGATAGCTTGCGCTATCTATCGGAATAAATATTTAGTATAGAGTATTTTTTTATTAAACGTTTTTCGAGAAATCGGAATAATGCCCTTCTAAAGAAAATATTGATACAAAATGAAAATTAACTATGAAAATTCGAAACTATTATAGACGCGTATGATTATTTTGAAAATTTATCAATTTCTTCTGTCTTTACTGCAATGGAAAAATTAAAGGGAGGGCCTGGCTCATCAGTGGTGAACCTCCCCAGCGGTTTCGCCAGTTTAATCTACCATACCACAGTTATATTGCATTTTTGGAACTTCCTTTTATAGTGATACTGATGCTAGACGCTTTGAATGGGTATTTATTAGATGAACTATGGACATAAGCTTTGAGGATATTTTCAAAAGAATCATACGCGTCTATAATAGTTTTGAATATTCATAACAGATGGCGCGCTATACATCATAAAACGTAATTATGTTATAGCAAATTATATGTACATTATAAAATATTTTCCCTGTAGAAGGGCGTTATTCCGAATTCTCGAAAAACGTTTAATAAAAGATGCTCATCCTTGGACGTTTTACTTTATTATCTAAAAATCGCTAGCAAAGGATTATATTTAAAATAAAAACATAAGCCTCCAGGGAAAAGTTTCTTTTAAAAATATTTTTTATTTAAAAAATCTCGAGCTTTCGGGCAAGTACGCCCTTCTACGGGAGAAAATGCTTTATATGATTAACACGCCAATGAACTATGATTTAAAATTAAATAAAGTCAATTTTCTGTTTACATTTGCTTTAAAAGCACGATCAACGCGGGCTTCTGTTGCGCGTGCTTCACTTGGAGGTTATGGGCTGGGCTCAGGGAATATAATGTTATAAATTTCCGGAATATCTATTCTTCTGTTGATGCTATTGTGCTTTCTGGATATGATGGATTCTATTATTAGTCTCTGTAGTCTATTGGGGATGTTGGAGTAATGGGTCTTTGGTTCTGATAGGGAGAAGGAATGGCCTGTTTCTCTTATATGTTGGTATACTAAAGATCTACTGTCTTGATTATCGATATTTCGCTTATGTTCTGATACTCTTATATTTAAATGTCTGCCAGTTTCGCCGACATATTTGGTTTTGCATTCGTTGCATTCTATGGAGTATATGGCATTCTTAATATTGGAAGGATAATAAATGGTATTGTTCTCTGTTATGGGGTTTCTTTTCCCTGGAGGCTTATGTTTTTATTTTAATTATAATTCAAGGGATTATTTGATCGAAAAGGATTATATTCTAAATAATATATTTTAGATGATAATTTTTCCGTGAGAATATTTACAAGTATCTTTAACTTGTATTTATAAAAAAAAAGTCATCTCTCTTTTCAGAATTGACGTCAAAACTTGACGCCATCTATTGACCGTCGCCGCAACTAGCGGCCCCGTGTCGTTGACAAAGCCACAACACCCGCTTTGGTAAACTGAGAATCATCCACCTAGATACCATGGTTTCTGGCTAATGGCCCTTGTCAGTCCAGAGCGGGCTTTATTCCATGAGATCCACACGAGATCAAATGAAATCTTCACATTCTGCCAATAGGCGCTTCTCAGTATGCCAAACTGGTGTTGTGGCTTTGTCACCGACTAGAGATCGTTGGTATGTGGAGACAGTCAATATGTGGAGTCTAGTTTTGACATATATTTGGACAAAAGAGGTGAGCATTATTTTTAGATTATCTTCTATTATGAGTCAATGTGCGACATCTGTATTTCAAACCTGAAACTTTATATATTAAATACTATTGTTTTCCATTTTTTATATAGATGTTTCTAACTACCTTTAGTATAATTAAAAATATATTGGGTTCTTTTTGTTGTCGTGTCCAATGAAAAGCCTAAGATGTCTCCTTGCATCTCAATCGTAGCAGTTGCAATTTCCACTATCTTGGGTGTTTAAAGCTGCTGCTACGAGTTCATGTCAATTTTCTGCAAGGCTGCGGCTATTGCTGGGCATTAGAATATGTGAGTAGGTGTTAGTTCCACACCAGGACTATTGTTGTACGAGTTGTACTCGTATGTCCTGTAGCTTCTTGTGCCATCTGGATATATTGTCATTCCTTTGTAGTGCTTCGTTCTGTGTCTTGTTATTGTTTTTGTAATTCTTCTCTCAGAGGTTATTTGGCATATTGGGTGGTAGGCAGATATTAGTGTTGAACCTTACCAATTGTTTGGCCAGTTTAATCTACCAGAGACCGTTCTAATAGTGTATTGAACTGATTTGCATATATATTACCTTGTGTGAGAATGTTTAAAAACTCTCATGCATTCTCAAAATGAGTTTCATTTTATTTTAAAATGTTGAAACTATAGTCGCTCTTCAACGGGCTTAAGCTCATGTAATTTTTTAAATATATATTTGGTGTTTTAGAGAATTTCTTTGTGAAGGTTTTAAGAGAAACTAATATGGATATAAACCTTGAGAACAATAGATATGCTATCAAAACTATATCGAGAACTGTACTACAGTTAAATATTCACTCAAATACACACACAGGTTTATTAAGACCACCGGTCTTATATAGATTCACCAAAGGGAGAAAAAAATAGATGGAGTTCCTGTACTCCAGGCAGAGAAGAACCCAACAACAGCCCCTCTCAATGGACAACACTTATACTCATGGATAAAACTTAAGAAAGTTGTACCTTTTAGCATGTATATCGGTATACGGACAATATCTCTGAAAGATATTACAGTGACCTTTATTGAAAACATACGAGATAACCAAGTGTGGAAAAAATTGCCTCTGTATTCTTTAAACACAGACGACTTGCGACATCAATATATGGAAATTCCTTAAGTTTTGTCCGTTATTCTATATGTATACCTAGAGAGGGGCACCTCTCCCTTTAAATATGCATCAGAATGATTCATTATGTTTAATACCCCACTAAAAATATTTTACTAGTCATGATAATGAATAGACAACAACAATTTTGACAAATTCATACAAAAGGTCTTCTCTTCTTCTTTCTTATCTCCACTCAATCACATTAGGGTGTCAAGCTTGTAAAGCTTGAGACTTTTAATGGTGTCTGTTGACAACCATCATGATTGGGCGAAGTAGAATGCGTCTGCCTTTGTCATTAAGACTGAGAGCACTACTCAGTGGCAGGCCGACTTAGCTCTAAAATAAATGGCCGCCTCTGACATGATGAACAGACGCCATGTGCAGCCGCTCCTAACATGGAGAACAAACGCTGCTCATCCTGTATCCCTGGATTAGGAGCCCTTACAGGGTACTATCAGCCGGGCCAGCTGAGCCCAGGGTTTTTAGTGAGCTTGTTACTGCTCCCCCTCATCCTTTTTCATCCGGGCTTGGGACCGGCAAAGGTGGAGTCAATCTGTATGCCATTGTTTCAGGCTCTGGCCCTCATCAGTACAGGGGAGGCTTAGTTGTCATAACATCCTACGAGAGCGGTTATGAATTCAGTCAAATTTACAAAAAAAGGCTTTTTTTCCTAGAGTAATGAACATAACGTATCGTTCTAATGCATTTTTAAAGGGAGAGGTACATGAATATCTTTCTCCCGAAACTACCCACATATTCCCCTGTCCAGAAATGGCCGCAGTAAAGTGACATAGACCCAGAACAGCAGCTATACAGACCCAAGATAGAGAACATTGCGACTGCTGTGCTAGAGATGCATGGAGACATCTGAGTCTCTTCATTGGACACGACAACAACTATATTGAATTCTATAGGTATATAAGGTTAAAAAAAATATATAAAGTGTATGTGTGATCATCAGTTCAAATATTCTTTAATTCTGATTGATCAAGAGAAATGTCAGAGAGGATAACTTGCTTCTGTTTATCTGATCCAAACTCCCAGTTTATAAATCGCCAAAAAGTTGAGATTTTGAGACTCCCGAAGGGTTGTCCTTATCATAGTTCAAAAAGCCTCTAGGGCTTAGTGATAACCAAAGATTTATATAAACCTGAATATTTCCATTTTTCATATTTTTATTTATCACAGAACCTACCAATTTTTCAGTGAAAACTTTCTTTTATTTTCTCTTTTACAATTTTGTCGTAGCATTGCTGGAGATATCGGTTTTAAATTTACACACGTAGGATAGAAGACATTGCGACTGCTGTGATAGAGATGCATGGGGACATCTGAGTCTGTTCATTGGATATGACAACAACAAATCAACGAAAAAATTGCCCTGGTGTGTAACTAACATCTATCCACATATTCTCATGTCCAGCAATAGCCACAGAAATATGAAATAGACCCAGAACAGCATTTTTACACACCTAAGATAGAGAACATTGCGACTGCTTTGCTAGAGATGCATGGAGACATCTGAGATTCTTCATTGGACACGACAACAATAACAAATCAACGAAGGAAAGGTACTGGTTTGGAACTAACACCAACCCACATATTCACATGCCAGGCAATAGTCCCAGCCTTGCAGAAAATTAACATATACCCAGAAACATGATTAGACTGACCAGAGTCCCGTTGAAGAATACCGCGCAAGAATAAGAACCACTCTGGCACAAATATCAGGTATATAGGTTCACCAGACCATTGTTCCAATTCACGAAAAGTTGTGTGTTAGATAGAATCAAGAATAAAAGAGTCAATATGGCCATATAAAACTCTACATTTTATTCTCCTCTATGATCATATAATGGTTATATGTACATAAGTTTGTTGCATAGCGATGTACAAGATGAATGGTCCCGGGTTGGCGTAGATACTGTATGTTGTCAGAGGCGTCTACAGCAGCGAGTCTTCCGTAGTTTCTCCATGTTCTCCAGGAGGAGTTTGTGGCTGGAATCTAGGTAGTATGCTGCCTGGTAGTGGCGCTCGGCCTCGGAGTACCTGCCCTGTAGACACATTGTTACACCATTGTTGTCACACCATCATTGTTATACCGTTATTGTTTCAAAATTGTTGTTACACCAATATTGTCACACCACATTGTTAAACCATTGTTGTTGTACCACATTGTCACAACTTCATTATTGTACCACATTGCTACACCATTATTGTTACATCATTATTGTTACACTACATGGTTACACTTTCATTGTTGCACCACTTTGTACACCATCAATGTTGCACCACATTTTTATATCATCATTGTTGCAAATTATTGTTACACCATCATTTTTGCGCCGCATTAATACACGATTATTGTTGCTCCCACCGCATTGTTACACCGTTATTGTTATAACCACCAAATTGTTACACTACCTTGGAATAAAGAGAAGTTAATATTCTAACAATTCTTGGCATAGAACTATTTGTGGAAATTTTGTCTGGGCTTGGTTACTGACCCGTACTGCTAGTTTGCCAAGACTGTAGATTGAGGGCTCTGAGTTTTTGCTTCTATATTGACGGAAGATATTTCATTCTACAGTGACTTACTATGTTGATAAGAATTATATATGACCGTTGATTTTCGACAACGGGAAAAATGAATGTAAATTTGAACGATTCCATCATAATATTTAAATCATATGCTTTATTTTAAAAGAACAATTTTAAAAAGTAGATTTATGTAAATGTAGTGATTACATAGAAGTTAGATATGTAAATAGAATATATTACATAGAAGATAAATATGTAAATAGATGGGACTTACTCTTAAATGGTGTATGACAGCGAGGTTGAGATGTGCATGGGCCAGGTTGGAATCCAGCAAGAGCGCCATGGTGTAGCTCTGTACACAAAATTTATTGGAATTACATCGCTATTTGTACACAAATTTATAAATAACTCTAATTTATCGTGTAAATAATTAAAGATATATGTAAATAATTCTAATATAGCACAATAATCTGATAGACTTCGTGCTTCTGTAATAATAAAATAAAAATTGGAAAACATAAATCCACAATTACAACAATGGAAATTTTCCGCAGAGGAATATATTCATCTAATATAAAGAGAAAAGGATCACCTCTGATATCAAATTGAACGCTAATACTAAATATCATCCATTGAGTCGTCTCCCAAAGTAAAAACGCTGTTTATTTGTAAAATTAAAATAAAATTGAAAAGGGTCATGTGTATATGTATGTATTTACCCTAACTTAGCCTTAAATACCCATTTCTTGATTTCCCAGGAAGCCTCTTGGACCAAATATTGGTCATAGAGGTACAGACTACACCAAGCAGACGAGGGCCACCAGCCCGAAACGCGTATATAGTAGGGTTTCTTTATTAATCAAGAAATTAAGTTGGGAAAATATCACGGAACAAGTTAAATAAACGTTTAGTTCATTTTTGTTCTTCTAGATGGCGCTCTGCCATCTGAAATATTCATGTGATCGCGGTGTCAGGATATATCTTCTTTTTTTTTTAATATTCTTTTATATTATATTTCTATTTTTGCATTTTTTTCCACGTAAATATAAATATCGAAAACAAAATGGGCATATCCTGACCGTTCATATGAACTTTCTATGATGGCAGAGTGCCATCTATCGGAACAACAGAAACTAACGTATATATAGTATATAAAAATAAATTATTTAAAAATGCCTATTTTGGGTCATATAGTTTTATTTTCCAATATGTCGTAAGGGCAACTCGCGAGTTGCCATAGAAATATCGGAAAATAAAACTTGATGATCTAAAATAAGCATTTTAAAATAATTTAATATATGGATTGCTCATTTTTCAAAAATATAAATATATTTTTCCATCGCAGTAAGGACAGTAGAAATTGTTTTATTTTAAAAAGAATATTACGCCTCTTAAATAGTTTTATAATTTGATAACAGATGGCGCTCTAGTACATCGTAACATTATTGTTCTAATAAAAGACACAATTTGATATTTGCGGAAGAGCGATTGCTCGAAGCATATTATATATTTATAATTATATTTAATTCTGCTGTCCTAAAAGCTTATGTCCATAGTTCTTCTAAAATACCCATTCCAAGAGTCTTACAACAGTCACCTATAAAAGGAAGTTCCAAAAATGCAATATAACAGCGGTATGGTAGATTAAACTGGCGAAACCGCTGGGAGGGTTCACCACTGATGAGCCAGGCCCTCCCTTTAATTTTTCCATCGCAGTAAGGACAGTAGAAATTGTTTTATTTTAAAAAGAATATTACGCCTCTTAAATAGTTTTATAATTTGATAACAGATGGCGCTCTAGTACATCATAAATATATATATATATTATATATAAAAAAGAGATTTTCTGCTTGAATTTAGATCATGTTGAGGATTATGGTAATGCAGTCGTGGAAATAATAATAAAAATAGTCTTGATCAGATATTGCTTTAATTGAATATATATAAAAAACAATTTGATAAAAGTAATGTCTGGCTTAAGGCGAGTAGAATAAGGAAAACAAAATAATATTTACATAATGTACAAAGATTTGAGCCGGCCATCGGGAAACAACAACAATGAGTTTTTATAGGGGAAGCGTAACCTCTGGCGGTCGATTTAGCAGAGTATTTGAATCTATGAAATATATTTTTAAATAAAATAATTTTTTAATATAACATATATATAAATATAAAGGAAAAATTGCACTATAACACACATTTTTCTTACGCCAAAACTACATGTATACATGAAAAAATGAAAGAAAAAATAAAAGATAAAAATATATACATATATACATATTTTCTAAAATATATATATTGATATAATAAGCTATTTCTTTCACGCTGTGAAGTTCAACATAAAATATAAAAATCCTCGTACGTGCGAGTCACACATTTATTTAGGTTTGAAAGGTTTTCGAGATAACCTTCCTTTTGAAATAATTTCCTAGTTTTTTACAAAAAGGAAACAGTTTCAGTTTCATCATTTGTTAAATATCTAAGCGTTCTGACCTTTTTATATTTCAAAATTAAGAAAATAAATCACAATATTCATTGAGTATTTTTCTTTATTACAATAAATTGTATTATTATTTATTTTTAAATTTTATAAGGACGGAGTAAAATTCAAATTTTTGAAATATATTTTTAAAATAAAAAAAAAACAAATATTTTGGTTTTATTATTGAAAAGGTTTTGGAAGTATTATTATAATCCAAACTTTCCATTTTTATAAAAATCGGTTTAGACAATAACATAAAGAATTGTACTGATAAAAAAAAAATCGAATCTAAAATTCAACAACTACACAGAAGTAAAAGTTTCAGAAAGGGAGAAAAGTATCTTTTTAACAACAACTTATCTAAACTTCGTCTGCAGCTATAAACTTTCCCGCCATTTTGTATTCTGAATCAGACGAACAGTCTGACTGTGGCCATGCACAAAACCGCACATAAAATGTTCACCAGTTTAGAAAGGAACTTGGCAAAAAGGAGAGGCGACTAAAAGAAAAAAAAGGAGCAAAAAAAAAAAGAATAAAAAGAAACCTCCATGTTAGAGTACCCGTGTTTTCAAATTTAATGGGTCGCCGGACTTTGAGAAGTCATTAAACCTTTGTGAGGCTAGCCCCTTTGTCCGCGAGCGCTCGAGGCGTCTCTCCGAACGGAATATAAATCGTTTTCATAGAAGCGAGCATTTCTTTTCCTTTGAAAGGGTGTACGATTCAGATGGATAAGATTAAATAGAACCTTCATATTTCCCACAAAATAGAAAGGCACTTGTATTTAGAAATATATAGATTTTAGGAAAATATATTTCAGAGAGAGGCGAATTTAAAAAAAAATAGAAATCTTCTGAGTATTTTTTGTGACGCCCCCGTTATATATTATAAAAAAATATAAATAATATATATACATACGTGTGAATATTATATTAACATATTTTATAAATCTATATTTAAATAACAACAACATTCGCATCGAGTGAATAAAAAATGTTTTTTTTTTTTTTACAAATAAGAATAATACTCTTTGAAAAATATATATAAAGTTTCGAAAATATTCCAATATATAAAATTTATTCAAAATTTATAATATGTATATATATACCCATTATATATATAAATAGTAAATTATAATATATATATATAATAAATATATTATTTCTTACTTTTTACAAAAACATATATATAATGAAAATTATATACAATAAATAATATATATTTTTTTAATTAAATTTTTTTTCTTTCGTTTTTTAATGTGCTAAGCGTATTTACGCAATTTTGGCCTTAAATACCCATTTCTTGGTTTTTCAGGAAGCTATTGGGACCAAAAAATCTTTTTTGGTCGCAGTGGTTCAGCCTACTCCACGCTGACGAGCGCCAAAAGCGCGAAACGCGTTCGTGGATGGCTTTTCTTGCTTTATCAAGAAATTGGGTTGGCCAAATATAAAGGAACAGGCTAAATCAATGTTTAGTTGATTTCTGTTCCTGTCGACTCTCTTTTCTCTGTGGAGAATCTTGCCGATTCTCCGTTTGTTCTGTGGTAGTTGTGACAGCGAAGGTGCTGTCAACTGGAAGTTGGGATTGGATTGGTGAAGTTTTTAGTCGTGATGGCAGGAGTGAGGACACAGGATAGGTTGGTCAAGGGAACCGATGCTGACAGACAGAGAGCATGGAGGAGAGTAAACTTACGCCCCGCGATTTACTCTGGATCAGAAGACAAGTCTAGTACGGATGAGACTCGGAGACGCTATTAAGACTTCCCCAGTCGGGTGGTGTCACGTGACCTCTATTGAGATTCTGATTGGTCATTCATTACATCATGGAAGATGAAGAATCGCCTTGGTTGGTCCAAACGACTGGAAAGCCATCTTTGATAGTTATAGCAGAAAATGTGAGGATCGAGCATTGACCTAAATAAAGTTGTTTTCAGTGAATTCAACTCCGGGGTCCTTTGTCTTGGAGTTCTCTGGAATAAAAGTGTCGTTGACCTAGCGCTAATGATGCGAGATAGAAATCTTTCCTCTTAAATCTAGGCCTAACTGCAATCGTTTATTAATATCTATAATCGTATTATCTCCTTGTTTTTCTCTGTCTGTCTGACATACAGTCCGTATTTTATTTGGCTCTTAGCAGTACATCATGTCATACAGTAAGTTGGTACTGGATACAAGGTGGTTGGATATAGGCAGGGACATGGTAGAATGACTGGGGTTTTAAATTATCCGATATATGTATACCATTATAAATATAATGACCAATTTTATTTGTATAATTATGTAAAATAATTGTATAAGCTTGTATATAGACAATTTGTTATGATGTTAAAAATGTATTGACGTAAATATCCCTGAGTTTATAATATCGCGTTATAAGATGTTAATAAAGTTAATGCTTTATAAATATATTGATAATAAGAATAAATATACATTTTTCAGAATTATTCCATAGATAAATGAGCTCATATGTGTGTGTTTATAGAGAATAAGATTTTTCTATTTCTAAAATTTCAATGAGAAGAGAATATTTCTTAATATTATATCAGTATATATAAAAATATTTTACGATATATAATATAATATAAATATCTGGATTACATTTCGTGAAATTAATTTTTAAGATTAAAATTTTCAAAAAATACACCGATTTTTTTCAATTTCCACTTATAAATATATGAAAAGTAGCTTGAGCGCTCCTCTACAAAAGATATATCCCTCTGAGAAGTAATTACACGGGGAAACCTCGAGTAGAGAAAGAATGTGAAAAAGAATCCATTTTTGAATGGAGGTTGGTTGCAGAATAGATTGGACCCAAAAATCAGTTGCCGGTGGCTTTTAAAGAAATTGCCATTTGATATTTTATTCCGCTCTATCCCTTTGAAGAAGCATTTGATAATCAGATCTGACCCCACTGCCCAATACTTTCTACTACAGACGATTGAAAAACTCTCCAAATTTACATATAACACTTTCTGTTGTTTATGCAACTTTGTGAATAAAACTTTGGAAAACATTTACGAATAATTCAAAATATATATTTATATATTAATAATCATACATATTTTATTACAAATATAAAGATTCACGGGTACGTTTTATAAAATAATATTTGGATATTTGTTTTTATAGCATATTTTTGTATACTTGTATTCTAGACGAAAACTTTGGTACGGAATAAATCTTTACTATTTATATAAAGAATTTTGGCACTTTTATAATGGGTATTCCTTTATATAGCTTCTATTGCAATGAGAAAAAAATTTGAGGGTTTTGAACAAACAAACGACATATGCTTCTAGGAATGTAGGAATGTAATTCAGGCAATTGACAAATTAGAGATTTAATGCATCGAGAAATGTTCTTCCGCAAAATGACAAATAAGCCTCTTAGGTAACATTTAAATTATCATCATTAACTAAGCTCCCTCTATTGGTGAAAATAATAAACATTTTGAACAATAATTTACATAATAAATTTATAATAACGGAATATTTATTTATCGTTACAAAATATTTAGAATATTTAAGGATAGAGTGCGTTTACTTATTATTATTATTATTTTATTTTTGTTTTATATTATTGTTATATTAAGAAAAAGGCATCTCATTATCGTGTAACTGAACATTTCTGATGGCTTGCGCCATCTGTCGGAATAAATATCTACTATTCTTTTGATTTTTAATTATTCCAGTATTGTACAATTGTACAAATACCCATATAATTAAAAATCAACAGAATAGTTTATTAAGAAAAAGGCATCTACTTATCGTGCAACTGAAAGTTGCTGATGGCTTGCGCCATCTATCGGAATAAATATCAACTATTCTCGTTGATTTTTAATTATTCCAGAATTGGCCAAATACCCATTCTTTATTAATCAAGAAACGTTAACAACGGACGTGTTTCGGGCTGTTGGCCCTCATCAGCGTGGTGCAAGCTGTACCTCAACGACCAAAAAATTGGTCATTAAGGCATCCTGAAAAATCATGAAACGGGTAGTTAAGGCCAGAATTGTGTGAGAACGCTACAAAATGTGAAAAAATAGTACAAATATAATATTGTACTGGGATAAGGTGCATAAATTAAGAAAAAGGCATCTCCTTATCGTGCAACAATTTATATTTATTCCGAAGATGGCGCAAACCATCAGCAACTTTCAGTTGCACGATAAGGAGATGCCTTTTTCTTAATTTATCCACCTTATTACAATTACATATTTGTACTATTTCTTATTATATTTAAATATTTTAATGTTGCCTAACTGTTTGGATTATTTGTAATTTTGAGAAAAAGCATAAAAAATAGTTAATGATTTGGAACTGAAATAATTGATTTAAAATGAAAATAAATAGTTACCAAAAGCTTTTGCTTACTGTTTCCATACCCAAAGATTTGACAATGTCCTGTTGAATGAGGTAGTGAGATGCAAATCTAATTGATGTAAATAATTATATGCAAATAATCTATGTCAGGATTAGAATGACGAATCCTGGATCGGACTTTGATTCCAGTAAAAGGCTTGTTGCTTCTGTTGTATATAGTCACAGTGTAGAAAATACTATACTATACCTACTACATATAGGTTTCTCTATGTATTCTTAGTTCTCTTAGTTTTCTTACTCTGTAAACTGGCGAATCCTATATAGGACGAGAGGTCCTCAATAAAGGCTTTTGTTGTTGTTCTTGTTGTTGTAGATTTGACAATGATATTCTTCTATGCTTAGAACAATAGTCTTTCTTTGCAAAATATATTTTTTATATATAAGGTTGGTATTCAGCCAACACCGAAATATTGTCAATAAAATCAATTTATTCAATCCAATATATGCCTTATTATATTCCTAAGATTTAAATATGGATTGTTCTATTTTCAGAAGGTATATTCCAAACGGTATATATTTCAGGCTTAACAATCCATCGTCTGCTATCTGAAAACAGACGCCATGTTGGAAATCTATTACACCTTCTTGTAGGAAGTCTCTAATCCCTTACAAATTACCCCATTTGGCGTTTCTTCATTTCGTCTGTCAATGGATTCACCTAATATATCGCCTCAGTAAACCTTATAAAGGCAGAAGTGACTGCTGAGCTGGTACCAAAATCCTCCATTTAGAAATCAAACGATAAATGGAAATGTTGTTTCTAAAAATGACTCTAAAATGATATTTTAAATATATCATATTTATATATATATTGTTTTGAAAATAAAGCAATCCATATTTGAATCATTAGATAATAAAAAGGCATATATTGGATTGAATAAAATATTTATAATAAATATAATATATATGTTATATAAAAGGCGTATATATATGTATAATATATATGTAGGCATAATATATATGTATTATAAATATTGATAAAGAAATATTTATGATTATTATTTTTATACGAAGAAAGATTATCTCTCAATGAAATATTATGATTTTTCTATTTGTTTTACCCAAATGATTTCTATTTCACTCTATATCAAAAATAGATATAATAAGGTAAGAAAATATGAAAATGTCACTGTTCTGAAAAACTATGATGTACCAGTGTATCTTTATTATTTATATGCAAATATGTATATTTAAAAAATTTAAATCAAATATGCATTATATATAATTATATATATTCGTCTTCTGTAATATTTTCTCTAATTAGTAAAATATATAATTGCTTTTATATAATATCATCTCTAACCAAATATAATTACTTATTAATATTTGCCTTGTTAATTATTATATTAACTTTGTTGTAAGATTTAGGTACTTACAGCTTGTAGGAAGGCATGAGGACGTTGAGGATTATATGATAATAATCTTTATTATCCATTTAGCAAGAAAGAACAAAGTTATGGTAGCGAACAGTTATTGAAGTATAGAGAAGAAAGGTAAACAAACAGTTGTGATGATGATAGGTCCAGTGTGGCGCTAGCTGTCGTAGCATTCAGTTATCCAACAAATCCCCGGCATGAATGTGGAGACATCACGAGGTTGTAGCGTAACTTCTCAAATGTCGGCCTTGGTAGCGGCTTGGTCAGAATGTCCGCCTTCATGTCGCCAGTTGGGCAGTAGATCATTTTTATCACTGTCTTCTTCTGAAGATCTTTCAGGTGATGGATCTTGGTTGCGATGTGCTTGGTCCTAGAAGACACTTTTTCAGATGAACATATCTTGAGACATGATTGATTGTCTTGGTGGAAGTAGATTGGAGCTTTCTGTTCCAGTTCGAGATCCTTTAGCAAGTCGAGAAGCCATAACAGTTCCTGTGAGGCTTCAGCTGCGGAGATTAGTTCCGCTTCGGTGGATGAGAGAGATACGCAACCTTGTTTCCCAGTCATCCATGAGATGGGGTTTGATCCCAGTAGGAACAAGTTTCCGCTTAGTGATTTTCTGTCGGTGTTGTCGCTTGCCCATGTGGCATCACTGTATGCTTCCAGCGTGGGAGGTTTTTGGTTAGATATGCGTAGCTCGAGTTCTTTAGTAGTTTTTAGATATCTTACGATTCTTTTTGCTGCATTCCAGTCACAATTTCTAGGATTCTGGTTTCTGCTGCTAAGTATGCAGACTGGAGCTGCGATATCTGGTCTGGATACTACGCTTAGGTACAATAGTGAGCCTATCAGTTGTTGGTATTGGACGTTGTTTGGTAGAAGTTTTTCATCAGATATACCGGGGTATCCGCTTTCCATGGGAGTGAAAGTAGGTTTCGCTTCTTGGAGATTGTACCTTTCAACTAATTTTTGGATTTTATTCTTTTGGCTCAGAAGGAGTTCACCTTCTCTGTTCCTTGAGATTTCTATACCAATGAATTGAGTGGGGTCTCCAAGATTCTTTATTTCGAATTCTTTTTCGAGAGTTTTTACAGTGTTTTGGATGATTATTTCGGAATCGCTTGCAAGGAGCATGTCATCCACATATAGAATCAAGTAGATGGAATGGTTTTCTTCATTCTTGGTGAATAGGCATGGGTCTACAATGCTCTGTTTGAAGTTATTTTTAATTAGAGTGCTTGCAATTTTTGTGTTCCAAGATCTTCCAGCTTGTTTTAGACCGTAAATTGCCTTCTTTAGTTTGCAGACTTCGTTTGTTTGTTTTGTATGGAGTCCTTCTGGGAGTTCCATGTAGAGCTCTTTATCTAGGTCGCCGTGTAGGAACGCTGTCTTCACATCGAGGTGGATCACTTGCATCCCTTTGTAGACTGATGCAGCTAGGAAGGCTCTAATTGTAGAATGCTTCACAATTGGTGCAAAGGTTTCTTCGTAGTCTCGGCCAAATTTCTGATTGAACCCTTTTGCTACGAGTCTGGCTTTGTACCGCTCTATTTCTCCTTTGGAATTGAGTTTTTGTTTATAGGTCCATTTACATCCTATGATCTTTTTGTCCTTAGGTAGAGGGGTTAGTTCCCAGACATTGTTCTTCTCAAGAGAATTTAGTTCTTCGTTCATTGCTTGTAGCCATTTTTCTCTTTCTATTTTTGGTAATTGTAGGACTTCCGAGTAGTTGGTGGGTGTCTGAATGTCTTGAGCTTCAGTTTTGTACAGCATGTAGTCATTTCTTATGGGAGGTATTCCCTTTGTTGGTCTCGTGGATCTTCTTTGTGTGACCACTTGTGTTCCTGTGCTTGTACCGGGTTGAATGTAATCCTCGGTTTCTGAGTCCTCAAGGTTTTCGGGTTGTGTTCCTGGTTCCTGACTTTCCTCTGCATTACCAATATGATTGGAGGAAGTTAGATCTGTACTTAGTACTTGTGGTGAAGTTGTTTTTGTGGAAGCGAGGTGAAACCCATTTTCTTTTTCTATAAATTTTACGGATCTGCTGATTGTGATGTTGTCTGTATCGTGCAGGATTCTGTATCCTTTGCTTCGATCATCGTATCCAAGAAAGATCCCTTCGATAACTTTGCTATCCAACTTGTTTCTTTTTATCTTGGGAATATAGGCGAAGGCTTTACATCCGAATCTTTTTAGATGCTTCAGACTGGGCTTCCTGTTGGTCCATAGTTCAAATGGAGTCTTGTCTGTAGCTTTCGAGGGTATACGGTTGTGTAGGTAATTAGCTGTGGTAACCGCTTCCGCCCATAGAGACTGTGGGAGTCCTGAGTCAAACAGCATGCATCTTGTCATCTCCATTAGTGATCGATTTTTCCTTTCTGCTACTCCGTTCTGGGCTGGTGAGTAGGGGACTGTTAGCTGATGTTTGATTCCGCTTTGGTTCAGGAAATCTTCGACTTGTCGGTTTACGTACTCACGACCGTTGTCTGTCCGTATGGTTTGGATATTTTTTCCAAATTCCGTGTGTGCTGAGATGACGTAGTCTTTTATTTTTTCATAGGCTTCGTCTTTTCCTTTCAGGAGGTAGGTCTTCGTGTATCTGCTGTAGTCATCAGTGAAGGTGATGAAGTATCTCTTACCGCTGAGAGAGTTAGTTGGTAATGGACCGCAGATATCACTGTGGACAAGTTGAAGCGTTTCAGTTGCTCTGTACTCTGTCTTCTTTGGAAATGGGGTTTCGGTGAGTTTTCCTTGAATGCACTGAACGCAGTCTGTGCTGTGCGAACAGTTATTTAGACTTAGTCCTCTTGCTAGGTTCTCATTTCGAATCTTCTTAATTGATTCTATATTTCTGTGTCCTAGTCTGTCGTGCCAGAGCATGAGGCAATTTTTGTTCTTGCAGTGGTTTTGTTTTGCAACATTTGCTTTGAATGTGCGAGTTTGGGGGTTGTCATCCAGGTGGAGTCGGTACATTCCATTGTAAAGTATACCGTTCGCGAGGGCTGTGTTGTCTCTTTCGATGGTACACCAATCTCTGTTGAACGTTACTTTACATCCGTTGGAGGTGGCCGCACTCACTGACAGAAGGTTGTCTGTTAGTCCCGGGATGTAGAGAACTTTTGTGAGAAGTAAGGTGTCAGTCTTTCCTTGGGGTGTGATGACTTTTATTTCTCCTTGTCCTATCCCTTTGACCTGCAGCTTATTGCCATTAGCAACCACAACATTTTGTGTTTGTTCTCTGTTAAGTTCAGTGAAGAAGCTTTCGTCGTACGCCATATGAGATGTGGCTCCAGAGTCGATGAACCAGTTGTGTACACTTGCTTCTCGTTGAGTGCAATTGAGAGCTTTTGGGTTAGGTCCTTTTGTTGTTCTCTGATTTGTTGATTGTTCTTGGGTGACACTCGACTGATTTGTGTACTTTGGTACGTTTCCTCTTCTGAAGTTTTCATATTTGTACTCTTTGTTGCTGTTGTTTCGCTTTTGATAGTGCCAACATTCTTCTTTGGAGTGGTTTGGTTTGTGGCAGAAAGAACAGAATTTCTTCTCTTTTTCTCTTCTTTGGCTTGAAGCTCCGTGGAGGCTTTTTAAGGCTTTTGATGCGGTGCTATCGTCTTTCGAGCTTTCTACTCTGCGTGTGTGTTCATCAAGGAGTTTGTTCTTGGTGAATTCAAGCGTTAGCTCGTCATCAGGCCTTGATTCCAACATCGTGATGAGATTGGAGTAGCTCTTTGGAAGCGAGCAAAGCAGTATAGCCGTGATGTGAGAGTCCTTTAGTGTTTCGCCAATGGTTCGCAGTTTGTCAATTAGTTCCATCATGGTAGTGATGTGCTGCTGCATGTCTTTGTCTTCTTCGAGTTTTAAGCTGTATAGTTTCCTTAGCAAATAAATTTTTCCTGAGAGTGTTTTTCTTTCATAGATATTTTTAAGAGTGTCCCAGGTAGCTTTGGCTGTTAGTAGGTTTTTGACATGCACTATTTGTGAGTCGGCGATGCTTAGATTAATGATAGCTCTAGCTTTTGAGTCTTTCTTTTTCCATTCGATTTTAGGTTCATCTGGAATATTTTCGGTGACAACTTCCCAAAGATCTTCCTTTTGCAAGAGCATTTCAATTTTGAAAGACCATAGTGAGTAGTTATAGCCGTCGAGCTTATTTAGGGTTACATCGTGGCTCGGGAGTGACGCCATTTTTGCTAAGCCTTTTTTCTTTGTCTTAACTCGTTAGTTGAATTTCATGCAATATTCAGTCTCATAATCTAATTGTTGTAAGATTTAGGTACTTACAGCTTGTAGGAAGGCATGAGGACGTTGAGGATTATATGATAATAATCTTTATTATCCATTTAGCAAGAAAGAACAAAGTTATGGTAGCGAACAGTTATTGAAGTATAGAGAAGAAAGGTAAACAAACAGTTGTGATGATGATAGGTCCAGTGTGGCGCTAGCTGTCGTAGCATTCAGTTATCCAACAAACTTAAAAGTTTTCTCAATGAAATGCTTCTTTATTAAAAGAAATAACTTTTGATATATGTTTTAAGAAAATGGTGTATTTCTTTAGCTAAATTTAACGCTTAGATTTCTAAAAGTTGAAGAAAATTATTTCACATTTTTAAAGATCGGTTGTTAAGCGATTTTCTAAGGAAGAAAACCATTAGTAAGTTTTCTCTTCTCAAAATATTCCTTCTTGGGACTTTATGCTGTCACAAAAATTAGGGTGGAAGAAAATTTTAAAAGACATTTTGTATGATTCAGCATTTTAAAATATCGCGCAGAGCTTTTAATAATAATAAAAAAAGAGAATAAACTATTCTTCCTAAAAATATATATTTATTTTTTGAAATATAAAAAGCGCAATATATATTTATATATTTTTGATAATTCGTTATTGTCAAATTATAGATGTTAAATAATTTTGATAGGTTAAAAATGAAAATTATCGATAAATATGTTTTTATTAAAACTTATTATTTTTATTTCATGCTTGTGTTAGAATATTTTCTCAATAATAAATAAATATTTTATAAAATATTTTATTATATATTTTGAGTTTTTTTTTAATTTAAAATACGTATAAATTTGATTTTTTTAAATTAAAATGTACTTTATGAGAGATATATATTATAATGAAAATCTTTTAAAATAAATTTTTAAAATGGAATTAATTAAGGACTTTAATTTTTTTTTATTCAAGTAATTTTTAATTTTTATTCTCGGAATTAAATATTTTACACTTATACGACTTAATCGTATTTAATAACAATTTTTTTGAGGCATATTACCAACATTTTGAAATTAATAATGTAATATGCATATTTTTAAGTTATGTGAGATTTCTGCGGGGAGGAATGAAAATACCCATCGATTGTATTTTTCCGCGCAATGCCTACTCGCTATAAGCGCAAATAGTTCCATTTTTAAAACAATCGAACTTTAACCTGCATAATTAAAAACCTATATGAAATTAACCTAACGTATATATATTGATACACTCTGCGATACGTCACCAGCATAGTTCGCAAGAATGAGTATTGCATTCAATTCTACATAAATAGTATAAATATTTGATATAAGAAATGGCGCTGAATATATATATATATATATGAAAAAACAATAGAAAAAAATAAAAGATAAGTGGGTCAGGTGTTGATATTAAAAATAAAAAAGGCATTTCCTGACCACGAGCACATGTGCTTTTTAGATGGCAGAGCGCCATCTAGTGGAGCAAAATAAACTAAAAGTTTATTTAGCTTGCTCCGTGATATTTGGCCAACCCAATTTCTTGATTTATCAAGAAAAGCCTTCCACGAACGCGTTTCGCGCTGTTGGCGCTCGTCAGCGTGGAGAAGGCTGTAACCACTGCGACCAAATCTTTTATTTTTTCTATTGTTTTTTCATGTGTTAAGCGTCTTTACGCAAATTTAGCCTTAAATACCCATTTTCTGATTTCTCGGGAAGCCATTGGGACCAAAAATCTTTTTTGGTCGCAGTGGTACAGCCTTCTCCACGCTGACGAGCGCCAACAGCGCGAAACGCGTTCGTGGATGGCTTTTCTTGATAAATCAAGAAATTGGGTTGGCCAAATATCACGGAGCAAGCTAAATAAACGTTTAGTTTATTTTTCTCCACTAGATGGCGCTCTGCCATCTAAAATTCACATGTGCTCGTGGTCAGGAGATGCCTTTTTTATTTTTAATATATTTATATATATATATATATATAGAAGCATAGTGCGCCTTTCCCGTCAAAATAAACGTCAAAAACTGACGCCATCTTTGACCGTCGCCGCAACTAGCGGCCTCGGGTCGGTGACAAAGCCACAACACCAGCTTTGACAAACTAGTAGGCCGCTAGTTGCGGCGACAGTTTTGAAAATAGAGCAATCCATAAATACATCTTTAATTAAAAAGGTATATATTGGTAAAATAAATTATATTTTAATCTAATAAATGCCTTTTTAATTAAATAAACGACAGTGTTTTCTCAATCTTTTGCAAAATATTATTTGCAATTTGAACGCTTTTTGATAACATTTCATATGTATTTATTAATATTGCTATAATTAAAAAGGCATATATTGGATCAAAATATCATTTATTTTACCAATATTTCAGTTGGCTGAACGCCAACCTTTATCAAGGTGTTATAACATTTTAAAGTGTGTCAACAACAATCACAGCGCCACATAACGTCAACAGCATTAAGATTTTAAAAATATTTTGTTATATTCTATGGGGAGAAAAAAATTGAGATATATATTTATATTATGGACAAAATATTTTTTAAAATATAGGTGTGAATATTTTGAAAATTAACAAAAACGCCTATTTTTTTAAAAAATATTTTATTAAAACATATTGCTATAATATTATCAATTTATTTTTAAAAATATATTTATATAATAAGTTCAATTTAAAATGTCGATATTTAGACATTTTCTTTTGATTTATTTAAATTTCTTTATTTCAGACGATACCTATTTTAAAATTTAAAATAATCAATTTTTGAAACATTTAAAAATTAACATTGTTACTCTATTATAAACAAAACTACGAATTTTTAGGAGAATATTTATTTATTTAAAAAAGAAACATTTATTTTACGAACATATATTTTCGAATTTTTTGCTTTAATTTTTTAAAACAAAATATTTATTTCGTTATAAAGAGATTTTCTTATTAAGAATAAATAGCAAATAAAAGGTTTTACGATATATTTGGTTTAAAAACACTATTTATTTATTTTGCTCAATAGAGAAACTATTTTATATAAAATAGTTTGTCAACTTCATTTGAAGTTGTTTGCTTTAGCCAATATTTGTTTAGTATTTTCTCTAAACCTTCATATAGGAATGGATCATCTTAATGTGAAAATGAGATCCTTGCAATATAATAATTAGAAGTTACGAGTTATTTTTTGAATTGATGAATATTTTCTTATTTCTCTTTCGTTTCCTTAGGCATGACAATTATATTTCTCTATCGTATGTATAATAGAGTTTATTTTCTGATTAAACAGAACCTTTTTTTTAATCGTAGACATGTTCATAAATTAAAACATTAACTTAGTAAAAATTATAAAAAGTTTTAGTGGCTTCATTAAATTCTATGATGTCAAATAACAGTAATACTAACAAAGACCATTTTATTTCATTACACTACGTAAAAGTGTCTACTTTATTGGTACAGAAAATTTAACTTTCTGGCAACGCCCTTGAAAAGGTAATGGCTACATAATTATTTTTGTCATTGTAATTACTGGTTTTCATGATGACTGTTCAACATCTTTGTCGGATTTGCAAACAAGCTTCTTCTGATCATATTTTACTGCTTCTTTTAATTGATTATTTTTCTGACGTCTTGTAATGGAATGGATCTTCTGCGGGTGTTATCATCAAGTTCCAGGCTGTTGAAGCAGATGCTGGTATTCATAATGGTATTATAGCGTGTCTTGTTTGCAACTGGTAATAAATAATAAATAAAATAATGGTATTATACTATAAAATAGGATTTTTTTAAAATAAATTATTTACCGAGACGGTTCAGGTCGTGGAATTCTTCAATGCACAGAATAATTTCGAAAATTATGATACACCTGTAGAAGGACGTTACAAGACCCGAAATCTTGAGATATCAAAAGATTTATACTAGAATGATGTTTCCCAAATAACAGGATAAGTCTACCTGTCCCTTTATGGTATGTATAAGATTATATAACGTCCTTCGAATGACCTTCTCAGCCAGGTTATAGAGAAAGTTGGTATATTCAATTGTAAATTTCCTTTACAGAATGCTAGTTATTTTTTACACTTTTGTAATTTATAGAGATTATTAAATTATCTTTTTCTCATATACAGTAGCCTCTAGGATGAACCGCAATGGGACTGAACCTGTAGTTCACTATATAGCCATGATTCATTATAGCCATAGTTCACTGATTTATAAAATTAAAATGGGAATTATTTAAGGTTCGTTATATATTAGGTAAGTATCGCTAAATCCCAGATTCGTTTAAGCAGGTTTTTACTATATTGTGAGTAAACATTTCTTTAGGTTTATATGCATTTAATCGAAATATATTATTCAAAAACCATATAATTAAGTGGTAACAGTCCGATTGTGACAATTGACAATTAAAAAAAGTTTATAATATGAGGCACTAGCGCGCCATCTGTTATCAAAATTCAAAATTCGAAATTTCAAAAAGAATCTTACGCCTTTAAAATAGTTTCGAATTTAGATTTAAAAAAAATAGTTTATTGACATCTAGTTAACATCAAAAAGAGAGTTTACAGAGTTTAAAATAAAAAAGACAAAAATTTACACCAGACGAGGACTTCTCCGAAGGAACGTCTGGATCCTGTCAGGAGCCTAAAGCCGTCTTGAGTGTGCACAGACCCTTGACGGAGTTCCAATCCCCAACACGTTCAAACAGTCCGATTGTGAATATGAAAATTAAAGAGAAAGATTATTGAAGCTTTTTGCGTGAATAGATCATCTATTGGGTTTATCGTAATGATTGTATCATGAGTTTTATCTTACTTTTTACCTTTTTTAATCCTTCTGCCTCTCCATTTTAACGTTATTTGAGATGTTGGCAATTACGGGATATACGATGTTGGTACATGATTAAATAACTTACTTCAAATTTTTTAAATTTATTTATTGAACACTTTTGAGTTTTGACCTCTCTCAACCTTTAGGTGACATAAATGGGATTGTAGTAAGTCAGTTTTGCGCCAACTTAAAAATATAAAAAAACATCCCTTGTTGGAATTATAAATTCATGAGAGCTACAGATGACAGTGATTTATTTATATTGAAAAGTTGTTTATAAATTTTATAAATCTGAGAGTTGTCTACAAAAACTATCCAACAATATTATTTACCTCAACATTGTTAACACTTTATTTCCAACGTTTAGACAAGCCTCTCATTTGGAATAACAATAGCCATCCCCTTTTCAAATTAGTTTATTGGCTATATATGACAAATAAACCTGAGGATATTGCCACATAGAAATATAAGGAATGACAAATATAAGAATATCCCAAATCAATATATTTTAATCAAAGTAATCACTAACCCATTAACAATAAATAAGATACACAAAAAAAGATTATTGCTGAGAAACAAAATATAAAAAGATTAATAATCTGTTATTCATTAAAAACATTCACTAAAATTTATATAAAGAAAATATATAGACATTGAAAATATTTTTGAAAATAATAGATATATACTTTATATAAGTATTTATCTAGTGACGGCACAAACTCTATGTATTTTTCTCTCTATAGAGAAACTGATTATTCTTTAATTTAGTTATTAATTAATTATATTTTATGTATTTACTTTATTAATCTAATTGTTAAAATAAATAAAAGATTAATTATAAATATGATGCACTAGCGCGCCATCTGTTATCAATATTCGAAACTATTTTAAAGGCGTAAGATTCTTTTTGAAATTAAACAATTTCTCTACTGCCCTTACTGCAATGGAAACTACAGCCCCCCCTTTAATTTTTCTATTGCAGTAAGGGCAGTAGAAATTGTTTAATTTCAAAAAGAATCTTACGCCTTTAAAATAGTTTCGAATTTTGAATTATAAATATATTCATAATTTTGTGAAGATAAAACTTGTTTAATTTATAAGTGTGTGTTTATGATTAAATTGTGAAAAAACTTTTAAAATTACAAAATATTTTCTCACTAAGTGTGTGTGTGTGTTGTGTGTATATTAATAGGTAACTATGGATTTTTATATACGAGTATTCACTGAATTTTACATATTTACTAAAATCAATAAAAAGGATATCAAGATATTTTCTCATAGGGTAACTATTGTTAAATTTATTGATCAAAGGGTATCAAATAAAAAATGAGATTTATGTAAAATCATTGAAAACTATTGTAGGTAAAATATAATAATAAAAATGTACAGGCATTCATTGATTATTTGCCATATTGCAAATTAATTTAAAAGTTGGGAAACATTGGAAAACGCCTAGCAACACATCTCTAAAACTAGAAGTTCAAACAAAGAACGCTATGTATTTTTCTTCTAATAACCTCCTGATTTTTATTGACTTTTCAAAGAGTATCGGAGTCAATTGAAGGAAATTACTCCGGTAGAGGGAGCCACAACAAGAAAATTTCCTTTGTTAGACTCTGTTATATTTGTTGAGAACATTTCTGCTTTAATTTCTCTTTTCGCTGAGTGGCAGGAAACATTTCTCTATGATCGGAGTTTTATTTAACTTTGACCCAGGACCCATTATTGTCTTTGTCGATAATTGATTATATATTGAGAGAAAGAGAGTGTGTGTTCTAATTAAAAATATTATGAGGAAATTTATATAAATATATGAAATGAAGAAATTAAAGTTATTATTATGGAATGGCGATTCTATTATGGGATGCAAATTAGGTTGTCTCTCTCTCTCTATGAGCTCTTTAAATTGAAAAAAAAAAGATGACTAATGTATATGCTGTAATTTCACGTAATTTTTTTTATTAGTTTCGTTATCGTGTAAGGTATTAAATGTTGTGTATTTTGAGAGATGAATGAATAAATAAATACAATTATTAGTATTTAATTGTAAGAAAATTATAAATAAACTCTGAAAACAACTATGAAATTATATAAACGTGTCCTCTGCATTCAAATTATAAACTATAACTCTCATACGCGTGTTTTTTGTATGTTTGAAGTTTCACTAAATAATTTCATCTAGAATTGCCCTTTAGTGTGCCGGGTATAACGTCAACATTAGAAAGGTATAGGGGATAAAACTGCTAAGAGGGTTTATGCCAAACTGCTATGAGGGTTTACCACTGATGAGTCAGGTATTTCCCAATATTTTATCATTATTGTAAGATGAGTAGACAATTGTCTACATTCCTGGACAAACCTTAAGCCTATGTCTTTGATATCGCAGGTGATTTCTTTTATTTTAATGAGACAGAGTCAATTGTGTTAATACTTGGTTATCTCGTGTGTCTTCAATAAAGGTCAATGTATTAAAATAACATATATATATTCTCACAATGAGTATCTTTTTTTATTTAAAAAACGCTAGCTTTCAAGCGTTAATCACTCTTCAACGGGCTTACTATAATATCGATTTTATCCATCCAGAAATATTTACAAAAACAAATGCACGTAGCGTGGATATTTATATATATATTTTAAAATAAAAAAGATACTCATTGTGAGAATATATTTGTAATCTTAATACTTTTTTCACAATTTTATCATGAATAAAGGTCACTGTAATATCTTTCAGAGTTATTGTCTTAATCCCGATATACATGCTGAAAGTTATAACTTCCTTAAGTTTTTTAGAGGGTGTTTAAAAAAAAAAAAGATAGAAAGAAACTCTTGCGCGCATAAATAGTTTTGTCATTTAGAATAAAAAGTAGAAATGTGGTAGAATGGCATTTGTATTAGGATTAATGTAACGTTATCTTACCCTATTTATTATCCTTAATACATGCGCGTGGTACAGGCCATGGTAATCTTAGTAGATAGTAGTTAACGGCTGGTATATTGCAAGTGCACTACATATCTACACACGTGAAAAGCAGTTACACTTTTAAACATACAAGTGTGCAAGAGCATTATTTTTTTTTTATTTGAACTCACTAGTGGTAATGGACTTCTAAATGAACCGGGGGCAATTGGAGTTTTTTATTTTCAGAAAAAAAGCACTCAATATGAAATTTGATCCCCGGTTGTGTCTTGTTGAAGAATCGTCAGTCCTTCAACCGTTTATTTATAGAAAAGTACAAGTTTTTTTATCTTCTTCTTTCTTATTTGACATATCTTATCTACAATTATCTTTCTTTTTTTATTTACAAATATATTTCTAATTATCACACGCATACAGCTTTATTAAGACCACCGGTCTTATACATATTCACCACAGGAAGGAAGTATAGATGGAGCTTCTATACTCCAGGCAGCACAGAAACCAATAAGAGTCTACAGTTCAGACGCATGTCCAGTGGCCACACCGTACATACGTCAAGGCTAGCATATCACTGAACGGGCTAGTGTGGAATCAGCCGCGTTCTAGTCTTCGCTTTCCTCATCCAAATGGACCACGACATTCGGCGATTCTATTAATCTCCTCCGAACTGCGGTCTTGTAGAATTTATATAAACCAAAGAGAAGATCTTGATAAAACATCATTGTATTCATATTCAGCGCGAAACGCGTTCGTGGATGGCTTTTCTTGATTTATCAAGAAATTGGGTTGGCAAAATATCACGGAGCAAGCTAAATAAACGTTTAGTTTATTTTTGCTCCACTAGATGGCGCTCTGCCATCTTAAAAGCACATGTGGTCGTGGTCAGGAGATGCCTTCTTTATTTTTAATATTCATAATTATCTATTTTCTATTTTTACAAAATTTTATAAACAATATACTGAAAAGAGGTATACAATTATAAATAAGCGTGTATCATATTAACATATTATACTTGATATTTATAGAGATATTTACCTATAACCAACACTAATTAAGTTAGAATTACCAATGAAAAATAACCTACCTAGTATAAAACAAAAAAAAAAAGATATACTATAACTAGCATTAAAAAAAAAACAATTTTTTAACTATTTTTAATAGTTTAATCGCGCTAGTTAATGGAGTGTGGTAGTAGGTCATCCGCATTCTTCCTTTTTTTAAACCTAAATAATTAATAATAATAAAAAAAACTCCACAAGCGCTTTAATCTTTTATTAACACGGAGCCAATTAAGCCTAAATTATTATTATTATGAAAAACGTTTGGGGTTTTTTTTCGACACCTTTTTTTTTTTTACTTTTGACCCCCTTTAATTAATTATTAACACTGCTCCTACCGAGTTAGTATATACACATTGGGTTAATTATTAAATACTCTCTCTATATATAAATATTGTTTTGATAAAACTTATAAATTTTATGTTTGCGAAAGAGCAATTGCTTGATGCATATTATATATTTATAATTGTATGTTTTTCTACTGTCCTCAAAGCTTATGTTCATATTTTATTCTATATACCATTTCCAGAAAGTCAACGTCAGTATTACTATAAAAAAAAAAAGGAAAACCGAAAAATGCCCTATAATATGGTAGATTAAACTGGTGAAACCGCTGGGAGGGTTTGCCATTGATGAGCCGGGCTGTAGAAAATTGTTTAATATTTTAAAAGAATATTACACGTCTATAATAGTTTCGTATTTTCATAACAGATGGCGCGCTAATTATCATAATAAAATATCTTTAGACAAAAAAAAAGTATTTAGATAAACAAAACATATATTATATTGTATTAAAAAGCATATGTTGGATTAAAAAAAAAGGTATATTTGTTAATATATTGGTTGGCTGAACGCCAAGTTTTGTCAAGGTTTATATAAACAAACTTAGCGCCAAATATTGTTATCAGATATTAGAGTTAAAATTAATTTTGTAATATATTACAAAAAGTGGATTGATACATCAAAATATTATTATGAAAATATTTACTAGCGAAATAAATTAATCTTTATATAATAATTAATATTGCCCTTCTCTCTAAGCGTGTTTTAATGAAAATATACTCGTGGAGAGAAAGACAGAATTTAAGGATGTTTAAAGTCTCTGATGTCTCTCTCGATGTCGGTTTTTTTAAAGAGAAAGAGGCAATTTTGTTCTCTCTGGTTATTTCGTTGTTTAATTTAGTTAGAATATTTATGTTTATATAAAGGTTTAACATAATTTTTCTATGATTGTGTAAATATTCATTGAATTTATCATCATCACCTTTGTTGTTTACAAAAATGTTATATGAAAAATAAAGTAATGTAAAATAACGAAATGGTTGCCCTCATGTTTACTGATCCAATGTTTTAATAATCTAAGGTTTATGTTGTAAGAAAATTATACATTGAGAAGAATTATACACTCGTGTTTTCAATGAAAGTCGCCGTGTATCAAATATACATCAGAGTTATTGTCTGAATCCCGATATACATGTTAAAAGGTACAATTTCTTTATGTTTTGTCTATGAGTGCGTATTAGAGAATATCGGTAGATACATTGAAGATATAAAATGAGTTAGGTTAGCTAAAACTTTATCTTTAACTGAAATGTTGTTGTTAGTGTATATCAAGTCGATTTTGATCTTTGACAACTATATGGGCAAATATTCATTAATTTGATTTGTTGGTGACTTCAATAACTTTAGTGAAACGAAGAAAAAGAAAACTTTTATTCTCGGCGTACCTTTTGCACCATTGAAAATTTGAATATTTAATCAAAATAAATAAACACAAAAATATTAAATTAAATGAATGCAATAAAGAAGAGAGAAAATATCTTTATTTACGGGGCTGCTAACCAAAATAAATGATTTTTGAGCCCCAATGGCCGCGTAAAGCGAAATATATAAAACCACTATGACCAGGGTGGAGAGGCTGAGGACAGGATCACCGTCAGGGAAGAGGCAGGTTAGGCCGGATTGGGTCCGCGGAGGTCAGGAGGCAGGAAGAAGGTGGGAGGACTAGAACTTTGCAGCTCTAGCTCTGGCAGTTGGGCAAGACATTGATCTTGCCTCGTGGTCGGCAGAGAGGCCCTTGGCTGAGCAGTTGGCGCACTTGGCCGTGCGTGGGTTGGCAAGAGTTGGACAGCTTCGGCCTTGGTAACAATAAAGAAGAAAATAATGAAAATTATATATACTCAAAACAACTATGATGATAAAAACTTGTGAATTACAGAAGCAAACAATATTCACAGAATATTTCACGCTGATATATTACAGTGACCATCATTCGTAGCTCTTCTTACGGTAGATTGCTTGACTCCTTCTAGCCAGCTTATTGTAGGTCTTCCTCTCTTTATTCAATGTTTCCCAACATCAACATCTTTTCCAAACCCTTTTCTCTCACTATTTGTTCAAAGTAGGTCAGTCTTTGTTTGTATAATTGGATACATTTATAAAGTTTTCTCAGCAGTGCTCGATACAGAAGTGATTTGCCTGTATGTCTCTTAAAATTATTATTTAATAAAATAAACATATTAACACAAAGCAATAACGCGCGCCATCTATACATCTAAAATAAAAGGATTTAAAAGCGCGAATGTTTCTTTTATACATAAAACGAACTTCTACTGTCCTTACTGCGATGAAAACATATATATTGGGAGGGGCACCACTGATGAGCCAAGCCCTTCCAATATATTTTTTCATCGCAGTAAGGACAGTAGAAGTTCGTTTTATGTATAAAAGAAACATTCGCGCTTTTAAATCCTTTTATTTTAAAAAATAAACATATATTAAATAGACCATAATTTTATTTATATATTTCAGTAAGCATAACGCTCACGTTTAATCTCCATACCACTTCATAATTAGTTCCAAGTTTCAAAATAACATTATTAGGCGCCACTCAAAAAGAGCAACCTAGATCATATTTACAATGGGGGATACAAAGATTCATTTATATTTTATAATATTGGCTTTTTGGATCCTCAGGTCTTTGGTTATGTTTGCTATTAGACTGATTTTCTTATATACAATGCGTTATCTATTGAGAGTACTGTAAATGGATGTTTTGAAGCAACTATGAACATATACTTTTCTAACACTGTAGAAATGTATATCAAAATTATAGATGGCTAAAATATTTTAATCATCGCAGTATAAGATC
>CP092864.1:13887172-13907779 GCA_030710605.1 Cordylochernes scorpioides
GATCTTCTGGAAATTGTATTTTGAATAAAATATGAACATAAGCTTTAAGGACAGTAGAAATACATACATTAATAAATATATAATATGCATCGAGCAATTGCTCTTTTGCAAACATAAAATTGATAAGTTTTATCAAAACAATATTTATATATAGAGAGAGGATTTTAATAATTAACCCAATGTGTATATAGTAACTCTGTAGGAGCAGTGTTAATAATTAATTAAAGGGGGTCAAAAGTAAAAAAAAAGGTGTCGAAAAAAAACCCCAAACGTTTTTCATAATAATAATAATTTAGGCTTAATTGGCTCCGTGTTAATAAAAGATTAAAGCGCTTGTGGAGTTTTTTTTTATTATTAATTATTTAGGTTAAAAAAAAAGGAAGAATGCGGATGACCTACTACCACACTCCATTAACTAGCGCGATTAAACTATTAAAAATACTTAAAAAATTGTTTTTTTTCAAATGCTAGTTATAGTATATCTTTTTTTGTTTTATACTAGGTAGGTTATTTTTTATTGGGATTACTAACTCAATTAGTGTTGGTTATAGGTAGATTTTGTTATAAATATCAAGTATAATATGATAATATGATACACCCTTATTTATATATAATTTTATTTAATTTTATGCCTCTTTTCAGTATTGTTTATAAGATTTTGTAGATAGAAAATAGGTATGAATATGAATATAATGATGTTTTATCAAGGTCTTCTCTTTGGTTTATATAAATTCTACAAGGCCGCAGTTCGGAGGAGATTAATAGAATCGCCGAATGTCGTGGTTCATTTGGACGAGGAAAGTGAAGACTAGAACGTAGCTGATTCCTCACTAGCCCGTTCAGTGATTCGCTAACCATGACGTATGTACGGTGTGGCCTCTGGACATGTGTTGGAACTGGAGGCTGTTGTTGGGTTCTGTGCTGCCTGGAGTATAGGAGCTCCATCTATACTTCCTTCCTGTAGTGAATATGTATAAGATCGGTGGTCTTAATAAAGCTGTATGCGTGTGATAATTAGAAATATATTTGTAGATTAAATAAAAAGAAAGATAATTGTAGATAAGATATGTTAGATAAGAAAGAAGAAGATAAAAAACTTGTACATTTCTATAAATAAACGGTTGATGGACTGACGATTCTTCAACAGCGACGACCCGGGGATCAAATTTCATATTGAGTGCTTTTTTCTGAAAATAAAAAACTCCAATTGCCCTCGATTCATTTAGAAGTCCATTACCACTAGTGAGTTCAAATGAAAGATAACACTCTTGCACACTTGTATATTTAAAAGTGTAACTGCTTTCCACGTGTGTAGATATGTGGTGCACTTGTAGGATCATTAATCACCACAGACACGGTTAGCCATTAAAAGTTGTTTTTATTTCAAAAAGTCTCTCGACTTATTTAGGCATACAATTTTTAGTTAAATGGTATTCTAACAATAAAGAAATATATATAACATATTGTTTACAATAAAATATAAAATAATTTGATAAAGCATAATTAAATATTTACATTTACAAAATGTAACTTTTATAACACACAAAGTTTAACACAGCGCCATCTAGGTGTGGCAATTAGAATTATTTAACCCTACACACTTGCAATATACCAGCCGTTAACTACTATCTACTAAGATTACCATGGCCTGTACCACGCGCATGTATTAAGGATAATAAATACGGTAAGATAACGTTACATTAATCCTAATACAAATTCCATTCTACCACATTTCTACTTTTTATTCTAAATGACTAAACTATTTATGCGCGCAAGGGTTTCTTTATATCTTTACTTTTAAATACACTCTCGAAAAAAACCTTAAGGAAGTTATAACTTTTAGCATGTATATCGGGATTAAGACAATAACTCTGAAAGATATTACAGTGACCTTTATTCATGATAAAATTGTGAAAAAAGTATTAAAATTACAAATATATTCTCACAATGAGTATCTCTTTTATTTAAAAAATATATATATATAAATATCCACGCTGCGCGCGTTTGTTTTTGTAAATATTTCTGATGGGATAAAGTAGATATTATAATAAGCCCGTTGAAGAGCGATTAACGCTTGAAAGCTAGCGTTTTTATAAATAAAAAAAGATACTCATTGTGAGAATATATTTGTAATTTTAATACAGTGACCTTTATTGAAGACACACGAGATAACCAAGTATTAACACAGTTGACTCTGTCTCATTAAAATAAAAGAAATCACCTGCGATATCAAAGACTTAGACTTAAGTTTTGTCCACGAATGTAGACAATTGCCTACTCTTCTTACCATAATGATAAAATATTGGGAAATACCTGACTTATCAGTGGTAAACCCTCATAGCAGTTTGGCCTAAACCCTCTTAGCAGTTTTATCCCCTATACCTTTCTAATGTTGACTTTATAGCCGGCACACAAAAGAGAAATTCTTTATGAAAGTATTTAGTGAAACTTCAAACATACAAAATAATAATAATAATAATAAACACGCGTATTAGAGTTATAGTTTATAATTTTAATTCGGCGAACACGTTTATATAATTTCATAGTTGTTTTCATAGTTTATTTATAATTTTCTTACAATTAAATACTAATAATTATATTTATTTATTCATTCATCTCTTAAAATACACAACATTTAATACCTTACACGATAACGAAACTAATAAAAAATTATGTGGAATTACACCATATAAATTAGTCATCTTTTTTATTTATTTATTTAAAGAGCTCATAGAGAGAGAGAGATAGCCTAATTTAAATCCCATAATAGAGTCGCCATTCCATAATAATAATTTTAATTTCTTTATTTCATATATTTCATATAAATTTCAAATATCTTTCCTTATAATATTTTTAATTAGAAAACACACTCTTTCTCTCAATATATAATCAATTATCGACAAAGACAATAATGGGTCCTGGGTCAAAGTTAAATAAAACTCCGATCATAGAGAAATGTTTCCTGCCACTCAGCGAAAAGAGAAATTAAAGCAGAAATGTTCTCAACAAATATAACAGAGTCGAACAAAGGAAATTTTCTTGTTGTGGCTCCCTCTACCGGAGTAATTTCCTTCAATTGACTCCGATACTCTTTGAAAAGTCAATAAAAATCAGGAGGTTATTAGAAGAAAAATACATAGCGTTCTTTGTTTGAACTTCTAGTTTTAGAGATGTGTTGCTAGGCGTTTTCCAATGTTTCCCAACTTTTAAATTAATTTGCAATATGGCAAATAATCAATGAATGCCTGTACATTTTTCTTTTTATAATTTACCTACAATTTTTTTCAATGATTTTACATAAACCTCATTTTTTATTTGATACCCTTTGGTCAATAAATTTAACAATAGTTACCCTCTGAGAGAATTTCTTGATATCCTTTTTATTGATTTTCGTAAATATGTAAAATTCAGTGAAAATATAGAAATCCATTGTTACATATCATCATGAACACACACTTATAAATTAAACAATGTTTTATAAGGGGTTCGGTGGAAGGCTGGCTAAACCGTTTGGTTTTCGACCACTACGACCCGGGTTCGATTTCCGCATTGAACACTTTTTTTCTGTTTAAAAAATAATGCTCCAATGGCCCCCGATTCTTGAAAAAGTCCAACCCCACCAGCGAGTACAAGTAACCAAACGGGGCTCTGGCACATTTGTAAGTGCAAAGTCGAACTGCTTTTCACATGTGTAGACATATGGTGCGCTTACAGTAAAAGCAGTCGCTAACTACCCACCATGATTATCATGGCATGTACCACGTGTACTAGGGATAATTAAAAAAAAAACAATGTTTTACCTTCACAAAATTATTATTATATTTTAATCAATCATTAATTTATTTTAACAATTATATCAATATAGTGAACACAAAAATATAATTAATTAGGAATTAATTAAATAATAATTAGTTTCTCTGGAGAAAGAAATACATAGAGTTTGTACGTCGCTTGATAAATACTTACATAAATTGAGATATCTATTATTTTATATTTTTTTTCAATGTCTATATATTTTCTTCATATAAATTTTAGTGAATGGTTTTAATTAATAACAGATTATTAATATTTTGATATTTTGTTTGTCAGCAATATTCTTTTATTGTCTGTTTTATTTATCATTAATGGCCTAGTAATTGTTTTGATTAAAATATATTGCTTTGTGTCATTCTTATATTTGTCTTTCCTTATTTTTCTATGTGGCAATATCCTCAGGTTTATTTGTCATATATATTCAATAAATTAATTTGAAAAGGTGATGGCTATTGGTATTTCAAATGAGAGGTTCGTCGAAACGTTGGAAATAAAGTGATAAAAAATGCTGAGGTAAATAATACAAAACAATAATAAAAACAAGTTTATCAGAAAAGGTAATGGCTTGGCTTCCTCAAATAAGAAAAATATTATATATATATATATATTGAAAATAGAGCAATCCATAAATAAATATTTAATTAAAAAGGCATATATTTTGGATCAAAATATAATTTATTTTACCATTATTTCAGTTGATCCAATATATGCCTTTTTAATTAAAGATTTATCTATGGATTGCTCTATTTTCAAAACGATTTCAACCAGTTTTGGTTATGACGCTCTACGCCTTGCAAGAATCACACTTTAAAATGTTATAACACCTTGATAAAGGTTGGCGTTCAGCCAACTAAAAATTTGGTAAGATAAATGATATTTTGATCCACTATATGCCTTTTTTATTAAATATATTTATATATAAAATAATATTTTTTTACAAAATTTATTACAATTTATTTATTTACAATACTTAAAATTATACCGCATAAGTTTCTTTTCTATGAAAAATCAATATTTATTTTAAAGAGAAATATTTACTATTTCTAACTTTTTTGAATGAAGTATGAGAGGGTGAAAATATGAAGAGTAATATTTTCACCCTCTCATACTTCATTTAAAAAAGTTAGAAATAGTAAATATTTATCTTTAAAATAAATATTGATTTTTCATAGAAAAGAAACTTATGCGGTATAATTTTAAGTATTGTTTATAATCACACGCCGCAGTCCTTTATAATTTATTTATTTATTTATTTCAACACACAAAACGCGATATACCGGCTAGGAATAATTGCTTCGATTTACGCATTTTTTAAACAGAAACAGTTATAAACATATTATACAAGTAAAAGTATGACAATTAGTATAACAAGTATTATTGTATTATTATTTACAAATTTATAAACAATTCTTCGATTTAAATAAATCCCTGTCATCTGTAGCTCTCTTGAATTTATAATTCCAACAAGGGATGTTTTTATATTTTTAAGTTGGCGCAAAACTGACTTACCGCAATCCCATTTATTTCACCTAAAGGTTGAGAAAGGTCAAAAGCTAAAAGTGTTCAATAAATACATTTTAAAAATTTGAGGTAAGTCATTTGTGATTATGTGTCAATATCGTATATTTCGTAATTGCCAACATCTCAAATAACGTTAAGTGGAAAAGCACGAGGATTAAAGAAGGTAAAGTAAGATAACAACTCATGATAAAATCATTATGACAAACTCAATAGATGATCTATTCACGCAAAAGCTTCAATAATCTTTCTATTTAATCTTCATATTCACAATCTGACTGTTTGAGCGTGTTGGGGATAGGCATCCGCCATTGACAAGGGCCTGTGCACATTCAAGGCGGCTTTAGGCTCCTGACAGGATCCAGACGTTCCTTCGGAGAAGGCCTCGTCTGGTGTAAATTTTTGTATCTTTTATTTTACACTCTGCAAACTCTATTTTTTCTGTTGACTAGATGTCAATAAACCTTTTTAATTGTCAATTGTCACAATCAGACTGTTACCACTTAATTACACGGTTTTGAATAATATATTTCGATTAAATGCATATAAACCTAAAGAAAGGTTTACTCACATTACAGTAAAAATCTGCTTAAATGAACCTGGGATATAGCGAAATATACCTTATATATAACGAACCTAAAATAATTTCCATTTTAATTTTATAAATCAGTGAACTATGGCTATAATGAATCATGGCTATATAGTGAACTACAGGTTTAGTCCCATTGCGGTTCATCCTAGAGGCTTCTGTAAATGGAAAAAGATAATTTAATAATCTCTATAAATTACAAAAGTGAAAAAAAAAATAACTATCATTTTGTAAAGGAAATTTACAATTGAATATACCTACTTCCTCTATCGCCTGGCTGAGAAGGTCATTCGAAGGACATTATATAATCTTATACTTACCATAGGAACACAGGTAGACTCATCCGGGCGGATGGTCCATCGGTGGCGGAATCTATCCCGCGGTGGGCGCCACCAATGAAGACCTTTTATATATTTATAAATTATATTTTTATCTATTTATTCCTATATTTATCATTATATAATCTTATTTATTTTCGTATTTATTCAATTTTGTAAGTAACCATATATAATATTGTGTGAACATTATGGTAAATCAGTTTCAATCTCAACCTCCTGTCATTTGGGAAACATCATTCTAGTGTAAATCTTTTGATATTTCAAGTTTCGGGTCTTGTAAATTCCTTCTACAGTTGTGTGTATTATAAATTCGCATCTATTCAGTTTATTCAATAATTCCACAACACCTGAACACTGTCTCAATAAATATTGTCTTTTTAAAATCTTATTTTATAGTATGATGTTATTATGAATACCAGTACCTGCCTCAAAAGTTTGGAATTTGAAGAAGAAAGAATACACCTGCAGAAGATCCATCCCATCCCATTACAAGACATCGGAAAAATAATCAATTAAAAGAAGCAGTAAAATATTATCAGAAGAAGCTTTATTTCAAATCCGACAGAGATGTTGAAATAGCCATCAAGATAATCAGTAATTACAATGACAAAAATAATTATGTAGCCATTACATTTTCAAGGGCGTTGCCAGAAAGTTAAATTTTCTGTACCAATAAAAAGTAGACACTTTTACGTAGTGTAATGAAAAAAAAAGGTCTTTGTTAAGTATTACTGATATTTGACATCATAGAATTTAAAGAAGCCACTAAAACATATTATAATTTTTACTAAGTTAATGTTTTAATTTATGAACATGTCTACGATTAAAAAAAAGATTCTGTTTGATCAGAAAATAAACTCTTTTATACATACGATAGAGAAATATAATTGTTATGCCTATGGAAACGAGAGAGAAATAAGAAAAATATTCATCAATTCAAAAAATAACAATAATTCGTAACTTCTAATTATTTTATTGCAAGGATCTCATTTTCACATTAAGATGATCCATTCCTATATGAAGGTTTAGAGAAAATACATGATAAAATACTAAACAAATATTGGCTGAAGCAAACAACTTCAAATGAAGTTGACAAACTATTTTATATAAAATAGTTTCTCTATTGAGTAAAATAAATAAATAGTGTTTTAAACCTAATATAACGTAAAATCTTTTATTTGCTATTTATTCTTAATAAGATAATCTCTTTATAACGAAATAAATATTTTGTTTTAAAAAATTAAAGATAAAAAATCAAAAATATATGTTCGTAAAATAAATGTTTCTTTTTTAAATATATAAATATTCTCCTAAATTCGTAGTTTTGTTTATAATAGAGTAACAATGTTAATTTTTAAATGTTTCAAAAATTGATTATTTTAAATTTTAAAATAGGTATCGTCTGAAATAAAGAAATTTAAATAAATCAAAAGAAAATGTCTAAATATCGACATTTTAAATTGAACTTATTATATAAATATATTTTTTAAAAATAAATTGATAATATTATAGCAATATGTTTTAATAATTATTTTAAAATATAAAATAGGCGTTTTTGTTAATTTTCAAAATATTCACACCTATTATCACAAAGCAATAACACGCCATCTATATATATATAATAAAAGGATTTAAGAGCGCGAAAGTTTCTTTTATACATAAAACGAACTTCTACTGTCCTTACTGCGATGAAAAAATATATTGGGAGGGCTTGGCTCATCAGTGGTGAACCCTCCCAGCGGTTTCGCCAATTTAATCCACCAGACCGCTTCTCAGAGCTCTAATACTGTATTGGATCATTCTGCTTTTATATGCTACACTGAAGGATGGAATCTTAGAAATGGTTTTCAAGTAAACTATGGACATAAGCTTATAGGACAGTAGAATTACATTCAAATATTTACTTCGAGCAATGCTCTTCAGCAAACTATAAAGACAAGGCCAGTTAGGCATAAATTAACACAAAGCAATAACGCGCCATCTATACATATAAAATAAAAGGATTTAAAAGCGCGAAAGTTTCTTTTATACATAAAACGCAGATACATAGATGGCGCGTTATTGCTTTGTGTTAATTTATGCCTAACTGGCCTTGTCTTTATAGTTTGCTGAAGAGCATTGCTCGAAGTAAATATTTGAATGTAATTCTACTGTCCTATAAGCTTATGTCCATAGTTTACTTGAAAACCATTTCTAAGATTCCATCCTTCAGTGTAGCATATAAAATCAGAATGATCTAATACAGTATTAGAGCTCTGAGAAGCGGTCTGGTGGATTAAATTGGCGAAACCGCTGGGAGGGTTCACCACTGATGAGCCAAGCCCTCCCAATATATTTTTTCATCGCAGTAAGGACAGTAGAAGTTCGTTTTATCTATAAAAGAAACTTTCGCGCTTTTAAATCCTTTTATTTCACACCTATATTCTACAAAAATTATTTTGTCCATAATATAAATATATATATATCAATTTTTTTTCTCCCCATTGAATATAACAAAATATTTTTAAAAACCTAATGCTGTTGACGTTATGTGGCGCTGTGTTTGTTGTTGACACACTTTAAAATGTTATAACACCTTTATAAAGGTTGGCGTTCAGCCAACTGAAATATTGGTAAAATAAATAATATTTTGATCCAATATATGCCTTTTTAATTATAGCAATATGTATAAATACATATGAAATGTTATCAAAAAGCGCTCAAATTGCAAATAATATTTTGCAAAAGATTGAGAAAACACTGTCGTTTATTTAATTAAAAAGGCATTCATTAGATCAAAATATAATTTATTTTACCAATATATACCTTTTTAATTAAAGATGTATTTATGGATTGCTCTATTTTCAAAACTGTCGCCGCAACTAGTGGACTACTAGTTTCCCAAAGCTGGTGTTGTGGCTTTGTCACCGACCCGAGGCCGCTAGTTGCGGCGACGGTCAATAGATGGCGTCAGTTTTTGACGTTTATTCTGACAGGAAATGCGCACTATGCTTCTATATATATATAAATATATTAAAAATAAAAAAGGCATCTCCTGACCACGAGCACATGTGAATTTTAGATGGCAGAGCGCCATCTAGTGGAGAAAAATAAACTAAACGTTTATTTAGCTTGCTCCGTGATATTTGGCCAACCCAATTTCTTGATTTATCAAGAAAAGCCATCCACGAACGCGTTTCGCGCTGTTGGCGCTCGTCAGCGTGGAGAAGGCTGTAACCACTGCGATAACATTGGTCGCAGAGCGCCATCTAAAAAGCACATGTGCTCGTGGACAGGAAATGCCTTTTTTATTTTTAATATCAACACCTGACCCACTTATCTTTTTTTTTCTATTGTTTTTTCATATATATATATATTCAGCGCCATTTCTTATATCAAATATTTATACTATTTATGTAGAATTGAATGTAATACTCATTATTGAGGACTATGCTGGTGACGTATCGCAGAGTGTATCAATATATATACGTTAGGTTAATTTCATATAGGTTTTTAATTATATAGGTTAAAGTTCGATTGTTTTAAAAATGGAACTATTTTCGCTTATAGCGAATAGGCCTTGCGCGGAAAAATACAATCGATGGGTATTTTCATTCCTCCCCGCAGAAATCTCACATAACTTAAAAATATGCATATTACATTATTAATTTCAAAATGTTAGTAATATGCCTCAAAATATTGTTATTAAATACGATTAAGTCGTATTAGTGTAAAATTTTTAATTCCGAGAATAAAAATTAAAAATTACTTGAATAAAAAAGATTTTTTAAGTCCTTAATTAATTCCATTTTTAAAATTGATTTTAAAAGATTTTCATTATAATATATATCTCTCATAAAGTACATTTTAATTTAAAAAATCAAATTTATACGTATTTTAAATAAAAAAAATAAAAGATATAATATATTATTTTATAAAATATTTATTTACTATATTGAAAATATTCGAACACAAGCATGAAATAAAAATAATAAGTTTTAATAAAAACATATTTATCGATAATTTTCATTTTTAACCTATCAAAATTATTTAACATCTATAATTTGACAATAACGAATTATCAAAAATATATATTGCGCTTTTTATATTTCAAAAAATAAATATATATTTTTGGGAAGAATAGTTTATTCTCTTTTTTTATTATTATTAAAAGCTCTGCGCGATATTTTAAAATGCTGAATCATACAAAATGTCTTTTAAAATTTTCTTCCACCCTAATTTTTGTGACAGCATAAAGTCCCAAGAAGGAATATTTTGAGAAGAGAAAACTTACTAATGGTTTTCTTCCTTAGAAAATCGCTTAACAACCGATCTTTAAAAATGTGAAATAATTTTCTTCAACTTTTAGAAATCTAAGCGTTAAATTTAGCTAAAGAAATACACCATTTTCTTAAGACATATATCAATAGTTATTTCTTTTAATAAAGAAGCATTTCATTGAGAAAACCTTTAAGTTAATATAATATTTAATTATCAAGGCAAATATTAATAAGTAATTATATTTGGTTAGAGATGATATTATAAAAGCAATTATATATTTTACTAATTAGAGAAACTATTACAGAAGACGAATATATATAATTATATATAATGCATATTTGCTTTAAATTTTTGAAATATACATATTTACATATTCATAATATATACACACTGGTGCATCACAGTTTTTCAGAACAGTGATATTTTTATATTTTCTTATTATATATATTATTGATATAGAGTGAAATAGAAATCATTTGGGTAAAACAAATAGAAAAATCATAATTTCATTGAGAGATAATCTTTCTTCGTATAAAAATAATATTCATAAAATTTCTTTATCAATATTTATAATACATATATATTATGCCTACATATATATTATACATATATATACGCCTTTTTATATAACATATATATTATATTTATTATAAATAATTTATTCAATCCAATATATGCTTTTTATTATCTAATGATTTAAATATGAATTGCTCTATTTTCAGAACAATATATATATTTATATGATATATTTAAAATATCATTTTAGAGTCATTTTTAGAAACAACATTTCCATTTATCGTTTGATTTCTAAATGGAGGATTTTGGTGCCAGCTCAGCAGTCACTTCTGCCTTTATAAGGTTTACTGAGGCGATATATTAGGTGAATCCATTGACAGACGAAATGAAGAAACGCCAAATGGGGTAATTTGTAAGGGATTAGAGACTTCCTACAAGAAGGTGTAATAGATTTCCAACATGGCGTCTGTTTTGAGATAGCAGACGATGGATTGTTAAGCCTGAAATATATACCGTTTGGAATATACCTTCTGAAAATAGAGTAATCCATATTTAAATCTTAGGATTATAATAAGGCATATATTTGATTGAATAAAATGCTTTATTTGACAATATTTCAGTGTTGGCTGAATACCAACCTTATATATATAAAAATATATTTTGCAAAGAAAGACTATTTTTCTAAGCATAGAAAAATATCATTGTCAAATCTACAACAACAACAACAAAAGCCTTTATTGAGGACCTCTCGTCCTATAAAGGATTCGCCAGTTTACAGAGTAAGAGAAGAGAACCAAGAATACAGAGATAAACCTATATGTAGTAGGTATAGTATAGTATTTTCTACACTGTGACTATATACAACAGCAGCAACAAGCCTTTTACTGGAACAAAGTCCCATACAGGATTCGTCATTCTAATCCTGACATAGATTATTTGCATATAATTATTTACATCAATTAAAATTATGTATATAGCCTCCTCTTCTCTTCAGCCGTCTTCCAAAATTTGAACAACGCAAAAGCTACAGCTCTGTTTCTCACCACCTCATTCAACAGGACATTGTCAAATCTTTGGGTATGGAAACAGTTAGCAAAAGCCTTTGGTAACTATTTATTTTCATTTTAAATCAATTATTTCAGTTCCAAATCATTAACTATTTTCTATGCTTTTTCTCAAAATTACAAATAAGCCACACAGTTAGGCAACATTAAAATATTAAAATATAATAAGAAATAGTACAAATATGTAATTGTAATAAGGTGGATAAATTAAGAAAAAGGCATCTCCTTATCGTGCAACTGAAAGTTGCTGATGGTTTGCCCCATCTTCGGAATAAATATAAACTATTGTTGCACGATAAGGGGATGCCTTTTTCTTAATTTATGCACCTCATCCCAGTACAATATCAGTAGCGTTCTCACGCAATTCTGGCCTTAACTACCCGTTTCATGATTTTTCAGGAGGCCTTAATGGCCAATTTTTTGGTCGTTGAGGTACAGCTTGCACCACGTTGATGAGGGCCAACAGCCCGAAACGCGTCCGTGGTTAGCTTTTCTTGATTAATCAAGAATGGGTATTTGGCCAATTCTGGAATAATTAAAAATCAACGAGAATAGTTGATATTATAGTTGATATTGATATTTCAGTTGCACGATAAGTAGATGCCTTTTTCTTAATAAACTATTCTGTTGATTTTTAAGTATATGGGTATTTGTACAATACTGGAATAATTAAAAATCAAAAGAATAGTAGATATTTATTCCGACAGATGGCGCAAGCCATCAGAAATGTTCAGTTATACGATAAGGAGATGCCTTTTTCTTAATATAATAATAATATAAAACAAAAATAAAATAATAATAATAATAACTTAACGCTCTCTATCCTTAAATATTATAAATATTTTGTAACGATAATTACATATTCCGTTAATATAAATTTATTATATAAATTATCGTTCAAAATGTTTATTATTTTCACCAATAGAGGGAGCTTAGTTAATGATGATAATTTAAATGTTAGCTAAGAGGCTTATTTGTTATTTTGCGGAAGAGCATTTCTCGAAGCATTAAATCTCTAATTTGTCAATTTCCTGAATTACAAATACATTCCTACATTCCTAGAAGCATATGTCGTTTGTTTGTTCAAAACTCTTAATTTTTTTTTCTCATGCAATAGAAGCTTTAGAAAGGAATACCCATTATAAAAGTGCCAAAATTCTTTATATAAATAGTAAAGATTTATACTGTACCAAATTTTCGTATAGAATACCAGTATACAAAAGATACTATAAAAGCAAATATCCAAATATTATTTTATAAAACGTAACTGTAAATCTTTATATTTGTAATAAAATATGTATGAATATAAATATATAAATATATATTTTGAATTATTCGTAAATGTTTTCCAAAGTTTTATTCACAAAGTTAAATAAACAACAGAAAGTGTTATATGTAAATATTTGGAGAGTTTTTCAATCGTCTGTAGTAGAAAGTATTGGGCAGTGGGGTCAGATCTGATTATCAAATGCTTCTTCAAAGGGATAGAGCGGAATAAAATATCAAATGGCAATTTCTTTAAAAGCCACCGGCAACTGATTTTTGGGTCCAATCTATTCTGCAACCAACCTCCATTCAAAAATGGATTCTTTTTCACATTCTTTCTCTACTCGAGGTTTCCCCGTGTAATTACTTCTCAGAGGGATATATCTTTTGTAGAGGAGCGCTCAAGCTACTTTTCATATATTTATAAGTGGAAATTGAAAAAAATCGGTGTATTTTTTGAAAATTTTAATCTTAAAAATTAATTTCACGAAATGTAATCCAGATATTTATATTATATTATATATCGTAAAATATTTATATATATACTGATATAATATTAAGAAATATTTTCTTCTCATTGAAATTTTAGAAATAGAAAAATCTTATTCTCTATAAACACACACATATGAGCTCATTTATCTATGAAATAATTCTGAAAAATGTATATTTATTCTTATTATCAATATATTTATAAAGCATTAACTTTATTAACATCTTATAACGCGATATTATAAACTCAGGGATATTTACGTCAATACATTTCTAACATCATAACAAATTGTCTATATACAAGCTTATAGAATTATTTTACATAATTATACAAATAAAATTGGTCATTATATTTATAATGGTATACATATATCTGATAATTTAAAACCCCAGTCATTCTACCATGTCCCTGCCTATGTCCAACCACCTTGTACCCTGTACCAACTTACTGTATGACATGATGTACTGCTAAAAGCCAAATAAAATACGGACTGTATGTCAGACAGACAGAGAAAAACAAGGAGATAATACGATTATAGATATTAATAAACGATTGCAGTTAGGCCTAAAGTTAAGAGGAAAGATTTCTATCTCGCATCATTAGCGCTAGGTCAACGACACTTCTATTCCAGAGAACTCCAAGACAAAGAACCCAGGAGTTGAATTCGCTGAAAATAACTTTATTTAGGTCAATGCTCCATCCTCATATTTTCTGCTATAACTATCAAAGATGGCTTCCCAGTCGTTTGGGCCAATCAAGGCGAATCTTCATCTTCCATGATGTAATGAATGACCAATCAGAATCTCAATAGAGGTCACGTGACACCACCCGACTGGGGAAGTCTCAGTAGCGTCTCCGAGTCTCATCCGTACTAGACGTGTCTTCTGATCCAGCGTAAATCGCGGGGCGTAAGCTCACTCACCTCCATGCTCTCTGTCTGTCAGCATCGGTTCCCTTGACCAACCTATCCTGTGTCCTCACTCCTGCCATCACGACTGCAACATTCACCAATACAATCCCAACTTCCAGTTGACAGCACCTTCGCTGTCACAACTACCACAGAGTAAACGGAGAATCGGCAAGATTCCACCACAGAGAAAAGAGAGTCGACAGGAATCACATCAATTCTCACATATATATATTATATTTTAAAAAATAAAAAGAGATGATTTCTGTTGTTTTGGATCATCTTGATGATTATGCTATGGTGGTGCAGTCGTGGTTGAATAATCTTGAAATAATAATAAAAATATTGGTTTTGATCAGTAATTGTTTTTATTGTGCTATAGAATAAACATAAATTGGTAAAATTACTGCCTGGCTTAAGGCGTAAAAATAAAAAAAATGAAAAGATTATTTACATAATTACAAAGTTTTGGGTCGGCCAACGGGGAAGAACAAAAACAATGATTATTTATAGAGAAGGCGTGACCTCTGGCGGTCGATTTATACAGAGTATTTATATCTATGAAATTATAATTTTTTAAATAAAATATTTTAATATAACATTTTAAATAATATCTTAATATAACATATATACATATTTAAAAATAAAGAAGGCTATCCTGACGACTAGCACATGAGATTTTTAGATGGCAGAGCGCCATCTAGTGGAAATAAAACCACTTAAAGGTTGATTTTTATTTTATTTTAAATTATTCTTTCATATATATATTTATATAAATATTATTTATTGTATATAATTTTCATTATATATATATGTGTTTGTAAAAAGTAAGAAATAATATATTTATTATATATATATTATAATTTACTATTTATATATATAATGGGTATATATATACATTATAAATTTTGAATATATTTTATATATTGGAATATTTTCGAAACTTTATATTTTTCTTTTAAAGAGTATTATTCTTATTTGTAAAAAAAATAAACATTTTTTATTCACTCGATGCGAATATTGTTATTTAAATATAGATTTATAAAATATGTTAATATAATATTCACACGTATGTATATATATTATTTATATTTTTTATAATATATAACGGGGGCGTCGCAAAAAATACTCAGAAGAATTCTATTTTTTTTTTTTAAATTCGCCTCTCTCTGAAATATATTTTCCTAAAATCTATATATTTCTAAATACAAGTGCCTTTCTATTTTGTGGGAAATATGAAGGTTCTATTTAATCTTATCCATCTGAATCGTACACCCTTTCAAAGGAAAAGAAATGCTCGCTTCTATGAAAACGATTTATATTCCGTTCGGAGAGACGCCTCGAGCGCTCGCGGACAAAGGGGCTAGCCTCACAAAGGTTTAATGACTTCTCAAAGTCCGGCGACCCATTAAATTTGAAAACACGGGTACTCTAACATGGAGGTTTCTTTTTATTCTTTTTTTTTTTTGCTCCTTTTTTTCTTTTAGTCGCCTCTCCTTTTTGCCAAGTTCCTTTCTAAACTGGTGAACATTTTATGTGCGGTTTTGTGCATGGCCACAGTCAGACTGTTCGTCTGATTCAGAATACAAAATGGCGGGAAAGTTTATAGCTGCAGACGAAGTTTAGATAAGTTGTTGTTAAAGATACTTTTTTCCCTTTCTGAAACTTTTACTTCTGTGTAGTTGTTGAATTTTAGATTCGATTTTTTTTTTATCTGTACTATTCTTTATGTTATTGTCTAAACCGATTTTTATAAAAATGGATAGTTTTGGATTATAATAATACTTCCAAAACCTTTTCAATAATAAAACCAAAATATTTGTTTGTTTTTTTATTTAAAAAATATATTTCAAAAATTTGAATTTTACTTCGTCCTTATAAAATTAAAAAATAATAATAATAATACAATTTATTGTAAAAAAGAAAAATACTCAATGAATATTGCGATTTTTTTCTTAATTTCGAAATATAAAATGGACAAAGCGTTCAGATATTTAACAAATGATAAACCTGCAACTGTTTTTTCTTTTTATTTGTAGAAAACTTAGAAAATTATTTTAAGAGGAAAGTTATCGAAATAGTTCGAAAATATTTCGAACTTAAATAAATGCGTACTCGCACGTATGAGGATTTTTATATTTTATGTTGAACTTCACAGCGTGAAAGAAATAGCTTATTATATCAATATATATATTTTAGAAAATAGGCATATATGTATATTATATGAATAAAAAGAATGAAATTTCTGTTGATTTTGAGATTAATTGCTTGTAGAGGAATTATTGGTCATTTTCTTGATTTTGGTTATCTTGAGGATTAAGCTCTGGTGATGCAGTCATGGTTAAAATATTGATAGAATAATAACAAGAATTGTTTTGATCAGAGGTTGCTTTAATTGAGCTAAGAAATATATAAAATACATAATTTGGTAAAAGTACTGTCTGGCTTAAGGCGTAAGAATAAAAAAAAATAAAAAGCTTATTTACATAATGTACATAAGTTTTGAGCCGGCCAGCGGGGCGCTAAATATTTTTATTTTTTTCTTTCATTTTTTCATGTATATATGTAGTTTTTGCGTAAGAAAAATATATGTTATAGTGCAATTTTACCTTTATATTTATATATATACTAGCGGATGTGTACCCGGCTTCGCCCGGGTTTTATCCGAGTGAAAGTTTGCCTAACGAATATTATTGATAATAATATTCCGGAACACACAGAATATTATGATAATAATGATAATAATAATCGTTGTATTATATATTTATATAATATATAAAATATATTTTTCGAGCAAACATATCCACTCTCTCTACTGAATATATTTTTAAAAAGATAAATATAAATAAAAAATATCTAGAGATAAACTACACGATCTTAGCCAAAAGGCCGAGAAACGATATTTTATATATTGAGATGACCTGGCTTCGTGTGTGTCTTCTGCTCGAGTGAATGTTTCGCAGGTATAATTTTGTTCCTGCCTACTGAAAATTATTATCTGGCTTCGCCCGTTGTCTGTTTTAGTGAATATTCCCCTAAAGAATTTTGTTTATGTCAATCAAGCATGATACAGCAATATTGTCATCATCATTTCTGAATAAAAAAATATTGTTGCGCTCAGTACCTGGTTATTTATAATTTTTCTTGGTTAAAGCGCGACAAAAAAACTCTTCCAAATTTAACTCTCTGTCCTGTTCAAATTTCAGCGTGTTTAGTTACATATTGAGGGCGTGCATAGCCTACAAACATATATATATATATATATATGTTCCCGGCTTCGCCGGTTTTATCCTAGTAAAGGTTTGCCTAACGAACATTTGTTTAAAACGATTCTAGCAAACATCCAATCCCTATATTGAATCTACACTTGTCTATACTCTCGATAATTTTAAATTTTCTCCAGGTCCCTTTAAAATACTCGATAAGTTGAATAAAATCAATATTAATTGATCCACTCAGTAATTTGAAGTTGAAGGAATAGTATCTTGCCACAAACGAACATTTGTAAATAACTGTATTCAGCGAATGTACCCGGCTTCGCCCGGTTTTTACCCGAGTAAAAGTTTGCCTAACGAACATTTGCTAAAACGATTCTAGAAAACATCCAATCCACCTATATATAGATTTATTATTATTTTTTTGCTTATCCCTAGTACACGTGGTACAGGCCATGATAATCATGGTGGGTAGTTAGCGACTGCTTTTTACTATAAGCGCACCACATGTCTACACATGTGAAAGCAGTTCGACTTTGCACTTACAAATGTGCCAGAGCCCGTTTGGTTACTTGCACTAGCTGGTGGGGTTGGACTTTTGCAAGAATCGGGGGGCCATTGGAGCATTTTTTTTTTCAAACAGAAAAAGGTGTCAATGCGAGAATCGAACCCGGGTCGTAGTGGTCGAAAATCAAACGGTTTAACCAGCCTTCCACCGACCCCCATATTATAGATTTATAAACGTATATAAATATTGTTATATGCGTTTGAATATATTTTTGAAACATAATTTTTTAAAAACATTTATTAATTTTCAAATAAGATATTGTCACGCGTTTGTGGATTTTATAATTAATTATTTCTATTTTTTTCTCAATGAATTATGTATATTAATCTAAAAATTCATTTTTGTTATCATCATCACATACAATGAAATTTTTTATATAAACAAACGATAAAAACAACAACAATTAAATTTGTATCTTCGTTATTATAAAACAACAGCAAATTAAATTAACAATGTAAAATATATTTTAACATTACAACATTTTAACATTTAACACAAAAACGTTACAATATTTTCTCTAAATATATATTAATATTGAAATGCCAAGTTTTTTTACAACGCGTCTTTGGAATATTATATTACCATATTTCTAATTAAATTTATTATACTTGGAACACATTTTAGCATTTTTACAATTTATAAATGTAATTTCACCAGATACCGCGAGAGGCGCTGCTTGCGAGTGAAAGTAGAAAATTTGCAAATAAAATTGCAAAGAATATTTATTTCAAATCGAATTCAAACCAGAAATCTTCTCAGTAGTATAAAACTATATATTTGCCTTATTCTGTCTGTTTGTTTGTCTGAAGCTCACGGATAGAATGCGCGCCCATTGGCTGCCAGCAAACACGTGACCTCCCTGCCCGCCCCCCCCTCTAGACAACCCTGTTATCAGCTGTGTGATACATACACCTGTCTATAGCGGCCATTCTAGACAACCCTGTTATCAGCAGTGTGTTACATCCACCTGTCTATACAGACCACCCTGTCTATAGCGGTCACTTTAGGCAACCCTGTTATCAGCAGTGTGTTACATCCACCTGTCTATACAGACCACCCTGTCTATAGCGGTCACTTTAGGCAACCCTGTTATCAGCAGTGTGATACATACACTTGTCTATACAGACCACCCTGTCTATAGCGACCACTCTAGACAACCCTGTTATCAGCTGTGTGATACATCCACCTGTCTATACAGACCACCCTGTCTATAGCGACCACTCTAGACAACCCTGTTATCAGCTGTGTGATACATCCACCTGTCTATACAGACCACCCTGTCTATAGCGGTCACTTTAGGCAACCCTGTTATCATCAGTGTGCTACATTCACCTGTCTATACAGACCACCCTGTCTATAGCGACCACCCTAGACAACCCTGTTATCAGCTGTGTGATACATCCACCTGTCTATACAGACCACCCTGTCTATAGCGGTCACTTTAGACAACCCTGTTATCAGCAGTGTGATACATACACCTGTCTATACAGACCCACCCTGTCTATAGCGACCACTCTACAGCTGTGTGATACATCCACCTGTCTATACAGACCACCCTGTCTATAGCGGCCACTCTAGGCAACCCTATTATCAGCTGTGTGATACATCCACCTGTCTATACAGACCACCCTGTCTATAGCGGCCACTCTAGGCAACCCTAGGAAGCAAGATGTATACAAGGTGTAGACAAGATGAAGATCTAGATGAAGATTAAAACGTTTTTAAAATATATTCGCACTCGAGTAAAACCCGGGCGTTGCCCGGGCCATTCGTCTAGTAGTAAATAACTTCCTAAAGTTTCACGGCGATTAGATAATCTTACCTTTTAAAAACATTAATCGTGTGAACAAACTAACATTCAACGTGTAAACAAACCACGTGTTAATTATTAACCAATCAAATTCATTTATCGTCGCGACTAGTGCTGCGCTCAAGCGGTAAAAGGCTGGAACTATCGCTTGTTGGTTTTTTATTTTCTAAAAAAAAGCACATTAACTTTTTTAGTTTTTTTGAATAGCCTATATGTTAAACGAAATCTTCAGCTACCTACATGCGAAATTTCA
>CP092864.1:13907879-13921534 GCA_030710605.1 Cordylochernes scorpioides
AGCGTCAGTATTAGCATAAAAAAAAGGAAAACCGAAAAATGCACTATAACATTTCTGTTATTATGTGATGTTCACTAATATTCATTATAGGGTAATTAAATCGTTAACTAACTGACAAATATGTTAATTATTTCTATTATAATAACTAAAATCATATTAATAATTACTGTAAATAAGCTCCCAAACTTGTGTATGCATGCAAATATCCAAGACGGGTAGCGCGTGCTTTGTAAATGATAATAAATAAATAAATAAACATGGTAGATTAAGCTGGTAAAACCGCTGGGAGGGTTCACCACTGATGAGCCAGGCTGTAGAAAATTGTTTAATTTTTTAAAAGAATCATACGCGTCTATAATAGTTTCGTATTTTCATAACAGATAGCGCGCTAATTATCATATTTAAATATTTTTAGACAAACAAAAAGTATTTAGATAAACTAAACATATATTATATTGTATTAAAAAGCATATATTGGTTTAAAAAAAAAGGTTTATTTGTTAATATATTGGTTGGCTGAACGCCAAGTTTTGTCAAGGTTTATATAAACAAACTTAGCGCCACATATTATTATCAGATATTAGAGTTAAAATTAATTTTGTAATATATTACAAAAAGTGGATTGATACATCAAAATATTATTATGAAAATATTTACTAGCGAAATAAATTAATCTTTATATAATAATTAATATTGCCCTTCTCTCTAAGCGTGTTTTAATGAAAATATACTCGTGGAGAGAAAGACAGAATTTAAGGAAGTTTAAAGTCTCTGATGTCTCTCTCTCTCCTGTCGATTTTAAAGGAGAAAGAGGCAATTTTGTTCTCTGTGGTTATCTCGTTGTTTAATTTAGTTAGAATATTTAGGTTTATATAAAGGTTTAACATAATTTTTCTATGATTGTGTAAATATTCATTGAATTTATCATCATCACCTTTGTTGTTTACAAAAATGTTATATGAAAAATAAAGTAATGTAAAATAACGAAATGGTTGCCCTCATGTTTACTGATCCAATGTTTTAATAATCTAAGGTTTATGTTGTAAGAAAATTATACATTGAGAAGAATTATACACTCGTGTTTTCAATGAAAGTCGCCGTGTATGAAATATACATCAGAGTTATTGTCTGAATCCTGATATACATGTTAAAAGGTACAATTTCCTTATGTTTTGTCTATGAGTACGTATTAGAGAATATCGGTAGATACATTGTAAATATACAATGAGTTAGGTTAGCTATAACCTTAGGTATATATCTCTAAAATGTTGTTGTTAGTGTATATCAAGTCGATTTTGATCTTTGATAACTATATGGACAAATATTGTCTAATTTAATCTGTTGGTGACTACAATAACTTTAGTGAAACGAAGAAAAAGAAAACTTTTATTCTTGGCGTACCTTTTGCACCATTGAAAATTTGAATATTTAATCAAAAGAAATAAACACAGAAATATTAAATTAAATGAATGCAATAAAGAAGAAAATAATGCAAATTATATATACTCAAAACAACTATGATTATAACAACTTGTGATTTACAGAAGCAAGCAATATTCACAGAATATTTCACGCTGATATATTACAGTGACCGTCATTCGTAGCTCATCTTACGGTAGATTCTTTGACTTCTAGCCAGCTTATTGCAGGTCTTCTTCTCTTTATTCAATGTTTCCCAACATCAACATCTTTTCCAAACCTTTTTCTCTCACTATTTGTTCAGATTAGTTCAGTCTTTGTTTGTATTGGATACATTCATAAAGTTTTCTCAGCAGTGCTCGATACAGAAGTGATTTGCCTGTATGTCTCTTAAAATTATCTATATATATAAAATTGAATGTCTGTCTGTGTGTGTGTGTGTCCTCTATGGATTCAAAAACCATACATCCAATCGCCGTGAAAATTTGGGATATTATTAGGTGTATCCCCGGAAAGGTTTACGAAAAATAATTTCTTGAATATCTTGAATATCCTTAGAGTTATTTGCAGATTTGTATATTTAACTCGCAAGCAGCGCCGCCATTGAGACGGAGATAGGCTTAGTTTGCTGCTTCTGATGACCTTGGGTCATCGTGTGAGTCACAGCATGATGCTACAAAAACACTCTCTCTGGGGATTTTACAGCGTCGACAACCTGTAAGATTGCCTCTCTCATATATTATACTTTAAACATCTGCTTAATTAAAGCATTTTTCATTTGAAAGAGACTGCTCTCTTAACCCCCTTTAGACAACATTAAATGATATCCCGTGTCGATGATTTTGTAATGTATAGAATTAGGAAAGACAAAATTCACGATGACACGGCTCACAGGGAACGGTAAAAAATGTTCACTCTATCGAGGAAATACAAAATTCGGGATGACACGGCACACAGGGACCGGGAAAAAATGATCACTTTATCGAGAGATTCACGACCATGGATTTTATTCAACTTATCGAGTATTTATCAAGGGACCGGGAAAATATGTTCACTAGATAAAACGATGATTTTGTAATGTAGAAAATTATCAAAGACAAAATTCAGGATGACACGGCACACAGGGACCGGGAAAAAATGTTCACTTTATCGAGAGATTCACATTTACGAGTTTCAAATTATCAAAATATATCTCTTTTTTTTATAAGTTTATAGAGAATTGTTTTAACAAATGTTCGTTAGACAAACCTTTACTCGGGTAAAACCTCGGGCGAAGCCGGGTACGTCCGCTAGTTAATTAATAAAATAAACATATTAACACAAAGCAATAACGCGCGCCATCTATACATCTAAAATAAAAGGATTTAAAAGCGCGAATGTTTCTTTTATACATAAAACGAACTTCTACTGTCCTTACTGCGATGAAAAAATATATTGGGAGGGGCACCACTGATGAGCCAAGCCCTCCCAATATATTTTTTCATCGCAGTAAGGACAGTAGAAGTTCGTTTTATGTATAAAAGAAACATTCGCGCTTTTAAATCCTTTTATTTTAAAAAATAAACATATATTAAATAGACCATAATTTTATTTATATATTTCAGTAAGCATAAAGCTCACTTTTAATCTCCATACCGATTCATAATTAGTTCCAAGTTTCAAAATAACATTATTAGGCGCCACTCAAAAAGAGCAACCTAGATCATATTTACAATGGGGGATACAAAGATTCATTTATATTTTATAATATTGGCTTTTTGGATCCTCAGGTCTTTGGTTATGTTTGCTATTAGACTGAATTTCTTGTATACATTGTGTTATCTATTGAGAGTACTGTAAATGGATGTTTTGTAGGAACTATGAACATATACTTTTCTAAGACTGTAGAAATGTATATCAAAATTATAGATGGCTAAAATATTTTAATCATCGCATATATAAGATCTGTAGAAATAGGTTTTAATAATATGTATTATATTTTAGTTAACTCACACAGGTTGCTGGTGCGTACAGGAATGTATTTAAAAAGAAATGTAGCGCTAAAAATATCGATTCTACTTTTAGACAATAGAGGTTTGCTTAGTTGATAATGATATTTTAAATTATCGGTTCAACTCTCTTTCTCTGTCGGTGAGATCTACGTCTGTTCGACTTCAGGGCGTAATGTGACATCGAAGCAGACGATCAAAAGTGAGATTCCACTGATGAAAATAATATATTTTTACTCCTATTTACCCTATATAATCTTATATGTACGACCAATAAAAGTATATTCAATCTCAATCTTTCTCTGTAGCTAAGATTTCGAACTAGGATTATCAAATACCTAGATGCTACCATGTACTTACATTCTGTGCGGATTCGAAGTCGTTCAGGTCTTTAAGAAGATCTCCATGTTCGGCATGAAGGCGGGCACAGGCTGGTGGACCTTCACAGTGAGAAATAGCTCTGGTGATGTACTCCAGGGCCTGGACATCCCACATGCTGACATTCCTTTCTGACATATATTTCTCTAATGGCAGAGTCCACAATTGAAAATTACATACGATATGTGGAATTAAGGGCAGTATTACTAAATAGATTGAAGACATTAAGACGCGAATGTTTCATTTCACAAATAAATCAAACTTCTACTGTCCAATAGATTGTCAGACAATATTGGCCGGGTGTCCAGAGAATAATAGTAGAGTGTCCGAGTAATGAGATGAATTTTGAACAAAAATTGATACCATTTATTCCACTCTTTTTATTTTACAAATAAAATGCTTTTTAATGCCCTTACTGCAATTGAAAAATATACACATTAAAGAGGTGAAGAGTCTTTGATGTGTCAAATTCTTTTAGGAGACAGGGGCTGTTCACATTTGGTTATTTCGTGTGTCTTCAATAAAGGTTACTGTGTATCGAATATCTTTCAGAGTTATTATCTGAATTCCTATATATGCTAAAAGGTACAACTTCCTCAAGTTTTGTGTATGAGTGTATATATATATGATGAATATCGTTTGGAGAAAGACATGTCTTTGCGCCTAGAGAATTTAAATTAAGATATAGAAGATATTGTGGATAATAATATTTCTCAGAGAGAGTCTAATATTAAATGTCAACTGTTCCTGAAGTGAAGTGCAAGTTGTTCAGATCTGGAGATCTAGCCTGCCCATATAGTTAAAGCTAGATTAGTAGAGAAAGGAAGGGTAAATTGTTCTGGTATTAAAATGCAAATTTCCCATGAATTGAGGTGTAAATTGCACATGTAATTTCAAAAGTAATATATTCAATATTTGAAGGATAGAGTATTTAGGTATTGAAATGTAAATATATTGTAAAATGTTGTGTAAATTGCTCATGTATTCATAGGTAGTATGTTCAATAAATAAATGGTGTGTGTGATTGTTTGAGTATATTAAAATGCAGATTGCCCATGTATTGGAAGAAGTAGATTATTCTAGAAATGATAGATAGTTTGTCTAAGAAATAAAAGAAAGGTTACCCAGGCTTTAAAAGATAAATTTCCTGTGAGATAAATGGTAATTCAGTTCTAATAGAATGATAAGGAAATCAAGTAAAGACAGAATATGTTTTCTAGGTATTTGAAGGTCAATTTTCAGCGAGTTAAATGGTAATTTGGTTCTAATAGAATGATAAGGAATTAAAGACAGGGTTGGTTGTCTAAGTATTGATAAGTAAATATTCATTGAGGTAAATGGTAATTTGGTTCTAATAGAATGATAAAGAAATCAAGTAAAGACAGGGTATGTTGTCTAAATATTAAGAGATGAATTTTCAGTGAGGTAAATGGTAATTTGGTTCTAATAGAATGATAAGGAAATAAAGTAAAGATAGGGTATGTTGTCTAAGTATTGAGAGGTAAATTTTCAGTGAGATAAATGGTAATTTTATTATAATAGAATGATAAGGAAATAAACACAGGGTATGTGGTCTAAGTATTGAAAGGTACATTTTCAATGAGGTAAATGGTAATTTGGTTCTAATAGAATGATAAGGAAATAAAGTAAAGATAGGGTATGTTGTCTAAGTATTCAGAGGTAAATATCCAGAGAGGTAAATAGTATTTCGGTTCTAATAGAATGGTAAGTAAATAAACACAGGGTATGTTGTCTAAGTATTGAAAGGTAAATGGTAATTTGGTTCTGATATAATGATAAAGAAATCAAGTATGTTGCCTGAGTACTGAAAGGTGAATTGTTAGTGAGGTAAATGGTAATAATAGAATGGGTTAGAGAAATGGCTGTCAAGTAAGGACGCCTCACCTCCGCAGTCCGGTTCATCTGGCAGTAGAGGGCGGACAGCAGCCGTAGAGCCTCCCTGTGTTCAGGTCGGTCCTGGACGGCTGACAGAAGCAAGGATTCTGCCTGTGGGAACTGTCGCTCCTGTAGGAGGACCTGGGCCTGTGGACATGTCAACACACACCATGGATTTATATAAAAATAATTTAAAGATAGCTACACTCATAGCCAAAACTTAAGGAACTTATATATTTTAACATGTATATCGGGATTCAGACAATAACTCTGAAAGAAATTACAGTGACCTTTATTGAAGACCCAAGAGATAACCGAGTGTGAACAAAATTTCTTGTATCTCCTTAAAAAAATAAACGACTGGCGATACCAAAATATGTAACTTCTTTATGTTTTGTCTATGAGTGTGAATAATTGTTTATAAATGAAGGTAAATTAAAATAATAATTGACGAAGAAAGTAAAATTCTCAAACAAAAGAATATTTCAAAAAGGCCAGTGTTCAATGTCTATTGCGCATGCGCATTCGAAATAACAGTAGCGATTGACATCTCTAAGATACAATATGTAAATAGGGATCATTATTTTATTTACACTCATGGACAAAACTTAAGGAAGTTGTTCTTTTCAGCATGTATATCGGGATTGAGACAATAACTCTGAAAGATATTTGATACAAGTATTTGATACACAGTGACTTTTATTGAATACATAATTTTATAATCATATGATCATTATATTTCCTTTGTTATTTTACAAATTTTCACTGAAGCGTTGTCTGTTCCATTTATACGCGCGCTCAAAATACTGAAAACATGATATTTTATATAATACTTCTAGTAAAATTATGCGAAATTAAAGCACCATATAAAATGTACCGAGGAAAGAATCACAATTATTATTTTTTAAATTTCAACTATATGAATTTTTAACGCAGTAAGAAAGAGAGACCGTTGCCGGATAACTCTATCCACAACTCTAAGCACACGATATTTAGTAGATTACATATTAGGAAAATATCCAGGTAATTGATTTATTCATACGATGCATCAGTGCGCCATCTCTTATGGGAAATTCGAACTATTTTTGAAACGCGTATAATTCTTTCAAGAATAAATCAATTTTCTACTGGCCTTACTGCACACAATGATATATTATTTTATCGTTGTAGTAAGGGAAGTAGAAAATTGATTTATTTTTAAAAGAATCTTACACCTTAAAAATGGTTCAAATTCCTGTAAATTGATTTATCATAATTTTTAATTCGAATTTTAAAAAGTATACATCATTATAAATTTTTATATATTTATTATATATATATTAAGAATTTAAAGTACAATGTTTTATATGTGCTAAATTCCTAAAATTCGCAAAATTTTTAACCATGCCATTTTGATTCAATAAATTTTAAGAAAAGCTAAAATTAAGAAATTATTATTGTAATTGATGATGATAAATAACAGTGAAAAATATTCATTTAAATTCAACAATAAAAAAAAATATCGCGCAATATTTATTTTATTCTAAGAATTTATAAAATGCAGCGTTGCCAAATTTTCCCATATTCGCAAAAATACGAACCATGACATTTTGATTTAATAAATTTTAAGGGAAAGAAACTAAATTTAAGTATTTTACAATAAAACGACCAAATTCTATAGATAAAGATGGGAATATAGAATGGCAAAACACACAATACAAAACGTACAGTATCTGGGCAATATCGTATAAAGGGTTGCTGGGTAGAAAACGAGTTTAAAAAGATAGCGCGGTATATGTCAGAAAAGGAAATCCAATATTTATTTCCTCCATTGGTATTAACTCTGTAGTGATATATATGTAAAAAAATAGTAAAAATCTATTTAAATCTATTCGCCTAGAAAACCATTTAGGATTTTATACTTTTTGAGGGAAAAGAAATATGAAATTCAGATATGGGATACAATATTCTCTATTAGATATTCCTCCTTCTAGAGAATTCTTTACACTACACTACACCATATCATCTAGTAAATAATGTTTAATAATATTATAAACATATAAGTGGTGGAATACATATTTATAATTGTTATGTATTTAAAGTAAGTAAGAAGGAAGTAACCAATTTAACATTACATATTATTTATTATTAATAGGAATTTTACAAAACAAATCTTGGTATATGTTTCTACATGAAAACAACAAAAACTATAATTATTACATACATACAAGTTCCTTTTCAAACACGAGCTCATCTATAGCCATTGTTACTCTGTGTAATATTCCAACAATAAATAATTTTACTTGCAGTAACACATGAAAACTCCGAGGATAAGTTTATTTATTTCACAAATGATATCTCGAGCTTTCGGGTATCGTAAACCCTTCGACAGGAGTGTATAAGACGAAATGAATCACAGTTTTTAGATATTATTTATATATGGTATGTTATTTACATATTTCAAAATGTGTAAATAATTTTACTGATAAAATTTTTAAAGTTGTTTAATTTTCATATTTAGTTTATTCAAACAGATTCATCTTTCCAAATCGCAATGTGAAATGGTGAGCTAACCTCTTGGCGCTTCCACACCAATTAAAACTACCTAATTTCTTAAAAATAAATAAAGGAATAAATATATTATGATGATTTCAATTCATTTTTCTGTTCTAATCTAATTTTAAGAACTAAGGATCAGTAGAAATATTCCGAAGTAGCTATGTGTACAGCCTTTGAAATATTGGATTTTCAAAAGAATAAAATGCTTTATATAAATCTGTGTAATCCAAAATATTCCTTCTGAATCTTTATAACGAATGATATTGAAGCGTAGAAATCAAGTATTTGCATATCTTAAGATGTAAGCGTATTTATTGATGACGTCAGCACGACTAGTCGACAATTATCAACAAACCAACCAAACTATCTACAGCTAGAGAATATCAAGCAAGCAACCTAGGTAACTAAATGATGATTTAGAAAATGTAAAATTTTAAATCTGTTTCCAAATATTTTCATTGAATAATTAAATTAAATAATAAACTATTTCTTCGCCACACAATATAAAGTTGCGGTATTATAGTGTAGGATGGTTGTTGATGTGCTGTGTTGGTGTGGCTTGTGGAAAGGCTGCTGATAAAATTATAATTAAAATTAATTTATTTAAAGCAAGAGAAATTATAAAGAGAAAAGAAGCAACGGTTGAAATAACGGCCGCCGCACTAGCCTTGTTGTTTACCGCTAAGTCGCCAGCGTCTCTGATGACGTCCCACGCGCATGCGTAGTGAAGTGTTGACGCCCGCCGATGCCGTCTTAGTTCGGCTCGCTGAAGTAAAGTGTAGTCTCCACAATAGTATTCAAGTACAAAATTAGATACCTTTCCCTTCAAATCATCACTGCTACTTCATCAGCTTAAACATTATTTTGGAAAATTCGACTGATTTCATAACTCCTCTCATAGAAATTTTAGAAATCCAATCTTCCCCTGTACTGATGAGGGACATAGCCCGAAACCATGGTATACAGATTGGCTTTTTGTCTGAATTCTCCAAAACTGGTGTAGTAGCTCAATCCTTATCACCACCTTTATGTTTTTACTGGGAAGATAAACAAAATATATTGCTTTAATGCATTTTAAAGGAAGAGATGACTCTTTTGGTATATATAAATATATTACATATATAATTAAATCATATAACAAAAGCCTTTATCAACGTTTAGTTGATTTTTATTTCACTAGATGGCGCTATGCTATCTAAAAATGCTCTGGTGAACGATCAGGATATGTCTTTTTTGTTTTTAATATATCAGTACCTGACCAATTTTCTATTTAATACTTATTTTTCCACTTATAAATATGTATCAAAAAAGAGATCTCTCTTTTTAATTGTACATCAAAACGATGTAACTGTTGTTGTTGTCGTATCCAAAGAAGAGTCTCAGATGTCCCCATACATCTCCATCACAGAAGCAGCAATGTCCACTATCTTGGGTGTGTAAAGCTGCTTTGAGTCCATGTCAATTTTCTGCAAGGCTGCGGCCATTGTTGGGCATGAGAATATGTGAGTAGAAATGGCACTGTGTATTACCCTGGTAAAAACTTAATGATGTAGTGAGAGGGGTGATGTACAGTAACATCGTTTTGAAGCACACTCAAAGGGAGAGGTGCCTATTTTGGTACATGAATATCATTACCTCGCAGCTTTATGTTGTTATAATGATAAATCTATTAAAGCATAGGGCACTTTTTCGTCAAAATAAACGTTAAACTTAGACGCCATCTATTGCCGTCGCCGCAAACTAGTGGCCTCGGATTGGTGACAAAGCCACAATACTAGCTGGATCTGATGGAACAAATTCCGCCCTGGGCTGTTCGAAACCATGTTCTCTAGGTGGACGCTTCTCAGTTTTACAAATATTATGTTATGGCTTTGTCACCGACCTGAGCCGCTAGTTTACGATATATTTAACGGCAGAGGCGCCTTATTCTTTCAAAGATCCATTTCCTCCCAGCAAAATTTCCATCAATAACATATGTATCAATTTTAATTCACACTAGAAACTTACAATAGTAACTATGAAGTTTAAGAAGGGCAAACAGAAAAGGAAAGTGCGGCCTAATCTGCGCCAAGACGGCAGGCAAGCAAGCTATATAGAGAGTTTGTGGGAGTAATACCGTAATTAGCTTTCAGAGAGAAACGTAAAGTTTAAATTAGCTTTGGCAACTTTTTCATGTTATTATCCTTCACGGTTAGGTTAGGTTAATTTAGGCTCCGTGCCGGGATTTGTGTGCGGCTGTAATGGACTTAATTTCTGTTCTTTACATGGACCTCTTGGAACCTCTTTCCCAGATCTCCAGGTTTCTCTCCATCCAACATTTTATATTTACAGTTGGATGCTATGTGCTTGAAAGTCTTTCAAACTTTGTCAATATATCCTACATATTATTGCTTATCATTTTTATTTATCCCATATTTATATTTGACATTCCTTTTATTGAAAAAAATAGATATACACTCATAGACTTAAGGAATCTAAACCTTTTAGCAGGGGGTCGGTGATAGGGTGATCTAAACCGTTGGTTTTCGACCACTACGACCCGGGATTGAATCCCGCATTGGGCACTTTTTTTTAATAAAAATATGCTCCAATGTCCCCCGGTTCTTGCAAAAGTCCAACTCCACCAGCGAGTGCAAGTAATCAAACGATGCCCTGGCACATTTGTAAGTGCAAAGTCGAACTGCTTTTCACATGTGTAGACATGTGGTGCACTTACAGTAAAAGCATTCGCTAACTTTTACCCACCTTAATTAGCATGACCTTTACCACATGTACTAGGGATAATAATAATTTAAAAAACTTTTAGAATATATATCAGGATTCAGACAATAACTCTGAAAGATATTTGATACACAATGACCTTTATTGAAGACAAACGAGATAACCAAATATGAACAAAATTGCTTCTGTCTCCTTAAAAATAAATTCATAAAAATACCATCGATCGTGATACTATGTATATAGGTGTTGTTTTAATCCATAAAATCTTCTTCTAAATATTTCCCATAGTCAAAGCCTTCTTCTTAAATAGACTATGTAAATCTGTACCTTGAGTTATAGCTTATCATTATGATTAATCAATAGCATCAACACTAAGGCGTTTTTATCCATATAAAAATGAATTTTACTTCAATATACAGAGCCTTTTTCGAAATACTTTCCAAAACAGTTAGAAATTGTTGTGATTCTATATTCAGATTTGTTCTCTTTAAAAATAATCCTGTAAATATGTATATATTGCATTAGAGAGAAAAAAGGGATTATGTAAATATAAAAGTATATATGTATATAAGGTGTTGGTGTGTGCTGAAGATTTGTTGAATTTGTTAAAATAAAGGATTTTATTTTATGTTGTCTGAGATTTGAAACAACCAATAGGTAGAAAACAGCGGACACATCAGTCAAGTAAGGGATCACGCTATACTCAATGAGTTAAAAGCTCGAGGGATCAACTTAACTGATGTATACCAAGGTAAAGAGAGACCAATCCACATGTAAATTGGTTCGGACTTGCTTAGAAGCATTCTGACAGGCAAAATGCAAATATTGCAAAGTGGAGTTGTGGCAACAGAAACCAAGCTGGGGTGGACAAAGCCACAACAACAGCTTTTTTAAATTGAGAAGCATCCATCTAGAGACTATGGTTTCTGGCTAATGGCCCTTGTCAGTCTAGGACAAATTTTATTTTATGAGATCCATAAGGAAATATTTTCAATAGGTAGAAAATGTTACAGAAATAAAAAATAAAATGTTTAAGATGATTTAACTTCGAATATCTTGCAGGAATCAACATTAAACATAACCCGGGAAAACTAAATAAAGGAAAGAGAACAAATTACAAACGTTTGATCAATATAGTCTGGACGTTTACCATTTCTCTCCTAGTAATTACAAATGACGGGTAACGCCCTTCTTTTCTAGCGTTGTAATGATAATAATGATGATAGCATATTGTATTGGAAGGCAGCCGATTGTAAAATTGAGGGAGTGATGGCTTAATTATGGCAGACGACTTCCCTCTTCATTAGACGCAGAAGACAAACTGATAGGGGCGAAGAGAGAGAAAAAACGTACCATTAGGAGAGTCGAGTCAATCGGTCAAAATGTAATTTCGAATTAAATTTTCACTGATTCTTTCCTTTTAAATGTATGATTGTTATTATTACTATGATATATTCGGCTTGAATTCCGTTTTTGGTGAAACATATATATATATTATTTTTGTATATACATGATATCCCAAAATATAATTGTGTTTATATGTCCGTTTTTTTTTAGTGGAAAATTATTATGATAAATAAGTGATGATAAAATTAAATTTCACGATAGTTTGTTTGCAATAGTTCTGTATAAGTTCTTAGAACGGGTATTCCCTTTTTATAACGAGGTTGTTCCATTTAAAAGAACGATTTTACAAAGCTGTAGCTCTCTAAAAAAAGTGGGCGATTCTAGTACTGTTATATTTACTGGAAGAACAAACATTGATATATATTTGATGAAAAAATCGATTTTTAAATATGCTAAATGACTGAGAGGTTACGTTTTAAGATTTTTCGAAGAGAAATAATCGTCTACGAAAATAATTAAAATTACGAAAGAAAAGAATATTGCAATTACTAGGTTCACAATCAGTTGAATAATAAAGGAAATTACAATATCTATGAAATAAATAATTTAATCTATTATTTTAAATATACTTCCAGTCTATTTAGCTTATATTTTATTTATAAAACGTTTAGTTCATTATTTATAGAGTTGTCGTGGAGTATAACTCCTGAATCCATCCAGGTTCGAACCATGAAAAGCTCTTTTTTTTTTAAAGAAAGGCTAGCTCTCCTATAAAACATTTTGGTGATATCATTCAGCGATAAAGTGCCATAACGCTCTCTTCTGCAGGTAGTCATATCAATAACAAGAAGCACGGTGAAAGAAATAGCTATGAATTGTTTTTATAAATAAAAGACAATTCGTTGAAGGAAGAATTTCTCAGTCATTCTGATTCTCATGGTTCTCTCCACTTCTCCCACATACGTAGCTTCACACTGCAGACATGATATTGAATATATGACATTATGTTCTGGGGGAATCTGTATGTAGCCGTGAGAATCAGAATGGCCGAGCATCAAAGATCTGTTAAGAGGAAGGATTCCCGTTCTCTCCTATACCAGCATATTCACAGCACAGGCCATTCATTTAATATTAGTGAACCCTCAACCCATTACCATGAAAGAAAGAACAAGTACCATCGCCTGGTACTGGAATTTTTACTTACAAAAAACTCAAAGCATCCATAGATGTGCCTGACATATATGATAGTATAATTCCGGAATCTCCCCTACCTAAGTGAACCCCGTTTTCCCCAACCTCATCCATACCCTGACCAAGCATCAATATTTATATGGTGTCTTTGGTCTCAATATGTTTTGTATCCTTCCT